>JAJKFI010000147.1:872999-892246 GCA_029204185.1 Lerista edwardsae | reverse complement strand
TAATAATAATAATAATAATAATAATAATAATAATAATAATAATAATAAATAAAATGGCTCCCTGTCCCAAAAGGGCTCACAATCTTAAAAAAAATGCAGACCACCCCCAGCAACAGCCGCTAGAGCAGACAGGGTTGAATCTGGACAGTTACTCTTCCCCCTGCTAAATATAAAAGGAGCACCACTTGGAAAAGTGCCCCTTGCCCAGTTAGCAGGGGTGGACCCAGTTTGCACCAGTGGTTCTGGCCCCTCTACCACCCTGAGGTGCGCTTAGCAATGCCGCCCCCCCCCCAAACTAAAGAAATAGCGGTGATGTGATGACGTCACCACAATAACGTTTATTATTGTTGGGGCATTTCCGTGCCTTCTGACCACCGGAGGGAGGGCTGACCACCTCCTCCTATAAGAGGTGCAGAACGTCTGTATGGCTATAGAATTTAGATTATAAGGGGGGGGGAGATTTTATTTAACAAACGTTAGGAGTAAGATTTGATACTATAAGTATTATTCTATGGTTGAAGACACCTCGCAATGACCTACCTCATGTGCTTCCCTTGTTAACCCCTTTTCCCTTTATTTTCTGTATCCCTTACCCATATCTTTATTAATAAATAAAAAATATTTTTTTTAAAAAAAAAGAGGTGCAGAACGAGGGCGCAGTTGGGGATCCCTGCGCCACTGACCCTCCCACGTATGCCAGTGCGCAGAGGCATACACCTGGCAGCAGGGGAAGGGGCTCCCTGCATTCGGAGCCCTGGAATGCCTTGGGGGAGAAGCACCCTCCGCCGAGAGCACATGCCTGAATGCGTGCCGTAAAAATGAACCTCAATAAAACAGAAGCGTAACGTCTAACGCCGGGGCAGAAGTGCGTACTGTCACACACAGTCATGCGCATGCGCACGTGCGCACACAACAGGGCGTCCGTGTGTGGAGACGCTTGTGTGCACATTACAAACATGTAAATCGCCCTGCAGTCGAAAGGCAGGGGGAGAAACCGCCGCTGAATCCTGGTTTATTGAGCGTCCCCAAGTTGAGCAGTGATGTGAGATGGTGCGTGAAGGCGCGCAGGGGGCGCATGAGCATGTGGCACGGCAGGGTTTCGTTCACTGACTGAGGAACCCGGGTTCCCCCCAGCTGAGCATCTGAATGGGACCAGAGGCGGAGCAAAGAGGTGGGGGAGCTGGAGACCTCCTGGAGACGAGAGCAATTTAACTGATGGGCCATTAGTTGCTCAGGCAGCCATCACCCCCCCCACCCCACCCACCCCGGCGGTCTCCTCGCGTGTGCGCTTTCCTGTCCCAGGAGCCAGCTGCAGGACCGTCTCTGGGCCGAGCGGTCGCTGGAGAGGAAGGAAGTTGCTGCTTAATAGCTCCGCAGACAGGAAGCTCTGCCCCAAGGGGCTTGCCGAAATGGATTGCAGCAGGCCTCGGTCAGGGGGGAGCGGGCGGAGGTGGCAGCTGAGTGAGGGCTCCATTAGGGCAGAGCCTTGATGGATGGATCATTTTTTTTCATCCCGGTGAAACCACTTAAGGCGAGGCGCAGTGTACGCTGCCTCCGCCGATCAGGCTCACGAGGACTGAAGTTCCCCTGTGGCTGGGCTCCAGGCTGGGTCCGGGGCCTGCACAAGCAAGGGCCGGCCGGATGCCCCTCAGGTGGGCCATCGTGAACCCAGGGTGGGCCGCGTGGAACACACTGCAAGCCCTGTTGGAGCAGAGCCGCGTGTGACCGTCGGCACCCTCCCTGGCATGTGTGCTGGTGTTACCGGGCAGAAGCCGAAGGACTACAGTACGTTGCACTTGATGCGTGTGTGTGTGTGCACGCACACATGCACGCCATTTTGGTTTCCTTTTCTGGCTCAAATAAAGAAGCACGTTTCTAGTCCTCTTTATGGCTCTCGGAAGAGGATTTGGGAGAAATAATGCAAGCTTGATTGTTTGGTAGCTTTGAAACAGGGAAGGAATGTTGAATGTAGGCGCAATCCTAACCTGGAGTTAGGCCGGCACAGATAGGCCAGCAAAGTTTAGCCGGCACAAGGGACACCGTAAAGCGTGTTTGGACCACTCCCGGTCAGAGAGGCCAGCACACGGACGTGCGCCTTCCTCCCTGACGCAGAGAGGGGTCCACATGCACTTTACGGTGGCTCTTGTGCCATCCAAATTTTGCTGGCCTAACTGTGCAGGCCTAACCCCAGGTTACCTGGGCCTAACCCCTGCACTGGCCGAGTATGGCTGACGCGGGGGCTTGGGGAAGGCAGGGGGAAGGCGGGAGGGAGGTGGGATGGGGCAGAGGGAGGGCGGAGAGAGGCCCTGCAAGTGGGCCAGCGCAGAGAGGGGGTGTAGCGCAGCTCCAGCACTTAGGCCAGATCCTAACCACTGTCCCCACCAGTCAGCCCCATCTAAGCATCCCTATAGATCTGGTTGGGGCTTACTCCAGGATATGGGGCAACTATCCCCTCAGTTAGCTCCAGCAGCCTCCCAGCCTGCTTTTGGATGAAGCGCAGGCCAGCCGGCTGGCCTGATCCAATGCAAATTTGATCCAATGCAAGTCTCTCTCTCCTTCTCCTTCTCTCCCCCCCCTCTCCTCTCTCTCTCCCCCTCTCTCTCCCTCTCCTTCTCCCTCTCCTTCTCCCTCCCTCCCTCCCTCCCTCTTTCTCTCTCCATCATCCCAATCTTGTACCATCTTCATTCTTCCCTTCCTCTCTCCGCTTTCCTGGCTGTTGTTCCTCCCCCAAATATTGATGTAATATTTGCCGGCAGGATTAGCAAGGCAGGAAAAATCCTTCTGTGGGGAGGCTAGAAGGTCTTGCTGCTGGGAACTTGGGACGGGAGCTCCCGGCTGCAAAATCTTGGGGCTGGTCTGTTGGAATGTTGGTCATTTTTTTTTTCATTTTTTTGGCAATTCCAGCACAGTTTTGGGCCAGTGGCTAAGGGAAGTGGGCTGGCTGATGTGTGCTACTGGGTGGAGAGGCAGGATTGGGACATAATGTCAGATCTTCTCAAAGGCAGACAAGATCTTCTCAAAGTACATCTTCTGCCGGATTGGCTGTCGGCCAGAGATGGAGTCGCACAGATCCAGGCTCAGTAGCTGTTACGGGCCTGGGTTTTGGGGCCTGTAGGATTGCAGGCTGTGGGGGCGTAGCTAAAGAAGTCCAGGGGGTGCAGTTGCACCGGGCAACAAGCTTTAGGGGGGCAACAAGCTGAGCTTGACACTAGTGGCCAAAATGGTGAAAACCTGGGTATGTAGGAATAATACCATCATGCTGTATATCAATGGGAAGGGAAATTAATGCTGAATGCCATGAAACAAACCAGTGCAGTAGCTTTACTCCTTCAAAAGTTACAGCCAAAAAAGCCAGAGAAAACGGAAATACAACTGTGATGTCATTTCCTGTTGTGATGTCACTTCCGGCGCAACATTTTGCCCTCTGGACTGGGCTACGCTTCCATCAGCTACGCCCCTGGCAGGCTGCGCTCCTGGGCACAGTTACCTGGGAGTAAGCCCCGCGGAGGAAGCAGGCAGAAAACCACGTGGCATGGCAGCAAACGTCTCAGGCCTGGCTCTCTCCCGCTCTTGTTCTTGCAACAAGCCAGAGAGGTTGGTCCAGCGGGAAGAGAGTGATTGGCCAGTCTCTCTGGTCCTGGTGGAGCTCTTGAACCCATGCGCTGTGTGGTGCTCCAGGGAGGAAAGCAAGTGGGCCATCCAGGGACAAAGGCCAATGGATGCCTCATGCTGGTTTGGTGCCTGAGGCTGCTGTCTCAGCTGGCCTCCTAGATGGTTCGGCTCTGGAAGCAAGGCTCTCGAGAGAGCCGCAAGCGGGTTTTCTGCTACGTGAGCCACCACTTTGTGGCTTCTGAGCGCATGCCGTCCTTGTTTCGGTCTGTCTGCGCAGTGGGGTAGCCAGGCAGGCGCTGTTCTGGTGAGACCCAGCCGTGCCTGCTCTGCCCCCCGAGGTTTGCTTGTCCCCCGCTTCTAGTTGGGGCTCCTGAACCAGACCGCGCGGTCCTAAGGAATTATCCAGGGGCCCTTTCCTCAGTGCTGCCTCTCCCCAGCGGAGCTTCTTGAACCGTTCCTTGTTCGGCACCTTCTAAAAGGCGCAGGAGCTCCTGCTCGGAAAGGTGTTGGCAACCCTGACTCTCCTCTCTCGCATCCCTGCAGGCTCCTGCTCCAGTCGGGGATCGACATCAACCGGCAGACCAAGGCGGGCACGGCGCTGCACGAAGCCGCCTTGTGTGGCAAGACGGACGTGGTGCGCCTCCTCCTGGACGTAAGTGCCCCCCCAGGCCCCCCCTTCCCCCTTGCCTGCCTGCGCCTCGGCAGGAGACCCTGAACAGACCCACCGCTCGGGCCTGCTGCGCCGCACCCTAGAGAGCCACAGAAACGGAGTGGAAGGGAGTCCCCCTGGCTCCTTCAGACTCAGCCTTGCCAGCTGTTTGCGAGGCTCGCTGGGCAGGGTCGCGTCCGGCTCCCCCTGGCGCAGTGCTCAGGCAGCCCTGCTTCCTCCTGTCGCCCTGCAGAGCGGGATCAATGCCCACGTCCGGAACACCTACAGCCAGACTGCCCTGGACATCGTCAACCAGTTCACGGCCACCCAAGCCAGCAAGGAGATCAAGCAGATGCTGAGAGGTGGGCTGGGACCGGGAACCTGGGGGTGGGCTCGTGGGGGGGTGGGCTCTTGACGCCACAGAGATGGCCCCAGACCTCCTGATGCCTTGCATCAAGCGGCTGCCCCTGGTTTCTCTCCCTCCTCCTCCTCCTCTTCCCATTCTTTGGCTTAGAAAAAGAGAATGGAGGAGAGGAGGAAGTGCGGAGGAGAGGAGAAGAGAGAGGCGGGCTAGAGTGTCCCTGCACTTTCTCTTCTGCCCTCAGCTGCCTTCCTTTTCTCTGTCGTGGCATGAGAGGAGGAGGACAAGGGTGGACAATGGTTTGGGGGCTCTGCCCCCCCGGCACGCCACTGATCCTCCCCTTCACCTCTCCTCCCTGCCCCAGATGCGTCGGCAGCCCTGCAGGTCCGCGCCATGAAGGACTATTGCAACAACTACGACCTGACTAGCCTCAATGTGAAAGCCGGGGACGTCATCACCGTGAGTCCGTCGGCCGCGTCAGGGCTGGGGCGCATCGCTGCCCTCGCCGCATGGGCTAGAAGAGCAGCCAGAGAGCACCGCCCCAGCCCCCTGCTCATGGCCAAGATCGTTTTTGTGTGGGCTGATATCGCCAGAGGCGGATCTACAGGGAGGGCAAAGCTCTAAGTGTTGCAAGGAGCCTGACCCTGTCATGTCAATCCCTCCTCTCCCTTGCTGCTGTAGCCAGTAAGCAATGCCAAGATGTTGCTTTTCCCTGTGAGGATTGGCTAAAACGGTGCAGGAGAGGAGTGATTTCCACTGCAAGGGAAGGCTTCTTGCAAAACTTAGAGCTTTGCCATCCCTGTAGAAACGCCACTGCCTCTATGCCACAACCTCCGGAAGATCTCTGCAGCACTCAAGGCACCATCCTCACCTGGAGTTAGGCCAGCACAAGGGACACTGTCAAGTAGGTCGGGACCACTCTCGGAGTCAGAGAGGCCAGCACACAGAGGCCCTCCCTTAGGTCTGCCTCTGGATATCTCTTTTCCCCATTCCTCTCACTTCTCGCTCATGGTGGGCCCCCCCCCCGACCTGCTCAGGCGCCATTCTCTGCTCCTCCCTCTCCCTGGATTGGAAAAGGGACTAAGTGGAAGAGGAAATGCGAAGGAGGGAGGAGAGTGGTCCGCTAGAGCGTCTTCTCCATGTGCACTTCTCGGCTCTGCCACCCGCGTCCTTTTCCAACCCCAGGAGGAGCAGTGATGGCCACTGTGTTGGCAGAGGCAGATAGCCTCTGACAATCTGGTGCCTGAAGCAGTTGGCTCAGTTGGCCTCAGGGATGAGCCGGTCCTGGCTGTCTTCTTATTGTACCAGGCTCTCGACCCGTTAGAGACGTGCACTCCCTGATTAGCATGGAGAATCTGGAGGAACTGAAAAAAAGAGCCTCGTTCGGCCCCACAGCCTCCTTTCCCTGTGGGGCTGGTGAACAGTGACGCTAGGCAGACACAACCTTGACTCGAACCGTCTCGCACATCCCGCACTTAGCGCTGTCTCTTCGGACAATTTTTTTTCAGCGTGCCCCAGTATCCGCAGGTTCCACATCCACCGTTTCCGTTATCGGTGGTTCTACGGATACCGGGAACGCGCCTTAAAACAGTAGGGAAAGTAAAGAAGGAAGTTAAAAGATAGCTCTGCTACCTCCTTGCTGTCTAGCGTTAGATAATACCTCTAGTGCAATCCCGCGCGTTTTTGCGTGCCAGGGCAAATCAAGGCATATCTGGTGCCACGTTTCGACTTCTCCTGATGCCGCCTCAGGGCAGCTTAAGGCCTGCTGGGCACCCCAGCTGTGCCCCCCGCCTGCCTGCCCTCTGTACCCTGCGAGAAGCCTTGAGGCCTCGCCCTTCCTCTTAGGAAGCAAGAGGCCAGCCAGGATGCGCAAGATCTGTGCTCTGTCCGCTGCCCTGTGATCAGTGGTGTCATCTAAATGGTTTAAGAACAGGTACCCACTTTTGATTGGCACGTGTTGGGACCCGCCCACCGGAAGTGACGTCATAAGCCAGAAGTGAGGTTGTGGCAGGAAGTGACACGGAAAAAGCCCTTTTTGAGGCCTCAGACGATTTTAAACTGACCCAACCGTTGCAACAGTATTCCACAGCACCCCCAGAACATGTTAAGGAGGCCTGGCCTCATGTTGAAACCCCAGGGCAGCTCATTTTTCAGTGGCAAGGAAAGGAAAGGCTCCGCTCGCTGCCTGCCTGCCTGCCTGGCTCTGAGAACACGCAGGCAACTCAAACATGCAGGAAATTCAAACGTTGCAGAGGGCGGAGTTGACGAGTGGGCGGGCGAATGGGCGGGGCCAGCTGTAATCCTAGAAACCGGTACTCGCGTACCCCCTGCATGACATCACTGCCCGTGATGTGCGTTGGGAAGTCTCCCGCTCTCCGCGAACTTGACCCCGGTCCTTCACTCTGCCCAGGTCCTCGAACAGCACGCGGATGGCCGGTGGAAAGGCTGCATCCACGACAACCGGACCGGCAACGACCGAGTCGGCTATTTCCCCTCCAGCCTGGTGGAAGCCATCAGCAAGCGCACAGGCAAGGGGTCCTCTCTGTGGGGTGGTTCGAGGGGGGGGGTTCCCCTCCGTCTTGGAAACAGCGCTTGACTCTCAGTGCCCGGCTCGGGCAGGCTGGTCTCTCTGCAGCAGTTTCAGCCTCTTGGATGTCCCCCATTTTGGGCTGTGTGTGCTAAAAACAAGGCTCGGTGCATGAGAGCTCTGTGTTCCAGATGACTCAAATTCTGGAACGCCGACAGTGTCAAAACGCATCGTTGGCCTGAGCTTGTGTGATTCATTTTCCTCTTGTCATCCCGGAGGGCGGAAGAATTTCAGCAGGCTGGCAAAACAGGCCCCTGGACCCTTCCACCTCTATCTCAAATCGTAGGAACGAGCCGATTTGATACGTTACGTCAGAGGGGCCTGCTATTTCGGACCTTTCCCCCGCTGCACTGCCCACCTGAGTAGACCCTTGGCCAGGGCTGCTTTTTTGTGCACGCCAACTGCCTGTCGGCTCACACGGATGATCTCTTTTGTGTGTCAAGGTGGTGGTGAATCAGTTTAATTTTAGAGGGTGAGCAAGGAAACCCAGTTCCATTAGCTCTGCTATGTAAATCTTGGGCGGGTTGTTGCCCGATATAAGTTGAAGGACAGGAGAACATGTCAGCCTCTGCAGCCACAAAATTAAATTGGTGGGAGGTTGGTGGCAGTTGGTGGGGGGGAGCAGAGTTTGTTGAAATTCATGGCCCCATCTGTTCAGGTCTGTTGCCTTCTGAGGAACACCCCTCCCCCTTCTTTTTTTATTTATGTTGGTGACTTTATCCCCTGCCGTAAGACCAGTCGTCCTGAAAATGTGTCTCAGGTCGCAGCGATCAGAGGGGGGCCGGGGAATTGCCTGCTTGTAAATTAGCCTGTTACAGCTCAGTTACAATCCAATTAAGCGCGTAGAACCCATAAACATTTCCAAAACTGCCTAGAAGATTAGCCAGATTTCAGAGCGTGCGTGACGGGGGTCGGTGGGCTTAAAATCAGGGGTGCTCCTCGCACAGCAGCAGAATCTGCGTCTTGCCAGGCTTTTTGCGCGCATGAAATGTGGCCCTGCTTTTGTTTGTAAGGCTGCAGGCCAGCAATGGCTCCTGGGGGCATTCGGGGTCCAAAACTGCCTTTGGGGCTACAAAAAGTAATTGCGTTCCTGCAGCCGAGTCTTCCCGATTCATCGCTCAAGAGCCAATGCAGTGTTGCGAGACGTGCAGAGTTGCCTCTCCTCCTGCCTCGAGACAGCAGCCGTTGTGTCCAGTCTCCTTGTGGTCCCACTCTTGAGTGGTGGTGGGGGGCTGCCGCGGTTCCCTGAGAGCAGGTGGGAAGGCAAAACCCCCACCTTTGGGGTCCTGCCCAGTGGTGTCATTCAAATGATTTAGGAACAGGAACTCACTTTTGATTGGCACTTGTCGGGAACCCGGAACCAGCCACGGAGCCCGTTAGGATCCGGGACGCCCGTTCTGGTCCGTTCCCCCTGAATGACATCACTGCCTTCGCCCCCCTGGGAATCCGGAGTCGCTCCCTTTAACCCTCTGAGTGCCGGCCAACCAAGAAGAAAAGCTCTTTGCAGAGGAATCGGGAGGGGGGAGGAGGGAAAGTGGGCGGAGTCAGCCCTAATTTTAACTAGTGGAACTGAGTTCCCCCGCGTTCCCCCTGCATGACACCACTGGTCCTGCCTTGGTTGCCCAAGATGTGCCATCGCCTGTCTGGAGCCTGAGCCCCGACTCAGCTGGGGGTGGTGGTGTTTGGAATCTCCCCGCTCCAGGGACCGGTTTCACGTTGCCTCTTCTTCTTGTATTTCTGTTGTCAGGTTCGTGGGACGCAGGCTCCCGCCCAGGGCAGCTCCAGGCTATTCCGCTCCTGGCCGGAGGCGCCTTTGTGCCCAACGGCCATTCCTCCTCCTCCTCCTCCTCCTCTCATCAGCTCCATTTCCTGCCTCCTCATCCCCACCCGCCATTTTTCAGTTCCTTTGGCTACCGCCGGCTCCCCCACGGTGCTGTGGAAGGGCCGGGCGCCACACCAGGTAGTCCACCCATTGCTTTGTTGGTTTTTCCGTTGCGTGCTTTTGACTTGTGTTGTGGGTTTCCCATCTTTTAATTTTGTTTTCTCCCGTTTTGCTTTGCGTGCGCAAGGGTGGTTGTCGTCACTGCGGTCGGCCTTGCTGGGCGCAGGGAGATTTGCAGCCCGGCCAGGGCAAAGGACAGTTCCCTGCCCTGAGGATCTTACAGTTGAGGCTTAGCAGGGGGGGAAGGGGCTAGGGCTGAAAAGGGTCCTTGAAAAGGCTGAGGAAGATTTGACCGAATGCCATCTGTTCCCACCAGAGTTGAGAATTGAGGAGGGGGGCTTCAGGGAAAGGGGTGTCTGCAGAGGGGGTTTCATGGGGTTGGGGGGGGGAGAAAGGGAGCTGGAAGTCTAGGGAAAAGGCTCCAGGCAAAATCAGCTGGGGTGGAAAACGTCCTCCTCCTTCCGTGGCAGGGGAAGGGATTGGGCCGCAGCGGGTGGGCAAGGCCTCCCCAGAGAGCCAGCGTTAGCCAGATTGGGCCGTGCTGGGTCCAGACCGACCGACCGGCCCCAGGGCCCCAGGCTGCTGCAGGCGTTCCTCAGGGGCAAAGAGACACCTGGAATGAGAGGAAGCGCCTAGAGAGCTTTGGGAAAAAAAGCTGGGGACCGTCCTGTGGGCATGGAAGGGGATGAGGAGGGGCAGTGGAAGTGTGTCGGGCGGCAATGCCCCCTGCCAGCCTGCCCCACGCTGGCACCTCCACATTAGAGCTTGACTGTTGCACTGGGGTGGGGGAGAGGAGTGAGCCCTCCGTGGGGGGGGGCCCTGGGCCATCCAGAGCTCGCAGCCCCGAGGGAGAAGACGCCCTTGGTCTTCAGTGCCTGCTCTCTCCAGGCAGCTGCTGTCACGCTGCTGTCCGGTGAGGCCGGGGGGGGGGAATATGGGTTGCTGGCCCCCTCTCCTGTACACGCAGAGTCTCCTCTGCAGGGCTCCAGTGTGGTGGAACACTGGGAAGGGTGTGTGTGCGTGTGTGCGTGCGCGCTGAGTGCTGGTGTGTAGCCCGCCTGACCCTCTCCTTCCTGGACCCTTTTGGCATCTGTGTTGCGCAACTGCATCCCATCACCCTTGACCTCCCCCTCCCCCCCGTCCCAGCCACCCCTTTCGCCCCCCGGAGTGGGCATGCGAGAGCAACGATACCCCCTTTGGCTGCCGTTACGGGCACGAGACACTCCCCCTCCTCTGACTTGTCACTGGGGATAGTGCAGGGAAAGAAGCTCTTCTGCTGATACACTCTCCCCCCCCCCACAGTAAATGCCCACCCTTCTGGCTGCTCAGCAAAGCAGTTGCATCTGTTCCTGGCGGGGGGGGGGGGCTTGCACCAGACTGGAGTTCAGGTTTTTCTGAAGCTGTGCCCCAGCCCCACAGTCTGCAGAGAACGCAAACAGACCCACAAGCAAATGCTGTGCTGGGTTCCCAGCCCCCTACTCGGCTTCAGCTCCAGAGCTCCAGCAGATATCCTTGTAGCACTTAATAGCCCCCCCTCCACCCCTTTGGTATTCCCCCACCCCCACTACAGGTCTTTGTAGGGCCACTTTGAGACTTAAAAGACTCTTAAAAATTGTCCTTTATGCTTGCAGACAGATCTGCACACTTCCAAATGTGCAGAACCCATGACATTGGTTTATTTTTTTTGGGGGGGGGCTACCTAGTTTGCTTGCATGCTGATGGCTTTGGGCCCCCCCCCCGGCGCAGTCCTTGAACGCTTTGCAGCTTCGGTTCCGGCCCCCGCAGATGCCAGCGTGGCCTAATGTGGAATTTCCTTTGTGCACAAAGCCCGGAGCAGGAGCGGAACGGAGCCCTCCCTCCTCCTGGGTCGCACCTGAAGCCGGCCGAGCTCCCCTTTCGCGCATCCTCTGGCCAGCCTCGACTGGCTCGGAGGAGACCTTTGCCAGCCTGTTTTAGCTGGGCAGGGAACGCAGGTGGAGCGGGGAAAACCGTTCCCTCCCCCTTGAAATGGGTGAAAATGGGAGTCTCCCAGTCAGTGGTGTCATTCAAATGATTTAGGAACGGGAACTCACTTTTGATTGGCACTTGGCGGGAACCCGGAACCAGCCACGGAGCCCGTTAGGATCCGGAACGCCCGTTCTGGTCCGTTCCCCCGAATGGCATCACTGGAGTCCCCCCAGCGACAGTGCCGGGCTTGCCTGCCAAGGAAAGGACGTGCGCTCTCTGGACACGGGGCATCATCGCTGCCCTAAGTGTGCCAGCGGGAGTCTGCGTTCAGGCGCAGCCTGCCTCTGAGGGCCAGGGACCGGCCTTTCTTACCAGAGTCCCAGAAGTATCTCACTGGCCACTGGGGGAGGAAGGGGGCTGGGCTGAACGGGGTTATCGTGGGCTGTGTGGCTGTGCCCCCGTGGCCACAAGACTGGTGCAGGGCTGCCAACTCCCACCGAGGCTATTCCCGGAGATCTCGTGTTCGTTCCAGCCCCTGAGATGTCCGGGCTCCTTTGAGACCTCCCCTAGCGCTCCATTTGAGGCCAGTCCGGGGCGGGCGGGGGGGGGGTTGGCAGCCTTGGGTTGGCGTCATTTTGAAGGGTGCCATCACCCTGCCCCTGCCTGTGGGGGGCTGTCTGGGTTATTTGGGGACCCCCCCCCCCGCTTGCGCTGCCACCCCAGCTCTTTGTGGGCTTCTTGCTGCAGCGTCTCACGGCGCCTCTCTCTCCGCTGGGGGGGGCCGCGGCTGTCTTTGACCCAAAGGTTCCCGAGGATCGGACGCCAGCCCCTCCCATTTGTCGCCGGGCGGACCTGCCTCGCCCCCCGCCCCCGCCGAGGAGATCGGGGTGCTCCGGAAGCCCTACTCAGGTAGGGGGGGGGGGGGGGGGGGGGGGGGGGGTCTGCGCTCCTGTCCCTGATCCTGACCCCCTGGTGGGGGCCCTGCTCAGCCCCACAGCTTTGGTTTGCTGGCGCCCCTCTAGGGCTGCCTGTAGCTGCATCAGAACCGTGACTTGAAACATGTATATTATTATTATTTATTTATTTATTTATTTATTTATTGAATTTATATCCCGCCTTTTTACCCGAAGGCACTCAAGGCGGCATTACAATAAAAGAATGAAAACAAAATTTAACATTATATATAAATATATATCCCGTATATCCCACTTTGACAGAGAGAGAGAGAATGTGTATAGCAAAAAGAATGATAGTTCTCTGCCCTCAAGGAGCTCCCAATTTGAAAAAAAAGAAAGAAAGACACAAGGGAGACACCAGTAAAAAACCACTGGGGAGGATCTGGGATGCTGGGGTGAAATGGGGACACTTTCTCCCGGTCCCTGGCTGGATGCCCATCTCCTGCCCAAGTGACCCCATTTCTGTGGGGTGCGGCTGGCTCCCTCTTAAAGGGCCCGCTTTCCCGCAGGGCACTCCTGACCGCTTCTCCCTTCCGCTTCTCTCCTTCTCCCTTCTCCCTTCGGCAGGCGGCGACCGCAGCAGCGTGGGCAGTGCGGGCAGCGTGGCCAGTGCCCGCAGCTCGGGGAGCAGCCAGAGCGCAGGCAGCGGGGGCCACGCCCTCCACCCGGGCTCGGAAGGCGTCAAGGTGAGTGGCTCCACCCCCCTCCTCCGCCAGAGGCTGGGTCCAGAACGGCGGCACCCAGAGGCGCCTCTGAGCATGTCCGGAGTGCAGCGTTTCCACCGGCGCGGGCATCCCCGGCTGTGTCTCGTCCCCCCCCCTGCAAATCGCAGCGGGTTGAGCCCCTCCCAACCCTGACAAGAGCTGGCGATGTGCAGCCTCTGCTGCCCCCTTGAGTCGGCCACCGGCACTGCCTCACACCTCTCCCGTGCCAGTTTCCTTGGCACGTGCCCAGGGTCTCACTCCCCTCCTGGGGGGGGAAGTGGGCCAGGGGGAGGGGGCACACGCCACCCCCTCCCGGTCGTCCTCCTCCTCCTCTGACCCGAGAAGGGGCTGGCAACCTCTTTTCGCCCGGGCCCGGCTGGGGCCCCGAATGCCAAGCAGGTAGGGCCGTTGTGCCACCTGTTCCCCCACTGGGCCAGAGCCGGGCCCCCTCTTCCCCCCCCACGCCATCGCTGCTCCTGGGAGAGGACCGGCAGATTTGGGGGGCTGCCCCCGCCACTGTGCTCCTTCCTCTGATCCAACCGAGTGTCTGTCTCTCCTCCTCTCCCCCCCCCCCGTCTCTCAGTTGCTGGCAACCGTCCTTTCCCAGAAGGCATCTGTGCAAGAATCTGCCGTGGGCGACGGGCCTGCCAAGGGACTGGAGACGCCCGCAGGTGCGTGGATGCGCCGTGGCCGGCCCCTCCCCTCCGCGCTCGCCAGGGCCTTTCGTGCCCCCTTGGCAGGCTGCTGCTGCTGCTCTGGGGGTCTTCCAGGCCAGCCATGACCCTCTCCCTCTGCTGCTGCCAGGCCTTCGCTTGCTTCGGTTAGTACTCAGGGAGGGGGGGCTGGGTGGGGGGGGGAGAGGGAGCCCCCAGGCTGGCCGCCTTCCAGCCTTCCTCGAAGGCGCAATCTGGCTTCCGACAAGCACCGAGGTGTGGACGGCTGGCAGGCTATAGCAGGCGCCCCCCTCCCCACCATATGTCTGCGTTCCAGCCCCCCCCTCACTCCGGGGTCTGAGCGACGGGCGTCTTGCCCTGCTTGAGCTGCTTCCGGGGTCCGCACAGCCTGGGGGGGGGCTTCCAAACAGGGCTGCTGGCAAGGGGAACCCCTTGGGGAACGAGGCTGTTCAGAAGTGGAGGAACTGGAGGGGGGGCTTCAAGAGCTGAGCGAGGGGCAGGAGCGGTGGGAGGGGGGGCGCTTGGCGGACGGGGCTCCTTGGGAGCAGTCGTGGGGGGGCTGCTTTGACAGCAGGTTTGGGTTGTGAAGGCTGGTGGTGCTTCAGTTGGTGGTTGTGGTGGTGGGGAGTTGTGCGTGGGGCCGTCGGAGCAGGATCAGCCCTCTGCCCCTCTCCCACTCACCCAGGTGTGCACGCAGCTCCCCCAGGGGTTGCCCCAGGGTGTGGGGGTGGCGCTTGGGGTCGAGCTCCGGCCAGCCTTGGGTCACGGGCTCAGGCTGCAGCGTCAGAAATGGAGCTTGCCCTTGGCAGCCCCGGATCGGAACCCTCCCTTGCGACGAGGGCCAGGAGGAGCCACGCAAGGGCCAAAGAGGTGGGGGGGGCTGCTTTGCACCCCAGATGTTCCTCCTGGCCGCTGGGAGCCCAAGGATCTGTGGCAAGGGGGAGTCTTCAAAGTCACCTTGGCTGCCATCTTGCCTGCCGGCTGGCTCCACCTACTCCCCCCCCCCGGTCACTCTGTATATTTCCCTGGGGGCTCTGCCACCCCCCCTCTTGTTCTTGGGGTCTCCTCCTGGCTCCCCCTCCTTCCGGACAGGAGCAGGAACCGTTGTCCTGCCCGAGAGATGCTGTGGAGTCCGGAGCCCCCCCCCCCCGGACCAACCTTTCCTGCAAGCTGCTCTCTCTGAAGCTGGAGGGGGGGGCTCTGCTGTGTGGACGACCCCCAGCCCTGCTCTGGGCATCGCTGGGAGGAGGGTCTCAGGTGGCAGGTGGTGGGGAAGATCTGAGGACTGGGAAGGCTGCAGCCAGCTGTGCACTGGGGTGTGTGTGTGTGTGTGTGTCATGTGGCAAGCCCTCCGTGGGCAGCATTTCGAGTCCACAGGCTCCAGGGCAGCAGGTGAGGAGACAGACCAAGCAGGCAGGTTGGCACTGCGGATATGCCACCACTGGGAGATGATGGTGATTTCGTGTCTCCTGCGCAACGCCCTTTCCCTGTCCGTCCATTGTGCTAACAGCCTCTCTGCTGTGCCAGGTTCCTCTCGGACGCCAAGTTTGGGCAGCTCGTCCTACCCCAGCCAGCCTTATGGCGAGCAGCCGCCGAAGAAAGTGGAGCCCATGTCGGAAGGCAAGGCAAGTTTGGGGCGCCCCTCAGTGGGCTGGGGGAGGTCTGTATTTCGACTTTATTTATTTGTTTCCTACCACATCCTTTCGCCATCCAAGCAGTGCACAAACTCAAGACAGTCGGAGCCAACCCTGTGCGGAATGTGTGGAGCTAGGTTGTTGACGGAGTGGGCGCAGGCCTGCCGCATCCCGCCTAGTTACTCTTGCTCTCCTCACCTGCCCGCCTCGGCTTGGGAGTCGGGGGCCTTTGCGTGCCCCCCAGGCTCCTCTTGATCGCAGAGGCCGCTCTGGGTTGTGTGTGGCTGCAAACCGCTTGACGGCACAACCCCACAATCTTAGCTTTTGTGCAGTATCAAGATATACACCGCAATGTGGGCCCAAGTATCTGGCCTTCCTATTCCCAGGGCTCAGGGCAAGTAGTTTTTTTTTGAAACTGATCAAGTGAACATGTAAGCAGAAGAGCTGCGCTCTTTTTTCTCTCTCTCTCTTCTCTCTCTCTCCCTTGCCACACACTCCCAGAGCTCGGAGGCTGTCTACCAGTGGCTCTGCAAGTTCCAGCTGCAGATTTATGCTTCCAACTTCATCAGCGCTGGGTACGACATTCCCACCATCAGCCGAATGACGCCAGAGGTGAGGGCTGCTGGGGGGGGCGGGCAGGGGAAGGCCTCGGGAAGAAATGTCAGGCCACCTGCTTGCGCCTTCTCAGAGCAGCCTTGCTGTCCGGCCTGCCTGCGTAGGCTGAGTGATCTGTGCCTATCAAATCAAAACAAACCTTTCTTGGCTTGTGGCTATTGACGGTGGACAGCCCAGCAGATTTGATGTGGGCCATCAGGCTGCTCCCAGGCTGTGGGTCTTCCAGCGTGCCTTGGCTGAAATCCACAACAGCTTGCACTGCTTGTCAACAACTTGCGTACTTCTCTTGTAGCATAGATGCGAGGGGGGGCTTTCTGATGGCCCCACAACTGTGTTTTCAGGGAGACAGAAACACTTCTAAGTTTGCTGCTGTTCTGTGCGCCACGCGTGCGCGAGTGTTGCTGGCGGAAGAGTTAGAACAGACAAAAGGAAATATTTTCTCAAAACGGAATTAATCTGTGGAACTCCTGGCTACAGGATGTTGTGATGAAAGCTAGCCTTTACAAGGGGATTGGGCAGATCAGTCATTTTCAATCTCTGTGCTACAAGAGTTTGAGGGAGGGTCGTTTATTAGTGGGCATATTTAGTATTCTGTTATGTGGCCTTTCCTAGAAAAAGAACGTGTGCACGTTTTGACTTGTGCAGCCCAGGCGAAATTCTGGGTGGTTCGACGGCACCAAGCTTCCTGTCCAAACAGGAAGAGGAGGGGCTGTTTAAGATACACTAACCAGGACATGCATGAGTGGCAGCCAACCAGACCATTGGCTGCCAAAGAGGCACCGTTGTGGGTTTTTGCAAGCAATTTGTTATGTTGGGAGACAAGGCAATCATCTTGTCAACTTTAATTGGCCTAAGCCAACTTAGGTTGGCCTGACCTAGCTGTGCCAGTGGGGCATGTGCTGCATCCTGCAGTTGTGGGGCAGTCTCAGAGGCCTCCTCAAGGATAGGGAATGTTTGTTCCCTTACCTCAGAGCTGTGTTGCCCTTACGCCGGTGCTGGAAAGTTGGTTAGGATTGCACCCAGTCCCTGCTGGGTTAAAAACACTGAAAAGTATTTTCAGTATTGACCAGTATTTCCCATCACTTGATCAGACGGGGCAAGATACCAGGTTGTGTGAAGTGGGGATGCAAGTCAGCGGAATTAACTGTTGCAGAAGAAGATGAGCCGTCAGAAATAAAAAAATACTGGATTGAAACGGAAACCCGCATCAACGCAAGGATTTAAATTTTAGTGAATGTGAACTTGAACTTTAAGCACCTTCCTAATACTTGTTCTTACATGATCAGAGACTGATTTTTTTTAAAAAACTGATGGCTGACAGTTTTAGCAGCTTGTCAGTGTGCCTTGAGATGAAAACAGTTGCAAAGCCCTGGGACTGATCGATGGCGGGAAAGTCCGTCGCAGGTCACAAGGCATGATGACTTTGCAGCCTCCAGGTTTTAGAATGCCAGGTGCGAGGGACTTGCAACGGGGCTCAGGTGTCTTGTAGCCTCGTGAGCTCCCAGGTGGGCCACGGTGAGATGCAGGAATGGGACTAGATGGGCCCTGGGCCTGATCCAGCCGGGCTCTTCTGATGTTGTTTCATTGTTTTGTACAGCTGCCGTGTCTCACCAGTTGGCTCTGCAGGGGAAAAATAACTGACCAAAGATTCCTTCTTGATGCTTGCAATAGTGTTGTAAAAATGTGCAAAAGGCCTTGGTGTGCATTCCCTCCGTGCACCCCTCACTCACACTCCATGGTGAGCCTAAGCGGTCAATTTCCCCCCCCCCCCACACACACACACATACTAAGAAATCCCACTGCAGAGGTGTCCGCAGAGGGCACAAGGGTGAAATGACTTCTCTGTTTATGAAATTAAACAGAGTTTAGTTCTTCAGTACCGTCACTCCTTAGGAGATACAGTGGGGCCTTAATGCCTGTTGCAGGACTCCGCGGATACCGGATTTCACGGATAATGAAATTATCTGGGAGGCATCTGGGAGGCCTTCTGTCGCCTGCCTCAGAAGACTTCCCAGACACAGCTGGCACATCTCGTCACATCTGGGGGGGCCCTCTCAAGCCCTCTAGCCAGAGGCTCAGTATCCATGGGTATACAGATCTGTGGGTCCTGAGCCCCCGAATAAGGAGGGCCCGCTGTACAGTAGGTCTCTGGGAACAGCTGCCCGCAGTGAAGCTGAGAGACTTCTCTCCTGTGGCAAAATTTCTCTGGCCACACCTATTCCAGAACTCTGCCCCACGGTTTCTGCTGTGTGGCAGGTTTTCCTAGCTGGATAAGATCCGTGGGCCTCCCTTCGCTGAGCTTCCAGGGCGCTGAGAGGGCGCCCCAGCCTTTGCGGGGGGCTCTGGGTCTCCACGTTTTCCCGCCGGTGCTGAAGCGGCTTCTGTGGCACCCAGCAGAAGTGGCTGTTCTGTTTGCTGCAGGACCTGACGGCCATCGGGGTCACCAAGCCGGGACACAGGAAGAAGATTGCCTCCGAGATCAACAGCCTGAGCATCGCCGAGTGGCTCCCCGAGTACAAGCCAGTAAGTCCCCCCCGAGGCGTCCGCGGAGCCGGCATGTGGGGAGAGGAGCCATGCAGTGATGTCATGCAGGGGGAACGCGGGGGAACTCAGTTCCACTAGTTAAAATTAGGGCTGACCCCGCCCACTTCACTCTCCCTCCTCCCCCCTCCCAATTCCTCTGCAAAGAGCTTTTCTTCTTGGTTGGCCCGCACTCAGAGGGTTAAAGAGAGCGACTCCGGATTCCTGGGGGGGGCGAAGGCAGTGATGTCATTCAGGGGGAACGGACCAGAACGGGCGTCCCGGATCCTAACGGGCTCCGTGGCTGGTTCCGGGTTCCCGACAAGTGCCAATCAAAAGTGATAAATCATTTTAGTGATAGTGCCAATCCTAAATCATTTGAATGACACCACTGGAGCCATGTCTCCTGTGCGCACTTCCACACCAGGGCCCTCGCGCGCTCCTGTTCTGTGCACTGTGTTCCCCATAACCAGCTGGAAGGAGAATTAAAACGGGGGCCCCACCTCACCCTGAATTCTTCCCTGTAGCTAAAATCCTTCTGTCGTATTTACTTTGCACCCACCTTCGGCGAAGATCCCCTGCAATAAGCACGGGTTCTCAAACCTTTTAGCACCGGGACTCACCAGCAGGGATGTCGTGGCCAGAGGTGCCACCGTTGTGAGCAGCAGAGCCTGCCGCTTTCCCAAGAACGCAGCAATACGTTGGGTTATTGCTCAGCTGTTTCCCAACAGCAAAGTGAATTAGAAAGGGGAAAAAAGCCTCTTTGCAACCTTGACACAGGCAAAACCACCACACAGCCCTCCCCCTTTCCAGCATCCCACCTTCCCAGATGTTCAATATGGCTGCTCTAGGTGCTTTGCGACCCACCTGAAATTGAGTTGTAACCCACTGGTGGGTCCCAACCCACAGTTTGGGAACACTGCATCGAAGGCTTCTTGTTTGCAGATTCTTCCCCTTTTATTCCTTCCTGTTTAGTGTGGCAGGGCATCACCATATATTATTATTATTATTATTATTATTATTATTATTATTATTATTATTATTAT
>JAJKFI010000147.1:841099-872989 GCA_029204185.1 Lerista edwardsae | reverse complement strand
ATTATTATTATTATTATTATTATTATTATTATTATTATTATTATTATGCACAGTCACAACAGATGTCGTGACCGGTATACTCTGAGCATCGGGTCCTTCCCAAGGACATAGGATGTTCAGAGGTATTTCTTCAATACGTGGGCAGTCCCTAAAAGGGACAGAGATTTCTGTGAGTTCGAGTGCTTTAAGATGTTGCTAAAGTCTCTTTCAATTTGCAGATCCTTGTATTTGGCGATCTTTTCAAATTCCTTTCCTTCCACTCTTTATTGTTTTTATTTATTCAAAACACATGAAACACAGTCAGTAGAGGAAAAAAGATCACACAAATATCATTGACTGGTATTGTTGGTCTGATACGGGATGATGATGATGATGATGATGATGATCCATTAACATATGCACAGTCAAAATGATAAAAAGATCACAAATATCACAGACTGGTCTTTTGTTGGCAATTCAAGCTCTAACCAAGAGCCTAAGAATTGTCCAAGTATCTGTGTAAGATGTATGATGTTCCCAGCAACACAGTTTTTTGTAGGTCAGACGTTCTTATATCATTGACCTTCAGAGTTTCTAGATGTTTTTGTAGATTTTTCGAAATAGATCCAAGTTCCCCGATGACAATTGGCACTACTTTGGATCGTTTTTGCCATAATCTCCCAATTTCAATTGTCAAGTCCCTATAATTTATGATTTTTTCAAGTTCTTTATCTTCAATTCGGCTATCACCAGGTATGGCGATGTCTATAAGCCATATTTTTTTCTTTTCAACCACTGTTATATCTGGTGTGTTGTTGTTGTTGTTGTTGTTGTTGTTGGTTAATCTTTAGTTAGATTCACAGTTTATCATCATCATCATCATCATCATCATCATCATCATCATCATCATGCTGGGACCCTGGGATTTAATTATCCAAGGACTCCTGTATCTGCACGGATGTGTGTGTCCTGGAACGGATCCCCGCAGGTGATGACGGCACACGGCAATTTGGGGGCTCGGCTGTCCCAGCCCCCCCCCCCCTGAGCCTGCCCTCTGCTCTCCTCCTCCCCAGGCGAACCTGGCGCTGTGGCTCTCCATGATTGGGCTGGCCCAGTATTACAAGGTGCTGGTGGAGAACGGCTACGAGAACATCGACTTCATCACCGACATCACGTGGGAGGACCTGCAGGAGATCGGCATCACCAAGCTGGGTGAGAGGAGGGGGGCACTGCTGGACCCAGCAGGTTCTGAGCTGTGTGTGTGTGTGTGTGTGGCGGAGGGCGGGACGAACGGCCTGTCCACGAGGCCAGCGGGGATGGTTGCCTCAGGTGGCGGAGCAGCAGGGTGTCCCACCGCAGCCATTCGCCTTCCTGCAGCTCTTCCTGGATTTGGAGAGGGGAATGGTGCCAAGGAAGACAGGCCCTCTCTGGCCCACCCAAGGAGCTTAGATTGACTGGAGACAGCATGCCCGTTGATTTCATAGGAGC
Organism: Lerista edwardsae; assembly: GCA_029204185.1. Lineage (NCBI taxonomy): Eukaryota > Metazoa > Chordata > Lepidosauria > Squamata > Scincidae > Lerista > Lerista edwardsae. The sequence continues at coordinate 871,522 of JAJKFI010000147.1, read as the reverse complement.
CGAGTGAAGCCACCTGGGGTAGACAAAAATGGCTGACACAGATCATCGCCGTGAGGGAGGATTGCCGTGAATTAGTATACTCCATGCTTATTAAATAGTACTGCAACTCCCCGGGCAGCTCCCTTGCGAAAAGCTTCCCCTGCTCGTAATGTTTCGGACTGAATAAAAATAAAAACTTACGAAAATAAAAACATGCGATGTGATCATGTTTCGTGTGGAAACATTATTTGTAACCTGATTACCCGTGTGCAGAACACGCAGGCATGATTAAAAAGGTTGAGATTAACTTTTAAACACGTGAGGGACATTTTCATTTGAGAATTCGCGGCAACCCTCCCTCACGGCGATGATCTGAGTCAGCCATTTTTGTCTACCCCAGGTGGCTTCAAGATGGTGACGTCATGCCGTCTCTAGTGAATTCTATCTCTATGGGCCCACCCCTCTGCTGTCCACCCTCTCTTCCTTTTCAAAGCCATAGAGTGTGGGAGGAGCAGAGGGGCGGGCAGGCATTCTGCTGGTGCCATTGGAGCATTGGGGCACTTGGCCTCCAGAGGCAGCGCGTCTGCGTTCATGTTGTGGGGGGGACGGGCGGCCCTCCTCCTCTGTTCCCGGTCAGCCCGTTGGCTGGGCACGCAACTGATGTGATGTTCGCTTTGGGTTTTGCTCTCGTCTCAGTCTGCTCTTGCGACTGGAGGGTGCGCCAAGTCAACCGTTGTCGGACCTCTGTGCAGAGAATGAGCCCTTTCCCTTCCCCTCCGTTTGTGTCCTCTGCTGCAGGCCACCAGAAGAAGCTGATGCTGGCCGTGAAGAAGCTGGCGGAGATCCAGAAGGCCGAGTACGTCAAGTACGAGTCGGGGACGCTGAAGAAGAAGGGGGCGCCGCAGGACACGGTGGCCATCGAGTCCCCCCCCGCAGGAGACGGCCGAGTGCCAGTCCCCCAAGATGATCACCTTCCAGGACAGCGAGCTGAGCAGCGAGCTGCAGGTGGCCATGACGGCGGAGGAGGGGCCGGAGAAGCAGGCCAACCACGTGGGGCCCCTGCGCGAGGGGCCGGCCTATCGGCACCCCTCCCGCCTCGTCCACGAGAACAGCCTGGGCGGCAGAGCCAAGCACATGAGCAGCTCCCAGGAGCTGCTGGGAGACGGGCCGAAGGCTGGCGGTGCCGCCACCATGTCCAAGAGCCAGGAGTTCCTGGCGAAGGAGGAGAAGGAGGGGCCCGCCTCCCTGCCCCGGGAGGTGCGGAGCCTCCGCCACGGCCACAGCATCAAGCGCGCCAGCGTGCCCCCTGTGCCTGGCAAGCCCCGGCAGTCGTTCCCGCCCGCGGCCGGGCACTTCACCCCGCCACAGACGCCCACCAAGCCCCGCCCGTCCTCCCCGCAGACGCCCGTCCTGCCGCACGCCACGGCCAAGGTGAGGCCCACGCCCCAGCTGCTGGCCCAGTCGGAGCGCCCCATGTCGCCGCGCTCCCTGCCCCAGTCCCCCACGCACCGCGGCTTCGCCTACGTCCTGCCCCAGCCCGTGGAGGGGGACGCGCACGCGGCGGGCCCCCTGGCCCAGGCCGTGCCCGTCCTGCCCGTCTCGGTGCCCGTGCTGTGCCTGCCGCCCCAGGCGGCGGACGGGGAAGAGGAGGGCGGCCGGCCGAAGAAGCGGGCGCACAGCCTGAACCGCTACGCCGTGTCGGACAGTGAGCAGGAGCGGGACGAGCTGCTGGTGCCCGACGCCGGGCCCTACGCCACGGTGCAGCGGCGGGTGGGGCGCAGCCACTCGGTGCGGGCGCAGTCAGGGAACGACAAGAACGTCAACCGCAGCCAGTCCTTCGCCGTGCGGCCGAAGAAGAAGGGGCCCCCTCCCCCTCCGCCCAAGCGCTCCAGCTCGGCCATCTCCAGCACCAACATGACCGAGGACGTCCCCAAGGACGGGGAGGGCGGGCCGGAGCTGTCCCAGGAGGAGCAGCAGCGGCAGGGGGCAGACTTCGGGGGCGTCGTGGACACCGGCAGTGCCGGGAGCGTGAAGAGCATCGCCGCCATGTTGGAATTGTCGTCCATTGGCGGCGGGGGCCGGGGCCTCTCCCTGCAGAAGCCGCCCGGCCCAGGAGGCTACCTGCCCCCCCGGCGTCGCCGTGCACCCGGCCAGCCCCGAGCACGCCCGCGTGGCCACCGTCCTGGCCACCGTCAAGCACAAGGACGCCATCGGGCCCGACGGGGAAGTGGTGAACCGCCGGCGCACCATCAGCGGTCCCGTCACGGGGCTGGTGGCCGCCGCCCGCCGCGAGCGCTCAGACAGCGTCAAGTCCGACACGGCCAAGGACGGCGCCCCCCTGGAGCGGCTGCGGGCCGAGCACGGCCGGGGCCCCTCCCCGGGCAGCTCCGGGGAGAACATCCCCTTTGCCGAGGAGGGCAACCTGACCATCAAGCAGCGCCCCCGGCCGATGGGCGTGGCCAAGGCCGATGGGGGCGAGGCCCTGCCGCTGGCCCACCGGCACGGCGACCTGGGCAAGGTGGAGGCCAGCGCCACGCTCAAGCGGCGGATCCGGGCCAAGCAGAGCCAGCAGGACAGCGTCAAGTTCATCCTCACGGAGTCGGACACCGTCAAGCGGCGGCCCAAGTCCAAAGAGAAGGAGCAGGAGCCGGCGCCGCTGTCCGTCTACCAGAACGGCACCGCCACCGTCAAGCGCCGGCCGGCCTCCGAGACGGGCAGCCTGGAGGCCGGCCCCCCCGCGGGCCAGCAGGAGAGGCCCGACTTCGCCCCCGCCCAGCTCCCTCCGGAGGGCGAGCCCAAGAAGCCCGTCAAGCCGCCCGTGTCTCCCAAGCCAGTCCTGCCCCAGAAGGTCTCCGGGCCCCCGACCCCCACTTCCAAGAAGGCCCCCATTCCGGGCCCTGGGAGCCCAGGTGAGTGCGCCTTGCCAGGGAACAGCACGGCCCCCCTTTCCCGACAAGAGGAGGTCGTCTCCGTGCCCAGCGCACCACTCTTCCCACTCCCAAGGCTCCCACTCTTGCCTCCTTGTGGTGGTTGCCCCGGGCCCACGGCCGCCCCATCCCCAAGGCAGCTGGATGTGGGCGTCACCAGCGACGGACTGCAGTGGAGCTGGGGTGCCTTTCACCCCAGGTCTGCTGCCATCAGCTCCCTCCCACCTGCCACCCCTTCAAGCCGCAGTTACCTGCCTCCTGCTTGCTCCTTGCACCTGGACGTGTGGCGAGGCTTTGCCGTACCTGTCGGAGCCACTGGAGGGCGCTGTTCCTTTGCCAACCCTCACTGCAGTGGCTGAGCCCAGAACTGCAGTGGGTGAGGCCAGAAGTTTGGGAACCACTGGGACGGGCAAAGGAGGAAGCAACTCTGCCCCCTAGTGGCGCCGACTGCTTTGAAGAAGGCAAAGGGATGGAGAAGCCTGCCCTCTAGTGGGTGCGAGTGGAACTGCACGGGGGTTCGCAACCTACCGTATTTCCCCAAGTATAAGGCGCACCAAAGTATAAGACGCACCTTAATTTGGGGGCCAGAAATTTGAAAAAGTTCTGCCCGGCACACCCCTTGAATAAGACGCACCCAATTTTTAGCCCCCGGTTTTTTGGGAAAAAGGTGCGTCTTATACTTGGGGAAATACAGTAACTGGGAAGGCTGCCCTCTAGTGGCTGCGGGTGGAGCAGCAATGGGGTGCCTTAAGGAACAGCGACTGAGAGCAGAGTTGCTTTGTCTGTCGCAGATGCCATTTCAGTTGTGGTCACAGGAGGTTCTGCCTTCTGCTGGGGTGGGGGCTGGCTGCGGCAGTTGGGTTGCTGGTGATAAGGTGATGAGGAGCCACGCAGGGTTTCTGTGGACAAGGAAGGGTTTTTTGCACCTCACGCAGCCCACGTGCAGCCCAGATGCAACTCCATCCCTGTGTCCCTGTGCCCTGTCTCCAGGCCAGAAGGGGAAAGGGATGAGCACCCCATTTGCTTGCGGGGAATAAGGGGGGGGGCTTCCAACTCCGCTGCTGGCGTAAAGTCCAGGGCTCAGTTCTAGACAGTGTCTTCCGGCGTGGAAGGGAAGAGCCAGAACTCGGCTGTCAGTCCGGACCGACCAGTGGCCACGGAAGTGCTGAGTGCCGACAGCCGAGTTCCGGCTCTTCCCTCCCGTGCCTGAAGACACTGTCTAGAGCTGAGCCCTGGACTTTACGCCAGCGGAGCACTCGGGGGCCCTGGCGCCTGGCGCAGCCACGTGCGACGTCAGGTGGCATCACGTTGTCCCGCGGTGTCGCTCTGGGCTCTCCAGCTGCTTCCCGGGTCACAAAGCGGCTGGAGTTCGCTGGCACGGCTGCGGCAGATGCTGCCCTTCGTGCCCCAGGGCACGTGCCCTGGTGTGCCATACCCTAGATACGCCACTGCAAAGGGGGTGGGGGAAACAGCCGCTGAGCTACGGCCTCCGTGCCAGGAGTGACGCTCTGTCCTTTCTTGCAGAGGTGAAGCGGGTCCACGGCACCCCCCCGCCGGTGTCCCCCAAGCCGGCGCCGCCCCCGACGGCCCCCAAGCCGAAGGTCCATGCCGCCCTGCAGTCCGCCAGCGCCAGCTCCACCCCGGCGCCCTCCCCGGCCAAGCAGCTGGCCCCCACCGCCAAGCCTTCCAGCACGCCCCCGTCGCTCTGCTCCAGCCCGGCCAAGCCCCTGTCCCCCGGAGGGGCCCCTCCGCACACGGTGCCGGTCAAGCCGCCCCGCTCGTCCATGCCGGGGCCGTCCGTGGAGAGCGCGAGCACCGAGAGCGCGCACCAGAAGCTGGAGGAGACGAGCGCCTCCCTGGCGGCCGCGCTGCAGGCGGTGGAGGAGAAGATCAAGCAGGAGGATGGACAGGCGGCCGAGTATGGCGCTTCCTGGGCGGGGGGGGGGCTGGCCGGGGCAAGGGGGGTCCCGGGCATGGCGGAAGGGGAGTGGTTGGGGCGAGGGGTCCGTGGCGCAGCTCTCACCTGCCGGTCTCTCTCTCTCCCCCCCCACCCCCAGCTCTGCCGCGGAGTCCAAGAGCACAGTCAGCATCCTCGACGACATCGGCAGCATGTTCGATGACCTGGCTGACCAGCTGGACGCTATGTTGGAATGAGCGCTGGCGCGCGGACACCAGCCAACCTCAGGATCTGCCATGGGCACAAGGGCACAATCATCTCCAGGAGCCTCCTCCCGTTCCCCACCCCCTGCCCCGCTGCTCCCCCTCCACCCGTTGAGGTTTGCACAAAGACGATACGATTACCTCAGGATTGTGCGGAAACAAACTTGAGATGTGGAGGGGGGGGGGGCTTCCTTGGGACCGTTCCTCCAGAGCCGGAAGGAAGCAGCTCTCCTGGGTATGTGGTTTCTTCCTCCCTACACGCCTGTTGACCTGGGGGGGGGGGGTCCCAGGCGTCCCCCACCAAAGCAAAAGGCCAACCTGCTGAGCTGGGGCAGGAACGTCCCTCTCTGCGGGGTGACAGTGGATCTTCAGACTCTCTCCGGGCAAAACTGCTCCGATGGGTTTTGATGTGCAGCATTTTCTCGTTTCATTTGGACCGTGTTCCCCCCTCCCCCCAGAGCGAACCTCCCCCCTTGTTACGGTCCTCTCCGACCCGTTCTGAAAATGTGGCGCACAAGTTGGTCTTGGTCTTCTTCTCTTGTCTCCTGTTGGGGTTGGAGTCTCGTCCTGGTGAAAACTCTCTTGCCTTCCGTGTCAGTATTGGTCCTTGACTGAGCACACCGCCCACCCTCGTGCGTGCGGCTGCCTCGGCCTCTGCTCTCGCCGGCCATCGCGGCAAAGCGTCGGAAGAGGCGGGACGGGGGACGCCCATGGAGGAGCCGCCGGCCGGGGTGGTTTTCGGCTAGCTGCATGCTTCGTTTCTTTGTCCCGAAGGTGTATTTGTCTCTCCTGGTGATGATGAAGCTGTGACTGTAAGGAGTTTCTCTGTTCCGTTCGGCGAGCCCCCCCACTCTGACAAAAAAAATAAGCTCCTTTTCTTCTGTTTGTGTTTTGCCGTGGAAAGCGTCGTTGCTGGCAAGGGGCCGTGCAAAAGCTTTGGTACGTTTGCATGATCGATAACAGTGTCGAAACTTGAAAAGAAAAAAGTTTTAAAAAAAAATCTATCTATCTTGGCCGGAAAATGCCCCGTGTAAATATCCCCCCCCCCCAGTGGCTTCTGCAGCTGCCATAGAAAAAATATTATTCCTAATTTCCTTAAAAAAAACAAACAAACCAATCCAAATACGTATCTATCGCTCTGTAGGTAAAGGGCAGTTGTGAGTCTGCGCTTGAGGGGTTTAGTTGACGTTGCACTTTGCTTCAAGGCACTCGTAGCTTCCAAAGAGTTTACTGGACAAATCAGCCTTCCTGCCCGACCATCCTCAGTGCTGGTTCCAGGGAGGACTGTGGGGTGAAGGAGGCGGGCATGGGCAATAAACCTTGGTGGCACCTGTGCCACTGAAGAAGCAGTATTATGCAGGGGCCGATGGTGGTTCTGGATTCTAGTGGGGGGGTGCTGAAAGGGAGACTCCCCTCCGTTGCACCCTAGCAGCCCAGGTTGGTTTGGCCGTGACGAGAAAGCCACGAGCTGGGGCACCACCCTGGGACGTCGTCTCAGCTGCAGGACAGCGTGGGAGCAGTCAGTCAGAGAAGGCCTTGCTGAGATGGGGGGGGGGGCCACAGGGCTAGTCCCAGGGGAGGGCAGTCTCTGAAGGGCTGTGACCAGTGATGTCATGCAGGGGGTACGCGGGGGTATGCGAGTACCGGTTCCTAGGATTACGGCTGGCCCCGCCCACTCGCCCGCCCACTCGTCGACTCCGCCCCCTGCAACGTTTGAATTTCCTGCACGTTTGAGTTGCCTGCATGTTCTCAGAGCCAGGAAGGCAGCGAGCGGAGCCTTGCCTTGCCTTGCCACTGAAAAATGAGCTGCTCTGGGGTTTTAACAGGATGCCAGGCCTCCTTCACATGTTCTGGGGGTGCTGTGGAATACTGTTGCAACTGTTGGGTCAGTTTAAAATTGTCTGAGGCCTCAAAAAGGGCTTTTTTTCATGTCACTTCCTGCCACGACATCACTTCTGGCTTATGACGTCACTTCCGGTGGGCGGGTCCCGACACGGGCCAATCAAAAGTGAGTACCTGTTCTTAAATCATTTAGATGACACCACTGGCTGTGATGATGCAAAGCCACCCCCTGACTGCTGTCTTCTGCCCAGCAGCAAGCAGATGTGCGACATCCTGGTGAACGTGTGTGGGCCGTTGGCGAGGAGAAGCACTGCGAGTCGGGAGGCGTTCTTGCTGCTGTGGGGTTTCTTGAAGGAGAGGCTGGACCCACGGGGACGTGGACGTGGGTCCGGGGGTGGCCTGGCCACCTCCTGGAGCTTCAGCTTGTACTGAGCGACCACAGGCTGCACGTGGCCCCCGCCAGTCACCCTCCCGGCCCCTTCCTTGGTTTGCGGCCAGAGCCTTGCCGTATCGCAGTGTTGTTGCGGAAAGTGCCCCGAGCGTTGTGGGCGAGCCGAGTGGCTTGCTGGGGCTGTGATCCCAACGCACTTCCAGCCTCCACTTTCCCAACCATCTCGTCCAGAGCACGGCCTGCTCTTAAAACAAGCACAATCCGGGGACCCTCCGCCGTGAACGACCCATCGCCCACCCCTTCCAACCTCCCAGCGGCACTCTTGGTCCTGTTCAGCGGCCGTTTCCTTCCTCTTGGCTGCATTTCTCGGTAATGAGAAACGCCCCCCCCCCACTTTTGCTCCGTGTCGCTTCCACGAGAAACCACGCGTGTTAATTTCGGTGGCCAGGCCCATCGCAGGCTTCTTGAGAGTGGGGGGTGGAGCAGAGGTCATGCGAGAGAGGGTGGCGTGGCACTGATGTGCCTTGCACTGGTGTACGCCGGACCTCCTGGACCTGAAGACCTCCTGGCCGTGGTTCTTATCAGCCCTGCAAATCCTCCACTGAAGGGGGTGGCACAGATCGCGGGCAGCACTTCCAACAAGAGTCAGCTGCTTTTTTTTTTCTAATTAGGTGGCATTTCCTAAAATCTGGCCTCAACTGGCTTTGACGTGTTGGGCGGGTCATCTTTCAGGCCTCCGGCTTCCTTCAGACAGCCCTGAAACCCTTGTCTGCGATTTGCAAAACCTGGGTGGAATTCTGCATCCGTGTGGAGCGTGGCCACACTCCGATTCCCTAAGTTGGCCTTCCCCATCAGCACCGTCCTCCGCACGGCTTTCGTTGCCTGAATCTTCCTTGCTGGCTGACGACACGAACCTGGACCTCCTCCTCCAGTCGGTTGGTCTTTGGGGCCTGTGGACGGAGTCCTCTTTAATAGTGCTGCTCTGGCATTTTATTGGTTCTGTTTAATAACTCCTGGGCCGCTCTCCGAAGTGTAGACCAGTCGTTTCCAAACTGCGAGGGGATCTGTGGAGTCCTCGAAAAACTCTGCCGCCCTATGCAGTGTCTGGGATCGTAGCCCCAGTGGGGAGCCACGGCCAGTGGCCCCGTGGCCAAGGGAGCCACTGGCACAGGCCGTTCCGTATTCCAATCGTTCTTTTTGGTCCACCCCCTTCCCCACCGCGACTTGCTTGCCGTGCTCTGAAGGCTGCGTCTTCCTCTTCTCGATACGCAACGGGAGCCACCCGGGCACGGAGGAACAAGAAAGAGCCACCGTTTTCCTCCCGTTTTCAAGGACCCGCCCCTTCCACTTAGCCATTCTCGGCCAACGAAAGGGGATCCTTCCCCAACCAATGGTTCCTTGTCGCTTTCACACCAACGTGTGCGTTCCGGACGTGAGCCTGTTTGGCTCCGCCTTCCCCTAGGGCTGCGGTCTTCCGGTGAGCCCCGCCCCCTGCATCTGCAACACGGGATCTGCTTCTCAATTCTTGTTACGGTACACAGTGGTCTCGCTCCTCTTCCTGCCATCACAGGGGTGGCCAAACTTGCCGAATCCATTTGAGAGCTACGGATATTTAAGAAGCGTCTAAATTCTTAGAAACGTGAAACTGGTGTGTAAGGGCGCAGTCCCAACCAACTTCCCAGCGCTGACGTGTAGCAGTTCCAGTGCGGCATGTGCTGCATCCTACAGTGGAGCAGTAGTCACAGAGGCCTCCTCAAGGTAAGGGAATGCGTGTTCACTTAACCTAATACCTGCATGGCCCTAACCCTGATGCTGGAAAGTTGGTTGGGATTGAGCCCTAAATCCAGTGGACTCTCAGTTTATACCTGTACTGGTAAATAATGATATAAAGCAGCGGTGTCCAAACCGCGGACTGCTGTTTTTGGGAAAAGCTGTCCCTGATCTGGCGAGCGCTGAGTGTGCCATCCATCATGGTGCTGCTTCCAGTGCCACTCGTGCTGCCCAGAGAGATGCTCTGGGCACTTGTGTCCCGGAAATCCAGGTGAACGGCCTGCTGGGGTGAGTGCCAATAGATAGTGTGAGTGGCATTGAGAAGCAGCAGTGCACCGGAAGGCTCAGCACTGCTGTCCGCAAGACGGTGTTCCCAGATCACGGGATCTGGCCCGTGAGCCAGACTTGAATTGGGATATTACCGTATTTCCCCATGTATAAGACACACCCACGTATAAGACGCACCTAAATTTGAAGAAAAAAAATGTACCACTGCACATAAAGTTACTGAACTCAAGTTTTATTCCTAAAACTACTCATCACTGCCCTCCCCCGGTTCTCCCATCATGTGCCTCCAGCCCCCCTCAGTACTCCAATCATATGCCTCCACCCCCCTCAGTAGTCCCATCATATGCCTCCACCCCCCTACGGTCTTCTTACCTTACAGGCTCTCTTCTCTGATTGTGGCTTGACTAGGAAGTACAGCGGTGGCCAAGACTTGGAAATGAAATCCCATTCTCGGCCACCGCAGAACTTCCTAGTCAAGCCGCAGTCCCGCGATCAGAGAAGAGAGCCTGTAAGGTAAGAAGACCGGCCACAGTCCCGCGATTGAACAGGAGAGAGAGGTATTGAACACTGGGGGGGGGGGGCGGCCCTCATTTTAGCTCTACATGCACGGTTAGGCTCAGCACCCTGATGCACACCCCTTGTATAAGACGCACCCAGTTTTTAGAGCCCAAATTTTTTGAAAAAGGGTGCGTCTTATACTTGGGGAAATACGGTAATTGGGATGCCCAAAGGAATTCTGGCAACCTGTTTCCACAAGCTGCACGTTACAGGTCAAAGAGCCGCGTGTGGCTCGTGAGCCGCCGTTTGGCGGGAAGAGGAGCGAGACCAGTCTGTGCTGTGACAAGGCCCGAAATAGGTTGCCGAAGGACAGAATGACAGCCTGGCCCACCTCGATCTGGGATGCGTCTGGGTTAGGACTTCCAGTCCACCAGCTGAGATTAATGCCTCAGGAAAATCCCTCCTGCCTCCCCCCCCACCAACTCCTTTTCCCACTCTGCTCCTGTGCATTGCAGGCTGAAAAGGTTAGAGGGTTTTTTTTAAAAAAAAAAATTACTGTTAATTTTAATACTGCATTTTAGAGGCAACGGCCATGTTTATGAATGTTCTTGCGTATGTTAGCAAAATCAACACTTTTTTTTCCTTTAGAGGCTGACAAAGGGATGTGGGAGAAAAAAAAATAAGCTATATAAAGAAGTATTAATTTATTGGAAAGAAATTATTTAAGACGGAGGAGCTGTTGTCCCCGAAACGATAAACTAACAAAAAAAAAATGGAAAGGACTTTAATATATATTAAAGATTTTAAAAAAAATATTATCAATTGTATATTAAACAGTTTTACGAGATAAGATTTGAAAGGACTGGAGTTTAGCTTGACTTATTAGACTTATAATAAGCTTATATGTCTTGTGGTGCGATCATTTAAAGGAGTAGCACAATGTTTTAAGAACAGCAATTTACCATTTCTCTTGTTTTCAGGGTGTGCAAAAATGATGTTTCTGTTCTATGGGCTTTTTTTGTTTGCCATTTTCTTTTTACACGATTTTAACAAAAAAAAAAAATCAAAGGATGTGCCTTGTTTTAGACATTTCTTTGTTCAATCCTGTCTCCGACAAGTGCGTGCTTTTTGTGTAGGTATGTATTTTTTCTTTTATTTTGGGGTGCGTGTGTTTCAATGCATGTGTGTGGAAGTTGTTAACATATGTGCAGCCCTATATCGATGTACAAATGGGGCTCACAGTCTGCTCCAAAATGGCTTCTGAGTCCCGAATGCGATTCTGTCTGTGTTCCTTTTTGACCTGGTGATTTTTTTCCCACTTTTTTCTTGGAGAGAGAGAGAGAGAGAGAGAGAGGTGAGTTCCACACTCTGGTGGGGGTGCTCACCCTCTCGTTCTTTTTCTCTGCGTACAGATAGGTCTGTCTTTGCTGATCTCCAAAATGTGTCTGGCACAAACTTTGAAATTTCTTAATTTAAAAAGAAAAAAGAAAAAAAGAAGAAAAAAAAAAGAAAAATGACAACGTAACAATACCTGTTGTAAAGAGAAACACAATGTATCTTTAAAAAAATTCCAAGATTCTAATGCTGGATATATACATATTATATATATATTATATATTTTTATTATTAAGTTATGGAAGCTGTATTGTACTCCCATTCTGTCCGAGCTATGCATCTTGCGGCCAATCTCCTTTTCTCGCTTTTTGCATCCCACCTGTACTATTCTCAATATTTGATGGCTTTTGTGGTGCTGTAAAGAATTTTGCTCCTATTTAAAAAAACAAAAAAACAAGCAAGGCGTCTTTGAGAAGTATTTGAGGAGGGGGTGTGTGGATCTCCCGGCTTGTTGCTCTGCCATATGCACGTTCAACTGTAAAAGAATGCTTCTTTTATTATTGAGGGTGGGGGGGGGGAAACATTGCCTCCTCTAAGGTGGTTCTGGAAGGCACAGAGTGCGCAGGGTGTGTGGCAGCATGGTGCTGGAGGGAGGGAACTGCAGCCATAAGAACCTAAGAACACAAGAAGAGCCCTGCTGGATCAGGCCAAAGGCCCATCTAGTCCAGCTTCCTGTGTCTCACAGCGGCCCACCAGGTGCCCCAGGGAGGCACGAGACAAGAAGATGCTTGCATCCTGTTGCCACTCCCTTGCACCCGGTACTCGGAAGTAGCCCACCACCAATGCAAGGAGGTTGCACAATCCATCACTGCCTATAGCCCACGATGGACTTTTCTTCCAGAAATCAATCCCCTCTTAAAGGCATCTAGACCAGATGCCATCACCACTTCCTGTGGCAAAGAGTTCCACAGATTAACTACCCGCTGGGTACCCTCGGTGCTTAATAAATGTCCACATCGTCTGGGCCTGCTGAGCATTCGTTTTGGCTGTGGCATTGGAGGGGTTTTCGGGGCGGGGGGGGGAGTGCATTTGCCAGTCCCTGCTGGGTGCCTTTCCAGAGCTGTGCCTCTCCCCAGAACGCAGCAAGGGTACTTCTTCATGTTACTCTTGACCTCTTACCTGCTGCGCTAACAGTCAAAGCCCTTTTGATGTGGACGGGACGCAGGCCTGGCATTCATGCCCACCAGGGGGCGCTCCCATCTCCTGGGCCGAGGTGGGCATCACTTTCTGTTTGTTCTGAAAAAGGAGGGCTGGGGAGGGGGGGACCACACAGCACACTCCCGGCACCTCCTGCCACACAGCTTCCCGACAAGACCGGCGTCCCGGTTCCAGCCCACAGCTCAGTTTGTCCCAGCAGCCCCTGGTCAGAAGAGGTCTCGCCTTAGTGCTGCCCCCTCCCCACTTCCAGTGGCTGGGCCTGTACCCAGAACCCTCTGCTGCCGCACCTGGGCTCAGTGCCGTGGGCACCGTGAAACAAGCATCATGCCAAGGAACTGGTGGCTGACTCTGTCTCCAGTGCAGCGAGCCAGGCACAGCACGTCCGCGTTTCCGAGGGGCCGACCAGTAAACGGAGCTCCGCCCAACTTAACTGGCGATTTCGGGCCGTCCACTTTGGCTGGGTGCAGAAGAGACGGCGTCCACAAAACCCAGCGGCGCTCTTGGAAGAGGCACCAGCAAGTCAGGCTACCCTAAACAAGGGTCTGGTTTTTCGTTTTATTGTCAAGGAAGAAATAATCCAAATCTATATTACAATCTTAAAAACAGTAGAAAACGTCAGTAAAAACACAACGGCAGCTCGCGCCCCCCCCCCCCGGCTTTGGCACGGAGGCCTTTGGGACAGGATGCTGTGGTCGGAAGAGGGGCCTTTGGTGGTACCTGATGCGAGGGCGGGGGGGTGGTGGTGGTGGTGTCTCGTGGCATACAAATCGTACCTGGTTACACGACGGGGAGGGGCAGAGCTTCTGGCTTCAGAGGCGGCACAAACAAAAGAGCTGAGCTGATAAATTAAAAGTCCCGGGGGTGGGGGAGGGGTGCTCACCCGTTTCCTCGGCCCCCCCGTGTTGCCGTTCTTGCAAGGTGCATTGTGGGTGCTCAAGTGACGACCCAACCCAGCTTCCACCACGAGCTGCTCCTTGAGACCGTCAACGTCCCTCCCCGTCCGTTTCAAGACCGAAGCTGCAACTGTGACGTTTCCTGGGGCTGGAGGAGATCCCGGGGCCCCCGTCCTCCCCCCCCCCCAAGCGGCGATGTGGCACGTCAGCTTCGTTGGCAGTCCAGACAGTCCTGCTGCAGCGCTTCGGGTGAGGCTGGCTGGGGGGGGGCAGTTGGCAGTGCGGAGGGCTGCTGGCCCGCTCTCGGGGAGGACGGGGGGGCGGGAAGAAGCAGTCCGGCTGGTGGCGGCCGAAGGGGAAGGTGGTCGTCCGGCATCCAGCAGCAACAGGGGCGGCACCTCTAGCACGTCCACACCTGCCGCGGCAAGGAAGTTGGGGTGAGACCCTGTCGAAGGGGCCTGACTCCTCTCCCCCCCCCAGCCCCCACCCAGCAGTTTTAGTTCAATACATCTGGCTGGGGGGGCGTGCCCAACTTTTGGGAGCCGGAATGGTTTGAGCAAGTCTACCCAGCAACGGCTTGGTAGATTCTCAGCATCGTCTCCGTGCCCCCCCCCCATGCCCGTTCGTGCCTTACCTTAACCGTGCTGTCGACGGCCCCGGAGAACAGGCGCCCCCTGGAGACGGCCAGCGCGGTGACACTGCCCTGGTGGCGCAGCAGCGTCTGGGTGCAGATCATGTTGTCCATGCTCCATACCTGGCACAGACACAAGTCCAGGGGACGGGTGAGACCCTGGGAACCGCCTCCGTCTGCCCCCTTCCGATGACCATCGCCCCGGCCAGAGGGAGGGGCAAACCAGACTATGCGCTACGACAGGTGTGTCAGACAAGGCCCGGGCAGGGGGCTGAGGCGGCCCCCAGAAGCTCTTCATCCAGCCCTCGGCCCCTCCCAGCACCTCCATCCGCAGCTGAGCTGTGCTGGGGTGTCACGGCTGAAAGGGGAGCCCAGGTGGTAAATGGGCTCTTCCTTGTCTTGCAAATACGGTCATGATTTGCGTATTTTCTATCTGCAGTGAATGAGCTCCTAAGTGAGAAACAGGAAGTACCGGTCCCTGATCAGGACCTGCTTAATGACATCACTTCCTGTGCTCAGCGGACATCATGAATGCAATTTGGGCCGCTGTATGGAATGAGTTTGGACGCCCCTGCGCTACGAGCCCATTGGCAGGGCAGTGATTCTGGGCTGACACCCAAGTATTCCACCCCTTCTCTTTACTTGTGCAGGGAACAAGTTGGGATTGTTGAGCTGCAAGTTGGGAAGTTGAGCTGCAAGCATCTTGTGGTCCTGTGTGCTCCCTGAGGCACCTGGTGGGCCACTGTGAGATGCAGAAAGCTGGACTAGAGGGGCCTTTGGCCTGATCCAGTAGGGCTCTTCTGATGTTCTTATGGGATTTGTGCGGGGGGGGGGAGCAGATAGAGGCTGGACGTTGTCAAGAGCAGAGCCTCCCTCCCTCCGGCAACAGGAGGTTGTCTGCCCCTCTGCAGTTGAGACAACATCACCAGAGCCTGGCTCCCTTCCTGTTGATGCTCTGCCGCCTAGTAAAGACCACCCCTCACACCCCCCCCCGTCTTGTTTGGAGAAACACACTGGCAGACTTCAACTTGCCTGGACGTTGTTTTTCTTTTTAAATCACCTTCTGCTCATGCCTGTTTTAATATCTTTTTAAACCAGTTGCCTGGTATGTGTTTTTTAAAATTTAGCGCACCGTCCTAACCTGGAGTGAGGCTGGCACAGTTAGGCTAGCAGAGTTTGGCCAGCATCAGGGACACCATAAAGTGTGTTTGGACCACTGCAGGAGTCAAAGATGCCAGCACACATACTTGTGCCATCCTCCCTGACTCCGACAGTGGTCCAAACACACTTTATGGTGTCCCTGCTCTCCCTGGTGCTGGCCAAACTGTGCCAGCCTAACTCCAGGTTAGGTTGTTGTTCAGTCGCTAAGTCGTGTCCGACTCTCCGCGACCCCCTGGACCGCAGCACGCCAGGCCTCCCTGTCCTCCACTAGCTTCCGGAGTTCGCCCAACTTCATGTTCATTGCTTCGGAGACACTCTCTAACCATCTCCTCCTCTGCCGCCCCCTCCTCCTTTTGCCTTCAGTCTTTCCCAGCATGAGGGTCTTTTCTAAGGAGTCCTCTCTTCTCATGAGGTGGCCAAAGTACTGGAGCTTCAGCTTCAGGATTTGTCCTTCCAGGGAGCAATCAGGCTTGACTTCCTGGAGGATTGGCCGATTGGATCCCCTTGCAGTCCAGGGGACTCTCAAGGTTAGGACGGTGCCCTTAATCTGTGGGTCACCTTTGGCCCTGTCCTCCAGAAACGGAAAACCAAGAGGAAAATCTGTTTCTAAACAGAGTCACAGAGTTGAGGCTGCCAGCAACCTTCAAGCACTGCCCCCACCGCTCACAGTCTCAGAAGCACCAACCTGACCCGGCGATCGATGGATCAACCAGTATTTATGTACCGCTTTTCAACACAAAAGTTCAACCATCATAAAAGGCGTTCAGCCCATTCCAATAGCCATTCTTCCCCAGTGCGACCTGCACGTCTGCCCCACCAAACACACCACCCCAAGAGCAGAGGGGCCCCCTCTCCCCCCCCCCACGCGCTCGGGTCAGCAGGACCACCTACCCGCAGTGACCGGTCGTACGAAGCACTGAAGACTTTGGTTTGGTCGGGCGTGGAGATGACGGCCAGGGCGTACACGGTGCCCACATGGCCCGTCAGGGTGCGCACCTGCTCCTTGGACTCGATGTCCCACACCTGGGGGGGGGGAAGGCCAAGACCCAGCGTGAGTGAGCGGACGTAGCCAAGTGCTCCCCTGGCCGAGGCTGGCTGGCAGCGTCCCAGCGAGGAGCGGGGCTCCTCGGGCAGAGAAGGGCTTGGCCCTGCTCCAGCCTACCTGCCTCTGAATGTCTGCGCGCCTCCCGTCAGCTCCAACCCCCCCCCCCGCCTTCCTCAAGGCGCAGCCTTACGTGGATGAGATTCTCGTAGGTGCCACAGACGATGTGGTGGTTGGTGACGGCGATGGAGTAGACGCTCCCGCCAGACGTCTGCAGGACATGCACACACTCCAGGCTCCGGATGTCCCAGATCTGGGGGGGGGGAAGGGGATGCGGGGGCATTAATAATAATAATAATGCATAATAATAATAATGCATGTATTTATATACCGCCTAGATTTCTCTAATGATTGTAACTCAAAGCGGTTTACATAGGCGGACTTTTATTCACAAACCCGAAGGGTTTTTACAATTTACAGAAATGTTCTATCTTTCAAGAGCAACACTCATACAGATGGATCTTTCTGGATTTAGCCTTCTTTCTTAGCCGCCCGTCTGCCTTCTGCTGGCTGATAAGAGGCTTCCCTGCTGCCACCAGAGATGCAGCTGACTTCAGCACACTCCTCCTCCCACGAGGCAGCTGGAACTCAGCCTTTTTAATCAGCCGCAGTTTTGTAAGGTCTGCCGCTCACAGAGACTTCCGGTGATCTCGAGCTCGCGACCTTCAGATCTTCAGCTGTTATCTTCGGGCGAACGGAGGCCTTAACCCTCTCAGCTAAATCTTTTTTTAAGCAACAACGCCCCCCCCCAGGACCCCACGGACCAATTGTCCCCCCTGGGGGGGGGGGGGGAGACTGGCCAGGCACTCACCTTGATGGTTTGGTAGGACCCGCTGTACAGGTGGTTCTGAGACGCCACAAGGGCCCGGACCCAGTGGTTCAGGCCCGTCAGCTCCTTCTTCAGCTTCAGCTCGGTGCCCACAATGTCCCAGACCTGGGGGGGGCAGAAGCACAGGGAGAGAGGCACCGTGAGGCCAGCCGGCCCAGCCCCCTCCCCAAGGCAGGACTGAGCCACGGCCCTTCCGCTCACAGCCCCTGCGCAGGTGGGCGAGCCGCAACGCCAGCGCTCTGGGCCAGCGTTTCTCCGCCAGTGGCACGTGCAGGACCCACCGACCCCTGCCCCAGGTAGCAAAACCAGCAACGCAGCGTGACAAGCAGCAGGAGGAGGCGGCGGTGAGGCAGGTACAGCTCCAGCGTGCGCTTTTCACGCGCTCGCAAAACCCCTTCCGTCCGTCCTCTTAACAGTGTGTGCTGCATGGCATCCGGCCTCATAAGAACATCAGAAGAGCCCCGCTGGATCAGGCCAAAGGTCCATCTAGTCCAGCTTCCTGCATCTCACAGCGGCCCCACCAGGTGCCCCAGGGAGGCATGAGACAACAAGATGCTTGCATCCTGTGGCCACTCCCCTGCACCCGGTACCAGTACCAGCCTCCCAATCCAGAAGTGATAATGCCAGTTGCTTCCGGTGGTACACGCAAAGTGGCACAGTGGGGGAGAAACTTATGCTGCTCTAGACCCCTAGGGCAGAGCAGGGAGCCAGCTGTCTCAAGTGAGCAAGCCCAACTGCACCAGCAGGGAAAAAATAACCTCCCCTGAGTTGTTTTGAGCTGAGGAATGAATGGCACCGTAAATCACCTTTAAGAACATCAGCCCTACTGCATCAGGCCAACGGCCTGTATCCTCAGATTCCTGTATCTCACTCTGGCCCTTCAAATGCCTTGGGAAGCGCTCAAGACAACAATACATCCCTATTCTGTTACCACTTCCTTGCCTCTGGCATTCTGATATAGGCTACCTCTAAAACCCAGAGGCTGCATCCAGCTATCACGGTTTATAATCAGCAATGGATTTTCCTTCCCTCAACCTGTTTACCGTCCTCCTAAATGCACCTGGGTGAGGGGCCACCATCACATCCTGTGGTGAGGAGTTCCATCGCTTAATGGCTAACGAAATAATCTTCCTTTCGTCTGTTCTAACTCTCTGGCCAGTCAAAAAGGAAATGTGTTGGTTGAATGAAAAGTGAATTGGAGAGACACAGCAGTGGAAAAAGCTGGTTGGGGAGGGGAGAACAAGGCAAGGAAGATGAGGAAATGGGATAACGGGGGGCCAGGAAATTAGGAACAGCGAGAATGGAGATGATGAGGAATGTCGGGAGTGGAGAAAATAATTGACATGATGACTGGGAGATTGGGGGGGGGGAAGAGAGTGCCCCTGGAAGTGGTTTTTGTCCCCCAAAGGGGACTGTCAGGACTCAATCAATTCAAGAAACCTTTATTGGCATTAAACAATAATTGACAACCAAAATTATAAGTAATGTCATCACACATAAGGAAAATCAGGAAGGGAAAAGGAAGGGATAAAGAAAAAAAGGGGGATTAAGGGGGAAATTTCCATTTGGAACTTGCAACTAGAAATTCCGCTGCATAACAGCATTTGTAACATCCTCTGTGTTGTCACATAGGAGGGCAGCTAGATCTTCAGCTGGAATACCAGAAGGAGGGGACAATAAGGTTTTTAAGTAAATATCACGAAGTGGTTGGAGAGACGGGCAACGTAATAAAATATGTGCCATTGTGTCCGGTTCTTGAAAACAAAAAAGACGTAATCTACAAGCAAACGGAATGTTAGGGAATCTGCCAAGGTGAACTGCAGAGGGAAAAATATTAAATCTTGCTAACATAAACGCTCTTCTTTTAATAGGGTTCATCAAATAACTAATATATTTAGGGGAATGACCAAGTGAAGGAGGGAGACCAAAAAAAAGTGGAGAACATGTAGGATTAAGGTTAGAAGAGAGTTGATTCTCCCCCCTTCCCGGCGAAACCCCACCTTGATGGCTTTCAGGGAGCCGCTGAACAGCATGTTGTGCGAGGAGACGAGTGTGCAGACGGGGTTGTCGTGTGCGCGGATGGTGTTGACCTTCTGCAAGGTCTGAATATCCCAGACCTGCAAACAGAGCGAGAGGGGGGTCACGTGACATCGTGGCTCAATATGCGGTGGACTGCATGCGGGGGTGGGTGGGGGGTGGGATGAGACTGCCCAGAAGCCTCTCCCTCCTCCACAGAACGAAACCAGCGCCCAAATTAAGGGACTTACGATGATGGTGCAATCAGCCGAACCGCTGTACAGCTTGTTCCTGAACCAACAGAAAAAGACAGCCATTGGGAGAGGGCGACGTGCAATGCATCTTATAGCGGGCACGACCTGGTCACCTGGGGTGAGTCAACACCGCCTCTGGGTGACCAGGCAGGGACGGTTTCTTATGTTCCAGGCCCCCTCTCCGTGGATACATTAACTATGGATACGGGGGAACCCTATAAGTGCAATGCTCGGTGCCCCCCCCACCTCCACGCCCATTACCTTCCATTTTCTTCCTTAACAAGCACTCATGCTTCTTGCTTTGACAGGCGCTTCACGGGGAACGTGACAAGCAGGCAGGCAGCCTGCGTGCTACGGGGCGGAGACTGTGCAAATGTTAACCTGCCCGCTTGTCATGTTCCTCTTGTAGCACCTGCAAAAGCAAGGAACGCGACTGCTTGCTAAGGAAGAAAACAAAAAGTAATGGGTGCAGACGGGCTTGCGGAGACCACAGAGGACCACAGATAACGGAAACCACGGAAACACTGGATCCGCAGAAACGGGGGGATGCCTGTATTTGTTTATCTTAAACACTGACACCCAGCCTTTCAGTGGCAATGTGCCTTTTTGAGACTCGGCCAAGCAAAAGCAAAGTGGAACGTTTTTTAAAAGTGCTGCGTCAACAGGGAACAGGCACCCCACGCAGAGAAGCCCACAGACAGAGCAGCCCTGTGTGACTCACCCTTGGATGCAGAGCGCCAGGACGATCCCATCGTGGCCTTCCAAGGTCTTTTGGCATTTGTATGTGGTGCAGGTATCCCACACCTAACAGGAAACAGGAAGGGTCATGTGACTGCGCACAGGCCCGGCCGGGAAATCGGGACAGGAAGTCGGCTGAGATGCCAGAGGCTGAGGACGCAGGAAGCAGCTGGCCTGTCAGCTGTACAAGCCACTTTCCCGTCTTTCAGGCAGAGATAAACTTGTCCAGGAAAGGAAATGAATGGGCAGATTTTTCCCAGAGAACCAGAACAAAGAAATGCAGCCCCAAGCAGTTCTCGGTGCAACTCTGAGGCCGAAGAGAGAGAGAAAGAGACAGACAGAGGCCTGCAGCCAAGATGGGCAGCACTCAGTATTTTTCTCTCAATCAACACGAATACTAAACTTGTATTCCAATCTGCTGCAGAAAGACAACAAGCGCAGCTGATTCTGCCGAGTAACCTATCTCTGGTGTAGCTGGTGTCGGAGCCTGCTCATATGCAGAGTGCCTGTTTTGAAGGGGTGCAAAGAAAACAAACACACAAACAAAAATATCCTGCCAACAGGATACGGGTGTGATGTAAAGGAAAGGGGATCAGTGTTCAGCTGAGAGAGATTTGGCAAGATCTGAGAGAACAGAAGGAACAATAAAAATTCCAGAGCTGGAAATGGGCTCAAAGGACCAAGGAAAGAAGGAGAACACAGCACACAAACTTAGTGCGGCAGTGGAATAAAAATAACAAGGAGAAACTGCCGTTGCCTGGAGGTGGGTCAATTCAGCCCTCAGTCACAGGATCGTAAGAAGAGCCCCGCTGGATCAGGCCACAGGCCCACCTAGTCCAGCTTCCCGCATCTCACAGTGACCCACCAGATGCCTCAGGGAGCACACGAGACAACAAGATGCTTGCATTCTGTTGCTACTCCCTTGTAACAGGCATTCTGAGCCTACTTCTAAAACCAAGAGGTTGCACATCCCATCGTGGCCTATAGCCCACGATGGACTTTTCCTCCAGAAATCTGTCCACTCCTCTTTGAAAGGCAGCCAGGCCAGAGGCCATCACCACCTCCTGTGGCAAGGAGTTCCACGGATTAATTACCCACAGGGTAAAAAAGCGTTTTCTTTTATCGGTTCTCCCAACACTCGATTCTAGTGGCCGTCCACTGGTTCTGTTGTTGTGAGAGAGGGGGGAAAAAACCTCTAGCCACGCTATCTCATTCCCTGCATAATGGACGGATAAACATTGCGTGGCAAAGGGTGAGGCAGTGAGGCTGCCGTAAGAAAAATAACCGTGAGCTTGCTGGCTGGGGCTTTCTCCTCCAGCTGAAACCTGGAGGACTCTCACCTTGATGGTTTTGTCCGAAGAGCCGCTGAAGAGCAGGTCTCCGATGGAGTAGACGCACAGGCACCAGACAGGGCCCTGGTGCCCCACAAAGGTGCCCTTGCACTTGAAGATCTGCTGTGGATCGTAGGCTGCAAGGGGGGGGGGAGAGAACGGGCATGTCAAAACAGCAGAAGTGCCCACATGCCAAACCCTCGGGGCGCTGCTCTTGGGGGGAATGGCAGGATGCAAAACTGCAGACAGTCTGAAATGAATTCCATCGTCAGGACTTTCTCTCAACAGAAGATACAGAACTGCAGTGCGGAGAGGATCCGACCCGTCCCGTCCCCCCCAACTATTGAAATCAATAATAATACAAAGGGGGGGAATTAACCCAGGCCAACACACATTTTACTATCTTAAAAGTTATTCCTGGGTATATTTGGGGTGCTGATTCAAGAAATGGGATCAGTTTTGCCCCATCACATTTTGTTCTGGAGCTACGGTCCAGCCTCATTCGTGAACGGTTCAAGCAGCTTCCTCACGAGGAACCCTATGCCACGGCTTCCTTACAAGGAAGCTGCTGGGACAATTCACAGACGAATTGTCTCTGCTGTAGCTCCAAAATGAGGTGAGGGCAGAACTGATGCCGTTTCTGGAAACGGCACCCCAAATTTTTATAAAGCCACCATAAATTTTGGGGGAAA
Organism: Lerista edwardsae; assembly: GCA_029204185.1. NCBI lineage: Eukaryota > Metazoa > Chordata > Lepidosauria > Squamata > Scincidae > Lerista > Lerista edwardsae. Next base: position 849,467 of record JAJKFI010000147.1, on the reverse strand, counting down.
AAACGTTTTTCGGATCCTCAATTTTGCATGCTTGCGTAATCAAGCGTATAACTTACTATTAAATTATCTGACTATGGGCACATTTCAGTTAGGTACAGTTAGGCCAACAAAGTTTGGCTGGCACCATAAAGCATGTTTGGACCACTCTCGGAGTCAGAGAGGCCAGCACACAGATGTGCGCCATCCTCCCTGACTCCAGGAGTGGTCCAAACACTGTTTATGGTGGCCCTTGTGCTGGCCAAACTTTGCAAGCCTAACCCCAGGTTAGGATTGCACCCTATATAAATGCCATTATTCTGTCCCCAGTTGTGGCTGCGAGGCTTGCAGCATTCACAGCCATTTCCTGTCCACATTACATACACGATGGAGCGTTTTATGAAACGCTTTCCTCTTCTCTTCGTGCGGCCTATGCTGCTCAAAAGGTACTCATTCCTGTCACTTGTCTGCGCTTTTTAAAATGTGCTTGCTCATGATACTCACAGCCCAAGATCCCCATGTTCAGCCGGGCGTTGATGTGCGACAGCTCGTCCTGCAGAGGCAAACCAAAACAGGTCAGGTGTGAGCAACAAAGACAAGGGCGATGTCAGTGAACAAACACTCAGTGATGTCATGCAGGGGGAACACGGGGGAACTCAGTTCCACTAGTTAAAATTAGGGCTGACTCCGCCCACTTCACTCCCCCTCCTCCCCCCTCCCAATTCCTCTGCAAAGAGCTTTTCTTCTTGGCTGGCCGGCACTCAGAGGGTTAAAGGGAGTGACTCCGGATTCCTAGGGGGGCGAAGGCAGTGATGTCATTCAGGGGGAACGGACCAGAACGGGCGTTCCGGATCCTAACGGGCTCCGTGGCTGGTTCCGGGTTTCCCGACAAGTGCCAATCAAAAGTGAGTTCCCGTTCCTAAATCATTTAGATCCCACTACTGGCTACACGGTCTTCACCAGGACAGGGGCGAAAGTGGCCTGGAACATCTGGAGGTGGTCCCTGCAGAACAGCTGGCTCTGGACCAGTAAGCCAAGTGCCAGGATGCTTGGGAAACTGAATTCCCCTGGACCACCAGCCCGTCAGCTTGAGGGACGTGCTGAGAAGGGAAGTCAGCGGTCGGGGGCGATGCTCACATTCAGCATGGAGGCGTCCCGCCGGAACTCCATCAGGTCCTCGCTCAGCTTGCTCTGGTTCTCGTCCAGCACATCTGAACAGGAGCCGCGGGGGAGAAAAGGGAACGGGACGCTTTAGCAGGCGGGTTCGAGGGCACAGAAGCTGCTTCGGCATTTCAAGGACTGCCCCCTCCCCCTCCCCCCCGGCTCTCCAACCTCCTCTTCTGTGGACGGCAAGGCCACCCCCCTCCCCCGCCGGGGACTCACCGAACTTCAGCTCCAGGTTCTTCTCCAGCTGGTCAATCTTCTCGGAGAGCTTGCCGAGCATCGAGCGCAGGAAGGCAATCTCCTGGTCCTTCTGCGCCATCGCCACCTGCATCTCGTGGAAGCGGTCGTCGGTCTGCTGCAGGAACTCCTTCAGGCCCTCGAACTTGCACATCTCCAGGTGGGTCTCGTAGGTGTCTTGGTTTCCTATGAATGTGCACCTGAGGGGGGGGGGAGGCAGGGGAGAGGCTGTAGCAGACGTTTTCAAGCAGCGCACCGCAGCACACGGCTGCGCTGCGAAAGGTGTGCTGTGGAGCACAGCGGTCGGAAGTCGCTGAAAAACCCCTCTGGGTCCTGCGGCTCCATTTCAGAGGCAACTAGTAACAAATGGTCTGTTCCTCCTCCTCCTCGGCTGCGCTCTACACGGGATCGCCAAGAAGCAGTGACATCGCCAGGAATGAAGACCACCAGAACCAGGGGGCATCCGCTAAAACTGAGGGTTGGGAGAGTTAAAACAGATAAAAGGAAGTACTTTTTTACCTAGCGGTTTAATCTGTGGAACTCTTTGCCACAGGAGGTGGTGATGGCTTCTGGCCTTGATGCCTTTAAGAGGGGACTGGACGGATTTCTGGAGGAAAGGTCCATCGTGGGCTATAGGCAATGATGGATTGTGCAACCTCCTTACAAAGGTGGAGGGCTACTGGTACCGGGTGCAAGGGAGTGGCCACAGGATGCAGGCATCTTGTTGTCTCATGCCTCTCTGGGGCACCTGGTGGGCCGCTGTGAGGTACAGGAAGCTGGACTAGATGGGCCTTTGGCCTGATCCAGCGGGGCTCTTCTTATGTTCTTGTTGTTGTTGTTCAGTCGCTAAGTCGTGTCCGACTCTTCGCGACCCCATGGACCACAGCACGCCAGGCCTCCCTGTCCTCCACTAGCTTCCGGAGTTCACCCAATTTCATGTTCATCGCTTCGGTGACACTATCTAACCATCTCATCCTCTGCCGCCCCCTTCTCCTTTTGCCTTCAATCTTTCCCAGCATGAGGGTCTTTTCTAAAGAGTCCTCTCTTCTCATGAGGTGGCCAAAGTATTGGAGCTTCAGCTTCAGGATTTGTCCTTCCAGGGAGCAATCAGGCTTGACTTCCTGTAGGATGGACCGATTGGACCTCTTTGCAGTCCAGGGGACTCTCAAGAGTCTTCTCCAGCACCATAATTCGAAAGCATCTATTCTTCGGCGCTCTGCCTTTCTTATGGTCCAGCTCTCACAGCCATACATAGCTACTGGGAAAACCCAGTATGTTCTTATGTTCTTATGTTCTTATAATCACAGAGGTCAGTGAGAAGGAAAGCTCTGAACATCGCTGGGCTACAAAGGACGGGGGTGGGGGGGAATCCTATTAGGGCAGCTCAGAACTTGCTCGCCCTACACTTTGCGCTCAGGGAAACTGAACGAAGGAAAAACTTCAGGACAGACCATGTGCCCAATCTGTGGCTGGTCAGGAAAGCTGGACTCACACACACCACACGCACACACACAAACACGCACAGGCGGAGTCGAGGGCTCGTGCCCCACCTGCCCTGCCCGCGTCCAGCTTACCCATACTTGGAGTGAGGACACTTGATGTGCTCGCACTCCTTCAGGTGGGCCTCCAGGTTCATCTTGAGGAGCGGTGGGCAGCTGGGGTTGTTGGGGCAACGCACAGGCCTGTAGTCGCAGCTGCCTTCATGGTCCCTGCGGAAAGTGGGCAAGAAGCCGAGACTGCCGTGAAGCACAGAGCAGCGCTGCGAATAAAGAGCCACCGTCCCTCCCTGAGCCACGAGAGCCGGTACCCACGAAACGGGAGGCACCAGCTGGATTGCCGCCCAATGCCATCTTGCCTCTGCACTACACAACAACAAAACAACAACACAAAACCTTGACGGCAGTCCTTGTGGGCTGCATTGAAACCCAGAAGCGCACGACTTCCACTTGAGTTTACAAGAGCCGTTTTGGGGGTTTCGCGGCAGTGTGTGAGGAGCCCAGCAAGGTGGGGACGGATCTGCTTCTCGCTCGCGGGAACAGGAAGCAGAACCAGTGCAGCTTGCAGTGGCAGAGTGTTGGTGGGGGCAGCAGATTCAGGGTGAAAGGCACCCCTGAATCCGTTGCCCCCCTTGCAGCATGGTAGCATGATGGATGGGCCACTACTGTCAGCAAACCTGATTGGCAAAGGCGTTCAGGACCAGCAAAAGAAAACACTTCTTCATAGAACACATGCATGTAAGTTCCAGAACTTATGGAACTCACTGCCACAAGATGCAGGGCTGGCCACTGAGGCTAAGTGGAGCCTCAGTGTTCATACAGCGTCTCTCAGAACACCAGGCATGGAGGGCAAACTTTATTTTTCTATTTGTGTACGTTCAGGACCTTTTCTCACCTCCAGCATTTCGCAAACAAGACTCCAGCGACAGTAACCACATACTATAGCATCTCACATGACTCTACAGCTACGTTCCTTGTCCATGATGTTAAAAACAACAGAATCCAAAACTCTATGAAAATGCGTCGTTCTATCAACCCCATTTCTTAGGCTGCAATTCTATATGCACTTTCCTGGGAAAGTGCCCTACTGAAGTGGATGGAAAATACTTCTGAGTAGACAGGAATAGAATTGCACAGGGAGACAGGTATTTTCATGCAGCTGAGCAAGATCATCACAAGTGAGAGAGGTTTGTCTCCAACAAGAACTACTGTAATTTGTAGACATCCCAGGGGCTGCTACAGGCCGTCTCAAGAGGGCTTCAAAACACAGAACTGAAGGCCTCTGGATTTCACCCGGGATCCCCTCCTCAGCACAGGGATAATACGTGCCCATTGGGTTGTGCGAACTGCGCTCTGACGAACAGATAATCATCACAAGACGCACACTCTGCTCGATGCTTGCCAAACAGCCCTGCCCCCAGAAGCAGGAAAAAAGGGGGTGGCCCCCTAATAATGAAGGAGAAAGGGGGGGGAGATGAACTTTCAAAATGATAAAATAAGAAAAAGGAACGGTTCCACCTGCAGGCCCCGCGTATTTGGCCTGGTGAACCTTCCCCAGGGTCACAAACTCCTAACGAACTCCACGGACGCTGCGCCCGGAGCTGAAGGGTTTCAGGGGGCCTCCCAGATGTGACTGGAAGTAACTTCTGCTTCACACCAGTGGCGTCTGGTTGGATCCAGAGCAGCAGCGTCATGCAGCCAGAACGCTGGGCGGGAGGAACGGGTGAGCGGCAGCCCGCCCATTACGCACTGCTCCGTTTTGCTGGCGAAACGGAGCGTGACGCAACGGGCGGGCTGCCGCTCACCCGTTCCTCCCGCCCAGCGTTCCGACTGCATGACGCCACTGATCCAGAGGTGTTCTGAGGAGGCCGGGAGGCATGTGCGGCCCCCAGGTAGGTTGCTGCGGCGCCCCCCCATCTCCCCCCATTTCGGCATCAGGAAATTCCTCCCCTCTCCTGCAGCTCCACAGGCCCCCTTTGGCAGCAAACCGCTCCCCCCAAGTCATCCCCACAACTGCCAGGAGCACCCCAGAAGGGGCTCCACCCCCAAAGCCAAGCGTCAGGAGCTTGGGGAACCTGCAGCCAAGGGGCCTGGGAAGGGGCGGCACTCTGACTTACTTCCTGGCACTCAGTTTAATGGTGAAGGGGCAGCCGCGGGGGTCCACCTCGAAGGCGGGGGGCTTGCCGCTCGCAGCCGGCCGGCAGCCGTACTTGCAGTGGATGAAGAGCTCCCCGATCTGCTCGGCCACAGCAATGTTGTTCACCACCACCGTCAGCTTGGCGTTGTCCACCGGGCACTTCTCTGCGGGGAGAAGGGGGCTGGGTGAGGGGGGGTCAGGCCAGGGCAACAGACACCCAGAGGCTGGGCAACTAGGGAAAACGAACACCAACCAGCCACCGGCAAGCAAAGGGGGACTGCCAGAGGCGTTTTTCAAACTGCCAGGGAGCCAGACCCAGCTGGGTGTCCCAGAGACCGCACTCCTTTTAGAGGGACCAGCTAAGAGAGCACAATCCTGACCTGGAGCTAGGCCGGCACAGTGAGGCCAGCAAAGTTTGGCCGGCACAAGGGCCACCGTAAAGCGTGTTTGGGCCGCTCTCGGAGTCAGGGAGGAGGGCGAACGCCTGTGTGCCGGCCTCCCTGACTCCAAGAGTGGTCCAAACATACGTTACAGTGTCCCTTGTGCTGGCCAAACTTTGCTTTATTTACCTCAGAAATTTACCTCAGAAATTTACCTCAGAACGCCAGATACAAGGGAGTGACGTTTGGGCCACTCTCGGAGTCAGGGAGGAGGGCGAACGCCTGTGTGCCGGCCTCCCTGACTCCAAGAGTGGTCCAAACATACGTTACAGTGTCCCTTGTGCTGACCCAACTTTGCTTTATTTACCTCAGAAATTCACCTCAGAACGTCAGATACAAGGGAGTGGCGTTTGGACCACTCTCGGAGTCAGGGAAGAGGGCGCATGTCTGTGTGCCGGCCTCACTGACTCCGAGAGTGGTCCAGACATACTTTACGGTGTCCCTTGTGGCGGCCCAACCTGGCTGGCCTCACTGTGCCGGCCCAACTTAGGATTGCGCCCCCTGTTGTGTACGCCAAAGGCCACTAGGAACAATGCTACCGTGGAGCGTTCAGGTGCTTACCAGAGGTTAAGGCACATCTCCTGCAAAACGTGTGCTGCGGAGAGAGAGAACAGGAGGCACTTAGGACAACGTTGCTGGGTCTGATCAAGCGCCCCACCCCACCCCCCACCCAGCAAGTGCCAGACGCCTGTGATGGGGGCTCCGGCAGAGGGCGATGGCCTCCCCTGCGGGCTTATCCCCAGGCAGCGGCTCTGCAGGCACAAGCGACTCCTGCCAGGAGGACGACGGTCCGGCATGGCTGGCCTGAGAAGCCTGCTCGAGTGGAGGCCTGGCCCAGAAAGAGGAAGAGCGGGGCGAGGACAGACATGGTGGAAACCCAGTGGCCGCAGGACCCGCCCAGGATGCCTAAATCCGCAGGTATAGTAGTTACATCCACAGCACCAAGCAGACTCTGCTTCACACTCACTCCGACGCGAAGCAAGTCCTTCTCCGCCTGCACGCTGCCTGGAACCCACGTGTGCCCCACTGGATCAGGCCAAAGGGGTGGCCGCCTTGTCCAGCTTCCTGCATCTCAGTGGCCCACCAGGTGCCTCTGGGAGCACCCGAGACCACCAGAGACCTGCCCCCTGCTGCCGCCCCCTCGCACCTGGCACTCTGAGACAGGCCACTTCTAGAACACGGCTTGTCACCTGTGACGGATGCGTCCTCCACCCGTCCCTTTTAAAGACCTCTAAAGAGCACCGTGGCCAGGAGTTCTGGAAACTTCCTGCCCCAGAAGGCGCGGGCTCCCTCTCCCCCCTCAACGGCCTTCGTCGGGGGTTCAAACCCAAGACCTCAGGCACCAAGAGCCACGGTCTAGACCAGCCGGCCACAGAATCCCAAACCTTCCGCACAGTGATGTCATGCAGGGGGAACGCGGGGGAACTCAGTTCCACTAGTTAAAATTAGGGCTGACTCCGCCCACTTCACTCTCCCTCCTCCCCCCTCCCAATTCCTCTGCAAAGAGCTTTTCTTCTTGGCTGGCTGGCACTCAGAGGGTTAAAGGGAGCGACTCCGGATTCCTAGAGGGGCGAAGGCAGTGATGTCATTCAGGGGGAACGGACCAGAACGGGTGTTCCGGATCCTAACGGGCTCCGTGGCTGGTTCCGGGTTCCCGACAAGTGCCAATCAAAAGTGAGCTCCTGTTCCTAAATCATTTGAATGACACCACTGCTTCCGCATGTCAAGCCCGGGACCCCCCCACTCAGTTCTGGGCATGGCTCAACTCTTTCTGGGGGCTTCAACCGGGGAGTCTCCTTCACACAGAGCAGGCGAGGCAGGCTGCTCATCTCTGGCCAGTGGCAGTTTGGGGCGCATCCACTGTGCCACAGAAATCTCGCACGGAGCCTCCGGATGGACGCCGCGCTCTCGCAAGCGGTCTCTGCGACGGCAACCTGGCCACTCGCCAAGCAAAACCCCTCCGAAACAGGCATGACCTGGGCACAACAGCGGCCCCCTGCCGGCTTTCCTCCCCACAACGGGAAAAGCCACTTACCCCACAGGTGGTGATCACCGGATCCTTGAACACGCTGCAGCACAGCTGGCAGGAGAGCTTCACCGAGGGCTGCTCGGCAAACACCAGCGGCTCCTGGTCAGGGGAACAACCAGCCACAGGACGGCGGTGAGGGCACAGTGTGGGCAGGCCTGGCGCCCGGACTCCGCAACCCTGGCCCCAAACCGGACGTGCGGCTGTGGAGCCTGAGAGGCCGCGGTCTTGACGGGAAGGCCAAGGAGCTGCGGACTTTGCATCGATCTGGCAGTGCCGTCAGAGATTTATGCCGTGGACCCTCTTTTTTTTTTTTCCGGCAGCCGAGAATTTGAGCGTCCGCACCACAGAGAGAAGCGACGGCCGGCTCGGCCACCTCCCATTTGCAGGGTTCTGCTAGGAGGGGAAGCGAAGGAATCCTGGGAACACCCTCCTCACGGGAGACGCGGGAGCAAGAGCCGCCTTGGGCCTCGGGGTTAGCACTTGGCTGTGGCACGGGGCTTGCTGAGTGTGCAAAGTGCTCTGCAGGCCGGCCCTCACCCAACGCCCCTGTAAAGCAAGTCGGTGCCATTGTCCCCATTTCGCAGACTGGGAAGACTGAGGGCTGGGTGGCGGAATTCAGGGCACAGGCGAGACTCAAACCAGGGAAGGCGTCATTCGTAGCCACTGCACGACGTCAGCTCTCCAGTTCCTTCCCTCTCCCAGCGACCTCCTGGCACTCTCACAGGCCCTTTTACAAAGGTTGTCGCCGTTGGAGGCCCTTCTCCGTTTTTAGCCAAGCCCCTGCCCCCACCCCACCCCCAGCCTTTCAAGCAGCGGCGTCATGCAGCCGGAACGCTGGGCGGGAGGAACAGGTGAGCGGCAGCCCGCCCGTTGTGTACCGCTCCGTTTC
>JAJKFI010000147.1:829320-840699 GCA_029204185.1 Lerista edwardsae | reverse complement strand
GCCGCTGCTTTCAAGTGACACGGATGCTTCTCAGTTGTGAGGGAGGCTCGCGTTGGCACTTCTGCACACCAGGCAAAGGGCTCTGTGTTTGGCCGGACTCCCAGCACAGCAACCAGGGGTTGTAATGGGCTGGTCTTGAGCCCAGCGGTCGGCATCCTGCAATGGAGTGGCTGTTTTGTGGGGGGTCCTGGGCACAGTCTAAACGGCACAACGGTGTTTTGGGATGAACAGGGGCCCCGGCTCTGCCGCTCCTCACGGAAGTCCTGCCCACCCTCCCCAGCCCCCAAATACATACTGGCTCCTCCTCTTCCTCGTGGAGAGAGAACGTGGAGCGCAAGGACATGTTGGACTCCGAATGCAGCGAGCGGACGGAGATGGCCGAGTCTGACCTGCGTGGGGTGCCGATGGGCGGCTGCGGAGAACAGAAGTGGGGGGGGTGACTCATGCCTGCATGTCGCAAAACACACAACCGGGCTATTCTGAAACCTCCCCCACCCCCCCAAACAATGCTCCGTGGGTGGCCCAGAAGCTCAATTCCTGCCCACAGCCTCTCCTCAGCCCAAAATGTGCCTTGTTTAGCACTGGCAATCTGGGGGGACCCAGAGACCCCTTTCCAAATGGAAGGGCTCCTTTGCACGGGGGGAAAAAAGGCACCAGGCCTGGGCTTTCGCTGGGCTACATGGAAAAGAATGAAAATTCTGCACCAATAAAAACTGGACTCTGGAACCTGAACCAGTTGTGATTAAGCAAGTATGCATGCGTGTGTGTTTTATCTTGCAGTTCTGACTGCTTTACCAATGTTTTCTGTCCGTCATGGAGTGTGTGTGTGTGTGTGTGTGTGTGTGTGTGTGTGTGTAAGTGTAAGAAGCTCTTAATTTTGCCCTCTGGGCCTGCTTGTTTTTCTTGTTTACTCCTCTGGCGCCTGAGACTTTAGACCAGGGGTGGCCAAGCACAGCACACGTGCCACACAGACACTTTCCGAGCGTCGTGCCCAAAGCTGCCACACGGTTTTGAAAAACGTTTAAACAATAACGAAGACAGCACTGCAGCAGTTTATGGGTTAAAGCATTTCTCTGTTACTCCTTGCACAGCACGTCCTCCGGTTTCTGATGCTGCAGTGGGCACGCTTAGGGCAGCCACCCCTGCGCTGCTCGGTCTGCCCTGGTTCGATGGACCCGGACAGGTTCTTCAGGGCCAGAACAAAGGTCCACACTGACCCCCTTGGCCAGCCAAGTGTCTTTGGAAAGCACCAAGCAGACAGCAGCAGTCTCCTGTGTCTTGCGCCGTACCTCCTGGCACTCTGAGATAGACTGCACTTGGTCTTGGAGGCTCTATTTAGCTACTGCGGTAATTGGTGGACGCGACGTGAAGGTGGAGGGGCACGTTCACAATTCTCGACGTAAAAAGTGGCCCGTGGCGTGCTGCGGGTTGGCTACCCCTGCGTTAGGCTTTCAAACAAGAAAAGGCTGGAAAACGGCTTCCCTCCAAACTAAGTGCCCTGCTCTGTCCACTCTGCCAGCAAGGGAGACTCCGAGGGAGCAGAATTCCCCCCCCCCACCTGTGGCTTTCCTGCAGAAACTGCACGGCCTTCCCTGGAGCAGCTGGGCTGAAACTGAAACGGAGCCTTCTCCCCAGGGCGACCGGCCTGCGGAGCCCCGTCAGTGCGCCGAAGGGAGCTGGAAGACCCCACACTGTGGCCAAAAAAGGGGTGGGAATTTGAGAGCAAGAAATAAGCTGCAGCGGCCTGCGTGCAAGGATGCCTGGGGGGTCGCCGGGTCTGGGCTGGTCTCCCCAGCCTGCCAACCTGTCGTCCTTTCCCTGAGAAAAGGGAGGAGAGGCACTTGCGGCTGCCCTTGAAAAGCTCCCCGTCTTTCTGCAGCCAGGGAAGACCCTGCGCGGCTCCTGGGCTCTGCCAAGCTTTGAGCCGCCAGCCGGCCAGCCAGCCGAGTGCCAGACACCTCCTGCATCCCAAGCGCCTGCCTCCCTCCCTGCCTGCACGTCTCGGCTCACCTTCCCGACACGGACGCCCTTTGGGGTGCCGGCCCGAGCATCGGCCCAGAAGCGCTGCCTCACTCACTGCCAGCCCCGCAGGCTCCTCTCCCGAGCGCCGAGCTGCCCCCGAGGCCGCCTCGCTCGCGGCTGCCAAATCTGTGTGCGCTGCTGGCTGGAGACTTCCTCCTATTCAATTCAGTCCGGGTTCTGCTTTGTGGCTTCCTGTTTGGGGGTGGGGGGTGGGGGGGGGAGGCCAGCCGGGCAGGCTGCCCACCAATCGCCGCGCCCGCACGGGCCTCAGGCCGGCTGGGATTGGCCGGGCCGGGGATGCTGCCACCGGGCCCCAGGTCTCCTCAGCGCTGACGATGCAGCGTGGCTCGGGCAGGGCGGAGGAGAGCCTCGTGAGCAGGGGGCTGGGAGGGCGGATGGGGCACTGCAGCAGTAGAAGCAATGATGGATTGTGCAACCTCCTTACGAAGGTGGAGGGCTACTGGTACCGGGTGCAAGGGAGTGGCCACAGGATGCAAGCATCTTGTAGTCTCATGCCTCCCTGGGGCACCTGGTGGGCCGCTGTGAGATCCAGGAAGCTGGACCAGATGGGCCTTTGGCCTGATCCAGCAGGGCGCTTCTTATGTTATGTTCTTAAGCAGCCAGGTGCCCACAGGGCAGGCTGCTACACAACACCCAAGAGGGCCCCCACTTCTCAGAGCAGCCCCCGACTGAAATCACCCCATCGGCAGGAGAAACGTGCAGAGTGGCACCGAGTCCGGCTCATTTAAGGGCGCAACCCGATCCTGGAGTTTGGCCGGCAGAAGGGCCACCGTAAAGCGCGTTTGGACCACCCTCGGAGTCAGAGAGGCCAGGACAGAGACGGGCGCCACCCTCCCTGACTCCGAGAGTGGTCCAAACACGCTTTACGGTGGCCCTTCTGCCGGCCAAGCTGTGCCGGCCTAACTCCCGGTTCGGAGTGCGCTCGGGTTCTCCCACAAATCACTCCATCACAGCCGACGTGTCAGCCAGAAGGAAGAGGACCTTGCAACGTCTCAAAAGCGCTTCACGGCCCTTCGTCCGGCCATCCTCACAACAGCCCTGCAGGGCAGGCCGACGCAATGAGGCCCACGGCGCAGGCGGGGGCTGAGGAAAGCGTGGGTGGCGGAGGACGGCTCCTGACCTCGGAGTTGAGTCCGGGCCCTCCTGGATGCCAACAGGGCTAAGCGGAAGAGGGAGGGTGCTGGGCGCAAACGCGAGGGGGCCGTGGGGTGGTGACAGTCTTCTCCCTTCCCCGCCTGCTCCCCTTTGCTTCTGCCCCCAGGGCAGCTCCTCACAGCCAGCCATCGGACCGGGCTCTCGGACGGACACAGGGTGAGTGGAAGGCAGCGGAAAAGGACTCTGGGCAAACAGGGGCCCAAGGGGAACATTCATTAGAACATTGGGCAGAAGATTTAGCCGAGAGGGTTAATGCCTCCGTTTGCCCGAAGATACAGCTGAAGATCTCAAGGTCGTGAGCTCGGGACTGCCGGAAGTCTCTGTGAGCGGCAGACCTTGGAAACTGCGGCTGATTAGAAGCTGAGCTCCAGCTGCCTCGTGGGGGGAGGAGTGTGCTGAAGTCAGCTGCGTCTCTGGTGGGAGCAGGGAAGCATCAGCCAGCAGAAGACAGATGGGTGGCTAAAGAAAGAAGGCTAAATCCAGAAAGGAAGATCTGAATGTGTGTAGTTCTTGAAAGATAGAACATTCTGTAAATTGTAAAAACCTTCGGGTTTATGAATAAAGTCTGCCCGTGTAAACCGCCTTGAGTTACAGTCACTAGAGAAATCTAGTGATCTGAAGAAAGGCGGTATATAAATACATGCATCATCATCATCATTATTATTATTATTATTATTATTATTATTATTATTATCGAAAGAGCAGGCCAAGCATCAGAAGAGCAGGCTGAAGGCCCGTCAAGTCCAGCTTCCTGTCTCCCACAGCGGCCCACCAGATGCCTCCGGGAGCACACAAGACAACAAGATACCTCCCGTTGCCAGTCCCCTGCACCTGGCATTCTGAGACAGGCTCCTTCTAAAACCAGACGGCTGCACATATCCTGACTCGTAACCTGTGACGGATGCTTCCTCCATCAACCTCTCCAATCCCCTTTTAAAGGCGTCCAGGCCAGACGCCGTCGCCAAATCCCGTGGCAAGGAGTTCCACAGACTAACGACATGCTGGGCAAAGGAATATTTCCTCTTGTCAGTTCTAACTCTCCTGACACTCGACTTCAGTGGATGCCCCCTGGTTCAGACGTTAGCTCATGCAGAGAGGGCCCTGGTAAGCCCAGTGCGCTGACTATAAACATGCCCGCAGCACGATCCACTAAATAGCGCACTCTGCATTTCTCGTTTGCTTAGCATCCCCTCTGCGCAGCAAAGTCTCTGACGCTGAGGGCACAATCCTAACCTGGAGTCAGGCCGACACAGTGTGGCCAGCAAGGTTTGGCTGGCACAAGGGCCACGGTCTCTGGGTTTTGTGCAGCAACTCTCAGAGTTGGGGAGGGCGGGGCAAGCGCTGGCCTCTCTGACTCCAAGTTGTCAGTTTGGTGAGCAGCAAGACCACATCCGTGGCTGAAGGGCTGGGAACGGCTGCCTGGGAGGTGAAGGAATTAAGGAGAAAGTAGGACTGGGCCAGGACGTGGTGGCGCAGTGGGTTAAACCGCTGCTGCTGGGCTTTCCGACCAGAAGGTTGGGAGTTCAAGACTGCGCGACAGAGTGAGCTCCCGTTGCTTGTCCCAGCTCCTGCCAACCTAGCAGTTCAAAAGCACCTAAAAATGCAAGTAGATAAATAGGGACCACTTCGGTGGGAAGGGAACGGCGTTCTGTGCGCTACGGTGTACAGTCATGCCGGCCACATGACCACAGAAGCTTGTCCTTGGACAAAACGCCGGCTCTGCAGCCTTTGAAACGGAGATGAGCACCGCCCTCTACAGTCGGTCACAACTAGACCATTCGGTAGTGGGGAAACCTTTACCTTTTAGGACTGGGCCAAAAAGACACTCAAGGCTTTGACGTGGGAGGGGCTGCCCATGACTAGCAGGTAGGAAGTGGGAAAACAAGCAAGGGGGGGACACCAGAAAGGGTGGGCCAAGGAGCTCCAAGGAAGGGTGGGTTGATTTCCTCCAGTCATGGCATCATCAGTGTAGGTTGTGAGCGAGTAACTGAAGCAAGGACAAAACTCTGCACAGGGTGTGTGTGCGCGTGTATCAATTCAACGTGCTGATGTGACCCCATGAGCCAGCTTCTCCTCTCATTTATCCTCCCAACAGCCCTGTAAGGTAGGCCAGGCACGAGACAAGAGTCCACTGTCTAAAGCCGGCTGGGAAAGGTGGCGTTCACTTCAAAAACGCAGGGACACACAACCACCGCAGCCAAGGCTGTGAGTGCATTTCCTATCATGACGCGCTGCTGGCAAACGGGCACCAAGCAGGCCAGGCAATCAGGTGGGCGGTGCAGGCGGACCGGTGCCCCTGCCTCCTGCTACGCACAACCAATCACAACGCGGCAAGGAGAGCCCCCTGCAGGCCAGGCAGCTGCCGAGAACGGGGGGGGGGGCGTGGACTGGAGCCACGGGAATGCCAGGTTCCAGCCACGGGCCACCGTGAAAACCATCCCAACCGACCCCCGCAGCCAGCCCACCCACCCCCCACACAAGGCACGTACCATGCCGTCATCCTCGTCGCGCGGGGAGTAGGTCAGCGTGCTGGAAGAGGAGGGTGTCCGGCGATGCTGCTTGAAGGTGCTGCTCCCGTCTGCTGCAAGGAGAAGCAAGACTGGTAGGTAAGGCCTTGGGGGTACAATGCCAACAAGGGTGGAACGGGTCACAGTCCATCTAGTCAGTTTTCTGGGTGAGCACCTCTGAACAGTGGTGTCATTCAAATGATTTAGGAACAGGAACTCACTTTTGATGGGCACTTGCTGGGAACCCGGAACCAGCCACGGAGCCCGTTAGGATCCGGAATGCCCGTTCTGGTCCGTTCCCCCTGAATGACATCACTGCCTTTGCCCCTCTAGGAATCCGGAGTCGCTCCCTTTAACCCTCTGAGTGCCGGCCAACCAAGAAGAAAAGCTCTTTGCAGAGGAATTGGGAGGGGGGAGGAGGGGGAGTGAAGTGGGCGGAGTCAGCCCTAATTTTAACTAGTGGAACTGAGTTCCCCTGCGTTCCCCCTGCATGACATCACTGCCTCTGAAAAAACTAGGCGGTTGGTCCTCCCCTCCCACCCAAAAGAACAAGAATTTCACCATTAACCCCTCCCCCCCACACACACACTTAATTCAGAAATCAGTTGTCATCAAGTGTGTGAACCGCGATGCTGCCTTGGTAATTCCCAGCCCTGCTATTGAGAACCACTCTCAGGTCTCTGCCGGAGCCTCGGGATCACTGCTGCTCCCTGCGGGCCTTTGCAGTCCGCAGGAGACGGTCCTAAGAGACGGGCGGAGTCCGGGCACAGCAGCTGCTTCTAACCTCACCCGCTTGTGTAATTAACCGGCGGAACTCCTGGCCACAGGATGCGGTGATGGCAGCTGGCCTTTCAAAAGGGAATTGGGCAGATTTGGGGAAGGAAGGTTCATCACAGGTTACGAGCCATGATGGGTATGTGAAACCTCCTGGTTTTAGAAGTTGGCTATCACCGAATGTACTTTGGCCAACTCATGAGAAGAGAGGACTCTTTAGAAAAGACTCTCATGTTGGGAAAGATTGAAGGCCAAAGGAGAAGGGGGCGGCAGAGGATGAGATGGCTAGATAGTGTCACCAAAGCGACGAACATGAAATTGGGCGGACTCCGGAAGCTAGTGGAAGACGGGGAGGCCTGGCGTGCTGCGGTCCAGGGGGCCGCGAAGAGTCAGACATGACTTAGCGACTGAACAACAACAATCACCGAATGCCAGATGCAAGGGAGTGGCCACAGGATGCAGGGATCTTGCTGTCTTGTGTGCTTCCTGAGGCACCTGGTGGGCCACTGTGAGATGCAGGGAGTTGGACTAGATGGGCCCCCTTTGGCCTGATCCAGCGGGGCTCCTTTGATGTCCTTATGCTGGCTACCCTGGGGCCTATCTGAAGGCAGGTGGCAATACAAATTCAGCTGCCACTCCCCCCTCCCCATTTTCAACAGGTGCTCTGCAGCAAGTCAGGGCCTGAGTTGTGGGGTTTTGTTCTTCTACGAATGAAGGGAAGGCTGGCTAGAGAGCACCGAGGGGCAGCACAACCCCCCCCCCCCACAGTGCAGCATAACTAGGCTGAGAGTTGGCATCAACGCTGACCTTTCGTGATGGTGGTCACTGCGGAGAAGGTGGGCCCAAAAGCCGTCTCCATTCTTGTCTGAAACGCAGAGGGAATCGTGAGCGCCCGACCGGTCCGCCGCAGACGAGAGTGCTGGCACGGCAGGATCAGGACCGCCCCCGCTCAACTGGGCACAAGCGCAAAATCCAGAGGCAGCAGATTCCTCAAAGCCAGGAGCCAAGCCGGAAAGGCTCGTGGCCCAAAGTCCGCCACGCTCTTACCCCGTTGGCGGTGTCTGAAGAAGTGCCGTTTGTCGTACCGCTGGGGAAACGGTTGCCGCGCACGGTCCTGCTGGGGTTCATAATCTAGTCCCGCGTTCGTCGGCCATGGAGGCTGCCTCTGTCGACAGAAAAACAAAGAATGCCGGAAGTGACACAAAGCTCAAGAACGTTCGCAGTTGCCAGTTCACAATAACTGTGTTCTGTGCGAGGTTTGAACCTTTTGGAGAAGGTCCAAGGAAGCAAAAACAGAACATGAAATGCATCACTTTAAAGTACGCAGCTCATGGCATGTTAATTACCCCATGGGCAGGGATGTTTTTTCCGGCGATCAACACAGAATGCTAAATAATGAGGATTTCTACTGAAAACGCTACATAAAACCGAATTTAGGTCAAACAGGAAATAACATTGCTTTTGCTTATTTTTGACAGGGTTTGACACAAACTTAGATCAATCTCACAAAAATACCACCACCTTTATTTTTGACAGTGTTGAGGTATCCACGTACTTTTCAGCAAGGGATCAGAAGGAGGAGTGGCAGAAACAGGAGGAAGCTGACTTGAACTTGCATGAACAGGCATGTCCATGGTTCACCGCGCATGCTGGGGTGACTTGAATGGAATGTGGAAGTAGAAAGTAGCAGTTTCTTGATGCTGCAAGAAGCAACCAGAGTGCAGCGTGGGAATTTCTGAGCAGGTTATTTTGGGCTGGGGCGTGTGTGCCAATAATTGCTTGCCTTTGTAGGGCCGTTCACCCTTAGTTACTGCGCTGTTTGTACAACTTGCAATAAAAATTTGGATAAAAACACAACACTGCAATTTGCTATCTGAATAAATGAATTTTTTTGGGGGGGGGGAAATATCACCCCCCAAGCCCACCCCTACCCATAAGGTGAAAAGTCTGCTGAAAGAAAGCAGACTTTTTGAGTTGGGGTTTCACAGGAGCCAAAACCTGCAACTGCAGACCTCTGTGTGACATCCGAAGCAGAGCTGCCTCAGGCACCCCCAGGAACCGGGGGGGGGCCCTGTGGGAGGATCGCACATGCTTCCAAGTGTCCCTCTTGGCTTGCCACCTGGAGGAGGCCTGGCTCGCACACCCAGACCACTGTTGCCCAACCGCTTCTCCTCCGCATGACCTGCACCCTGTGGGGAGAAGCCAGAGGCAAGCCTTGACTCAGCTCACGGTGCCCCAGTTCCCGGACTCTGCCCGGGCAGGCTCTGCTCAGGAACAACCGGGCAAACTGTGGAGGCACAAAGGGAAAAACTAGCAAGGCGTGTTGGCAAGCGATTCTGCTGTGTTCCAGCGCGTTTGCGCAGGGGGTGACAGAGGCCACTGAGGGCCTGCAGCATCACTGTGCAAGGAGGGGCCAAACGCAGAGAGCTGTGGCTGCCACATGGGCGTGGGACAGGACACACAGGATGGGGGACTTGCACGGAGCTCCCTCCTCTATCTCAGCTCACTTCCGACACCAACACTGAGCTGGGGAGAAATGGGCTGGGAGCCATCACGGGGTGGGGGGGGGAAATGCAGGGGGCTCAGTGTGGCTCCCCTCTGCTGCATGCCCCTTCTGGTGCATAAATGAGACCCTCCCCACTATGCATGGCTGCTTCTGCCACATCCCAGCTGTGTGAACGAGCCGCCACAAAACCAACCTTCTTCGCCACCTTGCGCTGCCTCAGAAGCGACGATTAGCAAGGGGTTGGCTCAGTGCGCACATTCGACTCCAAGTCAGCCGGCGAGGAGCACGCAGGCAACCTGTCCGCACCTGCGACACGACCCAAGTCTTGGACATTCAAGGGTTCCGGGGCCCGAGGCTGCCTTCTGCTACCTGGCAGCCCCAAACACAGGGCAGGCAGGCACAGGGGAAGCGCAGGGGCCTAGAGGAACATAAGAACCTAAGTACATAGGAAGAGCCCTGCTGGATCAGGCCAAAGGCCCATCTAGTCCAGCTTCCTGTATCTCACAGCGGCCCACCAGGTGCCCCAGGGAGGCAAGAGACAACAAGACGCCTGCATCCTGTTGCCACTCCCTTGCACTCAGTACTCTGAAGTAGCCTACTACTAATGTAAGGAGGTTGCACAATCCATCATTGCCTATAGCCCACGATGGACCTTTCCTCCAGAAATCCGTCCAATCCCCTCTTAAAGGCATCCAGACCAGATGCCATCACCACCTCCTGTGGCAGAGAGTTCCACAGATTAACCACCCGCTGGGTAAAAAAGTACTTCCTTTTATCTGTTTTAATGCTCCCAACCCTCAGTTTTAGCGGATGCCCCCTGGTTCTGGTGTTTTGAGAGAGGGAAAAGAACATCCCTCTATCGACTCTCCGTGCATTATTTTGTATGTCTCAAAGAGGCGCTCTCTTGACAAGCACCAGGGGGGCCTCCACGCACGTCAGAAAGGGGCACGCCAGGGGCACAGAGCAGCCAGCGTGGGTCGTGCCCAAGGCCTCTCGAAACAGGCACAGGCCTGCACCGGGAAGTCCTGACCGGAACCTCGTTCGTTTCTCCAGCTGCAGCGGGGGGGGGGGGGGGGGGCGAAGCCCCCCGAAAAAGGGGCGGCAAGAAACATGCCGGGGTTTGGCCGGTCAGGGAAGGTACAGAGGACCGCGGAGGGTCAGGCAGAGAAGCAGGGCCTGCGGCGAGCCCTCTTTCCCCACCAGTTCTCACAGCAAGAGAACGTGCCCCCCCGCTCTTCGCCTGGGCCAAGCCAGCAGGCCCCCTCCTGGCCCCCCAAGTACACCCAGCTACCCAGCTGCAGGAAAAACAACCTCTGGCTTTGCACCCTGGCCCCCAAGTGCGCAACCACTGCGGGAGGCCTGGCGCCACGACCCACAGAGCAGGGGAGGGGGGCCCTACCTTGGGAAGGAGGGGGCTGCCGGGGCAGCGAGAGCCACGCAGGCCTGGATTGGCCCAGACGCCCCTGGCGACACCTGGAACAGGCAACGGAGCCCGCAGCTCCGCTGACCAGCTCAGGGTGTGTGTGTGTGTGTGTGTGTGTCAAAGATTCCTTCCCCTCCTTGCAAACCAGGAAGCTTGACTCAGGCGGAGGCTGTGCGAGGGGACTTTCTCTCCACCACCTGATCGGAGGGGCGGGGGGGGGGAGGTGAGCCAGCCGGTGGATGAGGGACCCCTGCTGGACCCCTGTGCCCAGACCCCTGCCTCCACTTGTGGTTTGCTCACCAGCATCAAGGCAACATGGACGTCACCAGGGACTTACAGAGAAAACAGCACATTGACAACACCTACAGGACACGGTGAGGAGTCAAATCCCCAGGGAGAGTCAAATCCTACAGGGGAGTCAAATCCCCAGGGAGCGGCTTCGATCAATACCGCCTCGTTCTCTGGGGCAGGAGAATGTCAGGCCCCGGAGGGAAGGGTGCGAGCGTCAGCCCTGCAAAGAACTGAGTCAGTCCAGTGCCGAGATTTCCAAGCTTTGCCCGAGATTTTTCCAGGTCTGTGTTAGGAGGCGTCTAACCCTCGTCCAACAAACTTGCAGGCAGCGAGGGAGGATTGGCGAAACACACCTCGTTCAGGGCTCGGGCCGCAAATAACAAGTCCACATTAAGCCGGCTCAAGACCGTGAGTAGCGAACCAGCTCACAGCGGCTTTCCGGAGAGACCTGGGCGCCGGAGCAAGTGCCTCTAGCCTGAGCAGCTTTTGGTTTGGATACGTTTGGTCTTACCAGGAGTGCGGGATCCAGGCCAGGCCAAGCCGAATGGGTGGAGGCCTCAAATCCCGCAAGTCCTGCCCAACCTGGGCTCATCAGAATGATTGCTCGCACCCCCCAGCCGGCTGGCTTCGGAGCAGACTTGCCTTGCGTATATTTCCTGGGGAAATCCCAAGGTGGCCCC
>JAJKFI010000147.1:770162-826822 GCA_029204185.1 Lerista edwardsae | reverse complement strand
CACACACACACACACACACACACACACACACACACACACACACAGAGAGAGAGAGAGAGAGAGAGAGAGAGAGAGAGAGAGAGTACTGACTAACTACGATGAGAAAGCTAAGCAAAAACCACAACTTCCTTCCAAGGGAGATTCCAGGCAAAATAAGCAGCCCAATCCTCTTCATGTCAACCTAGAAGTAAGCTTTAGTGCGTTCAATGGGGCTTACTCCCAGGAAAGCATGCACAGGACTGCTGTGACAGTTTCACACACACACACACACACACACACACACACAAGAAACCAACTCTATGAAATGGTGAGTGCAGACCCCAGGTCAATTCACTCAAGTCCTCCTGAAATTGGACATGACCCCCTAACACTGCTAAGTGGGTGTCGCACCCTGTACAGAAATAACACGGAACATGGAGAAGCGCAGAGGAGGAACGGCGGTGTACACTGCTGGAAAAGCATTGCGACATCCTTTCTCAGGCCCGGCTGTCTGTAAGCTCATCTAAGCTTCGGCCAGTTATGACCGTAAATGGACAAACCGACCGTGGAGCCTGCCTTCCCCCTCCTTCAAATCCAAGTTGAGGAACCAGCTGATGAGGCTCAGACCAGGTTTTCTGTTCCTCCTTTCCCCGCACAAGCCTGGCAAGAGGAGTCTGACAAAGCCTTTTACCTCGTGTCGGGACCGGGAGCCGGACCACACAGCAAGGCCTAGCAGAAAACGCCAGGGAGGAGAAGGGACAGTGTTGTTGGACTGTCCCCTTGTTCCAAGTGTCTCTCCTGCCTGCCTCTGCGAGCTGGCTGGCTGGCGGGTGATGCAAACAGAAAGGCATGCAGAGCAGCCGAGCAATTCCCAGTATGTAAATATGCCGGGAAAATCCCCTGGCAGTTCCGGCAAGGCAAGCACCTCTCGGCTCCCCAGAGCCACTCTTCCCAAAGGAATTCAGGCCAGAAAAGACGCACCAATTTCAGAAGGATTTAAGAGGCCTTTTTAAATGCACCTTGGCATAAAAAGCCCGCAAACTGATGGGGGGGGGAGGGAGTTTAAGTATTTCAACTTAAAAGCGAAGCAGCGACATGCTGTTTCTTTATGGGAGGGTTGGAAACGGAACGGAGAAAAAGCACAAAACCACAGTCCCATCAAAGAGGAATCTGCAGAGAACGATGGTCTAAATGCTGCCGAAAAGGCCCTCGATGCCAGGGCAAGCTGTCTCCCTCACCTCATCAAGGTGGCTACTATCAGCTCCCAAAAGTTCCAGCAAGGATATTGCGCAATGTGAAAGAAGCTCTTACAATGTTTCCCCACAGAGAGATTCAGAAAATCGGGAAGGAGTGACTTTTATAGGGAAAGTACGGAAGAGGCCAGTTTGTTTGCAGGGGTGGTGGTGGAAGTCCCCAACAAGCTTTGTTCTAGTGACTTCAGCATACACAAGCTTTCACGTTACACAAAACAGTTCATCAGACGGACCCGTAGACCCCGAAGACATTTTGGTCCGACACCTTCTTATTTAAACAGCACCGACAGTGCTCCATGGCCAAATTCCTCCTGCCTGCTCCACGACAAGGCCCTGTCTGATAAAACTGAGGGCTGCGCAGTTTCCATCCACTGTCATAATAATCGTAACCAGGACAAACAACCGAAAAGCATTCCGTGGCACGTGAAACATCTCCATGCAGGGTTGTGAGGGCTCAGAGAATGCTCAAGCACATCAGAGTGTGCACAGGATTGCAGGCTAGATCACTTCAGGCAGGCCACAAGCTCTTGGGTCTCAGTCCTCCACTTGCAGCATCAGGCCAACAACATCGCCCTCCCTTAGCAGGAAGGGAGGAAGCAGCTCAATGACACTGCACCCCCCAACAGTGCCCAGGGAGTGGGGGGGGGGCATCATCCCTGCATCATCCCCTGCTGCTAAAGAGAGGAAGTCTGTCCTTGTCAGGGGGGCTGGAGTTGCTGTGGATTGTTTCTTTATTCCAAGTGATTCTCACCATCAAAAGCCACAAACAGCAAAATGCAATAAATCTGTGCTGAACAAACCCACAGTAGCTTCGCTTTTGCAAAGCAGTGTGTTGCTTCCGGGCCTGGAAAGCCCCCTTTTCTTCCTATATACTGCAAATAATAACCATTTGACCCCTGCTAGCCTAGCAAGGGCATTCTTTTCAAGTGGTGCTCCTCTTATATTTAGCCGGGAGAGAGTCAGCATCCCGATTCACCCTGGCAGCGTCTTTTCTAGTGACTGTTTGCTGGTGGCGGGCTACATTTTTGTTTTAGATCGTGAGCGCCTTTGAGACAGGGAGCCCTTTAATTATTACTTGATCCTGCCTGTAAGTCACTTTGTGACGTGTTTATTGCTATTATAGCAACAAAAAGGTCACAAAGCGACTTACAGGCAAGATAAAATAATATTAGATAGATACTAATACACAGTTGCTATTAACATTATTATTAATAACCATCACTAATAATAAATGTTAATATTCGATAACAAATATTATTAATTAAATATTAATGATTAATAGCAATATAAATTGTTGCACGAGCAAAATAAGAACGACAGCAACCCCTGCTGCAGCAGCTCTTAATAATACATAATAATAATAATATTAGCAGCTTCTCTCTACCCTTACAGGGGTGGGCGTGGCTTGGGAGGGTCGCACAGGCCCCGCCCCCTCTGCGCAGGCCCCGCCCCTCGCCTCGCGCTCACCTGCTGGCAGCTGAGGAGGCAGCGGGAGGCGGCGCCGGCCCGCGCGCGCGGCTCCCCGGCCCATGGCGACTCTGACCCACCCCGGACGCAGGCAAGGCGGCGCTTACACAGCCCCTTCCACCGCCACCGTCGAGCGCCCCTCCGGGTCTGTCCCTCGCTCCCAGCCACCGGGCCTGGCCTGGCCGTCCCGGAAACGCTTCACGCCACTTTCCACTTGGGTCGCTGGGATTTGTAGTTCTCGTCTCTCAGGGTCCTTATTCGCCACTGCGCTCCCGGGGTCGGTATTGGACTACAGTTCCCGTGAGGGCTCGCGCCGCCGTTCCTGATTGGTGCCATCCTCCCCCCAGCTACGTCGTTTCTCGTCATGGTTGGCCAAGTGGTTGGCACTGGGTTCAGCCCACCCACGGACAAAACCGTCCAATCAAACGGTCCGAGAAGCTGGCGAGAGACGACGAGGAAGCGTGGCGTGGCTTCGGCGCGGGAGGTCGGCCAATAGAAAGAAGGTGGAAGGGTTGAGAACGATGATTGGCTAAAAGCGCCCGAGGAGAGAAGGCAACGCGATTGGCTGTCGGCCGCATCAAGGGCAGACCAATAGGGAAGAGGGCAAGGGTATAAAAGGTGAAGCACGCGCGCAGAGCAGCCTCTTTTGTGCGTGTGTGTTTGTGTAGGTGGTTGTGCGCCAGGTAAGCGTGCTTTTGTGAAGCTTCGCATGAAGGAAGGCCCTCAACAACTTTAAATTAAAAATCATTAAATAAATAAGAAAATCGGATCGCGCCTTCCAATGCTTTAATAATTGCTATTACCTGTGTAATTGTTCTCCCGCCTTGCTCCAGATACCTCTGAGCTATTGCCCTGCTCTGCCCAGGGTTGGTTGCAGCCCCCGTGAGTGAAAGGAGCTGAGGCCGGAACGTTGCCACAGTCTGGGGGGAGGGAGAGCCTTTGGCAGGCTGCCTCGGGCTCCTGTGAAGTGTGGAGCTAGGTCTGGGCCTCTTCCCAACCTGCACATCATCGCTGTTGTATAGGCTGGAAGGTAGCTGGAGAGCACAATGTTCTTCCTCTTTGTAATATTGGGGGGGGGAGGTGTCTAAAGCATTTAATGCAGGCAGGGAAGGCTCAAGTGATGTAGAGAAGATGTGTCTTTTTGCTTGACCACGCCTGGATTATGTGATGTGGTGATGGTCATTGGGCAGGATCTAGGCAAGACAATGGGAAGAAAAGCATCTTTGATAGCATTTTTAGCATTGATAGCTTCCCTTTATTCCTTCCTAGGTGTCGCCACACTGGAGGCAGCAAGGCCTGTTTGCAGAGGTGAGGCACTTCTCTCAAAAGTGGGCATTCCTAGGCCTGCCTAACTCCAGACACCAGCCAATGATGAGCTCTCTTAAATTTCTGACACCTCGTATGAAAACTGGCTTACAGTTACTGATTATAGATGTGAGCTGAGGCTTGGGAGTAGCTTCAAGGGGGTGGCTGGCTTTTTGTCTAAACTCAACCAAAATGTGTGACTGGCATTTACTGCTTTTGTGTTTTTTTCAGGAGACAGCGATGAGAAAGGAGAACATACATCGGGATCAAAGTTCGTAAATAGCTTTTTTTTGTACTTCGATTTGTTACTGCTTTTCCCTACTTAATGCAATGTACAGTTAATTATAAGGCATAATAAAAACTTGTTCTGAGTGTGGAAAGTGTTTTTTTGAATGTCACGTGGATACTGTCCTTGCAACAACCCTGTCAGGCTGAGGCAAGTAAGATTCTCCCTGTGTTGCAGACGGGAAAGAGTGGGGCTCAGTGGGAATGGCTGCCCTGAAGCCTCTGAGTGGGCATTTTTGCCGGGGTGAGATTTGCAATTTAGTCTTAGCCACAGCACAGTATGGGGGAGGTTTCACTTTTTACTAGCATAACTTGCAGAAATTTGGTCTCTTGGCACAGTAGCGAATATTTTTCCAGAATACCTTTGCAGGTGATGGGTGATAAATGCAAAGAATGCCGAGTGCTAGGAATTGCCTAGTGGGGTGTTCTGACACACACGTTACTGGTGCGGTTATGGGTGCTGGCTGCATAAACTGAGCTTCCATGAAGACCTGGCCTGAAAGTCAAAAACTTTTAAACGTGGTGGTGGTGTGCGTTCGGAGTGCTGCTTCCAAAAGCAGTGCAGAGATATGGCATCCTAGCCTTGTTTGTGAAGGGTTCAAACTGCTTCCTTATGAGGAAGCCACAGCACAGCTGCCTGAACCCTTCACTAATAAGGCTAGGATGCTGTATCTCAGAAACTGGAGATGACAAGGCAAAACCTACCCACGATGTCGACTTCTGCACAAGTATATAGGTGCTTTCCGCGTCAGATTTCTGCTACAGATCGGGGAAGAGATCCCTGTGTGTGTTCAAGGGGTAGGAAAATGTCTGGGATTTCTGTTGGGTTTTGGGTGGGAGATGGGTTTGACCCATATTTGGTTGAACCAACCCCTAGGAAAGGGCAGGAATACCTCCTCTGACATTAGCTGATGTGGATAGAGCCCCTGCTCCCAGTTTATTACTTTTGTGAATAAAAAAACACCCTGAAAAAAGTTAACGCCTTTTCAGTACATGCAAATTGCAACATGGCAAGAGATTCTGCAGGCATAATTTCTCTTCTTGGCTCCTGTGAGGGGTACAAATCAGTGTGGGGAAAGGCACAGCACACAAGTTCTACCCCAACCTCCACAAAGACTTGGGCGTCATTCTCCTACTGTACCTGTTCACTTAAATATATAGGTGAAATGGCAGAAGAGAGCTGTAGCTATCAAGAGAAAATGTTGGCCATGGCCTAGAGCAGTGATGGCGAACCTACGACACACGTGTCAAAGGTGACATACCACAACATTTGAGGTGACACACCAGTGTTCACCACCACCTGACAAAAATTGAGTTTATTTTACTTGTTTTTCATTTTTTACAATTATTTAATGTTTCTTTATATAATGCATAGCACCACGCACGGCTGGACTGTATTTTTTGTTTAAATAAATTAATATAAAGAACTGTTTCTCTTTTGTTTGGGACGGGGATTGACACACCAGCAGAGTCACGTTAGGCATTTTCCAAAGTTTTGACACACTGAGCTCAAAAGGTTTGCCATCGCTGGCCTAGAGTAACATTTTGTATTTCTAACATAGAAAGGGAAATTGCTTGGAGAAAAATACAAGAGAAACCTTCTAGAAAATGTTTTGCCCCATATACTGGCAGCTTTCACCGGGCTCTCTGCTTCTGAACCAGATCTGTGAATTGGGGCGGTGGGGTTGGCTGATTTCTCTGAAGGCCATCAGTGCTGGAGAAAACAGGCAAGTGTTTAAAAAACTCTTTTATTAAGAGGAACAGAGAAAAAAAAGCTATAAACAGCAATGTTCTCAGTACACGTAATTGTTTGCAAGGACTTGAGGTTGGGGCAGGCCTCTCTGGTGAGGGGGCAGCAAAGCCCGTTGTAGGAGACTACCTACCCCCCGGGGCACGGTGCAGTTTGCTCCAAGTGCAAAACGGAGGCCGCAGAAGCCAAGCTGGGGGTGGAGGGTTGGATCGGGAATCAGCAGGCACAGCTGCCACCCTACGAGAGACGGCCCAAATTGCAAACTACACACAGTGCACAGAGAGCTGCTTTTCCCCTGCTGTGAAGATGCACGAGACAACGGGTGGCCAAAAGCACTGAAGAGGGCTGTGGAGAAACGCACAACATGCAAGCTCGCTCTGGGGCAAGCCGTCCCACCGTGGGACACCTGCTGTTCTGTCCTTTGAAAAATTAAAACGGGGGCGCTGGGGGGGGGGGGAAAGAAGGCATAATCTTGAACAAAAAGTGCCAGCCACACCAGAAAAGAAACGCACCAAAGAAGGAGAAGAAAGCCCAGTCAGAACAGCGGCAGCGATAGCACTTCAAAGGTGCCAAGCACTTCACGTACATTCTCAGTTACCCTTACAACAGCCCTGTAAGGTGGGCGTCTGTCCCCGTACTGGCAGGGAGCTTAGTGTAGCAGCAATGGCTGCTGGCCTGGCGTGTGAGTTCAGGGCTTTTTGCCACTAACCAGCTCTTGCTATGTGGGAAGGAGCACGTTTCCTTTCCCAGTAATGCCCAGGGCGGGCCCATCTGAGGCCAACTGGAGCTGAGGCCTCAGGTGGCCTCCAGGGGAGGAGCAGAGACTGGCACCCCACTGAGCAAGGGCTGCCTCGGGTTTGGGCCTGGCCCTGGCCACGAAGAGGCTGCCTTTGGAAACACGTGGAGGGGTTAAGCCTGCCCCTCCCCAGCAAGCACAGGGCACTAGGGATGGTGGCTGTCACAGAAGCCCCAAGAGCAGGCAGTTCCGTTACTTCCCTTCTGGGTGAGGAAAATGCTGGGTGTTTTTTTTTAGTGTCTCACAACAAGAAAACAAGCACACCAGGGAGAAAAGTTCTAGCTAATCCTTGGGGGCTAGTGTTCACGCTGCAGGGAGTTCTGCCCTCTGCACACACTGACGGCTGCACGGACAGGGCCAGGAACTGCCGTTCTCCAAAAACCGGATCAGCAAGAGCCGTCTCAAGACAGGCCTTGCAGGAACCCCCCCCCCCCCGGGAGAGGCTCACAGCAGCCAACATCAGTGGCACTGGGAATGCAGTTGTGACCAGCACAAAGCTTTGGGTTCTTCTGCTCTCCCAAAGCCGAAAGAAGCTCCCCCCCCCCGCCCAGCCCATTTGTGCCTGAGGGGGGGGGAACAGAGGGGGAACTCCACAGACCTGTGGGGTCCCTCCCTCCTTGCATGGTGCTGGGGAACATTTGGGGTCTCACACACCTGTGAGCGCAGCACACATCAACAATGTCAGCCACAACCTCCTGGTCCCACCGGGGGTGGGTGGGGTGGACCAGGTGGGGGTCCCTGATCAGGAAAGGGGGCTGTCCCAAGGAGGCATGACTGAAGCATCTGCAGTTGCGGGCAAGTCCCCCACCCTGAGGAGGGGCCGGGGCCACACTCCACCAGAGAAACGGTCCTGTGCAGGCACCACTGAAAGGCCTAGAGGTGGCAAGAGTGTTCTGCCGCCCCCTTGATTCTGGGGGGCTGTGCAGGGCGGGCCTGCGGTTCCCTGCTCCCCCTTCCAACCGTGGTCCAAGTTCAGCTCCTATTTTGGCTGCTCCCGCCTGGCGGGGGGGGGGGAGGGTGAGCTAAGCCACCCCCAGGCCCACCCTCTGAGCACCCCCCTCCAGCTGCCGTTTTTCGCCTGGACAAACACGGAGACAGAAACAAGAGACACGCAGTTTTGGCAGTGGGTGGGTGGGTGGGTGGGGGAGACGCGGAGAGGCAAGAGGGCAGCACACGTGGATCCAGCGGGGGGCAGGGGGGCTTGGGGCGCTCGCAGCAAGTCTCTGTCCGAAGGGAACCCCCCAGAGGGTGCCACGGGGGAGGCTGCGCCTTTACGACCGGCAGCATCCGGCCCCCCCTCACCTCCTTCTTGACGTAGTCGTGGAGCTTAAATTTGGGCTCGTTGGGCAGCCTCATGGACCGGTGCTTCAGCTCCCTGCAGGAAAAAAAAAATGTGGACAAGACAGCAAATGAGCCTCCCCCCTCCCCCCGGGAAGGCTAACAGAGCCACGTTGAGGACTAGCAGCTTGTTTTCTGCTGTTTGGAGGAACAAGCCGGGACGGGCGGCCGGTGGTTGGAAAAAGGCCTTTTTGTCAGCAGGCCTCCTTCCTCCTCCCCTCCCACAAGCAGCAAGCAGGGGTGAGGCCACGTGTCCCTGCAGCTGGACGAAAGGTCTACCCAGTCCACTTACTTGGCAATGGCTGTGAAGGCCAGGTCCACGTTCAGGCCACTCTTGGCGCTGGTCTCCATGAAGGGCACGCCGTATTCCTGCACAAGCGAGGCGGAAGTTAGGAGCCACTCCATGCGCAGGGCTGTAACCCTTCGCCCTGCCCCATGTGCGCGCACGAACCGCAGGTCCTGCACCAAGTTCCACTAGGGCAGTCCAAATGGCAAAAGGGTCCAGTTTGCACGACCCGCTTTGGCCAGGCCCGTGTGACCCTGGACTGGGATGCCACACAGAGAGCGAGGGGCAGTGTTGCTGGGTGCTCTTCGGCAGGCGGACCCTCCCTCCCTCCCTCCCCCCAAGTTCCCTGGACCATTGGCTGCCGAGAACGTTGGAGAGGGTGTTTGCAACGGACACATCCAACAAGCCGGACTCTGCTTATCTGGAGACATTGTCTGGGAAGCAGCAAAAGCAGGCCGGCTGCCCTTTGACGAGGCAGCTGGTGGGTCACTGAGAGAGAGAGAGGGAGCGGGACCAGATGGGTCCTGGGCCTGACCTGTGGGGCTCTGCGGATGACCCACTCTCTGGAGGCTTGTGTGCCGGGGTGTGCGCGCACAGCAGTTCCATCAGAGGATGGGGCATAGGGAGAGATGTTTTCATGATGTTTTCATGGGGGACATGATTGAGACACACAAAATTATGCACGGAAGGGATAGAGTCGATAGAGGGATGTTCTTTTCCCTCTCTCAAAACACCAGAACCAGGGGGCATCCGCTAAAACTGAGGGGTGGGAGAGTTAAAACAGACAAAAGGAAGTACTTTTTTACCCAGCGGGTAGTGAATCTGTGGAACTCTTTGCCACAGGAGGTGGTGATGGCATCTGGTCTGGATGCCTTTAAGAGGGGATTGGACGGATTTCTGGAGGAAAGGTCCATCGTGGGCTATAGGCAATGATGGATTGTGCAACCTCCCTACAAAGGTGGTGGGCTACTGGTACCGGGTGCAGGGGAGTGGCAACAGGATGCAAGCACCTTGTTGTCTCCTGCCTCCCTGGGGCACCTGGTGGGCCGCTGTGAGATACAGGAAGCTGGACTAGATGGGCCTTTGGCCTGATCCAGCATAGGGGCTCTTCTTATGTTCTTATGTTCATGATGGGTGCCCAAGTCCTGGGTTCACTCCCTGCCCTGTCTAGTTGCAGGAACTGGACAGCCGGGCTAGGAAGGGACACTCTCTGGTCAGTTGGAGGACAGTCCAGGGCAGGCTCAATGGCCCCCCTGGTCTGACCGGGGCTTCTCTGTGTGCTCCATGTCCTTCGGGGCACCTCAAAGTTCAATGGCAGAGTGTATGCCACTTGCAGGCATCCTGTCTCATTCCCACCTCTGGGACCTCCAGGGAGGAGCATCAGATACAGCAAGAAGGGAAACGGCCTTGGCGAGCCTCTGGCCACTGGAGGAGGCAGGAGTGATGAGCTACGTGGACCAAAGGCCTGAGTCCAGGTAAGACCAAGTCCAGCATGAACGCAAAAAACTGTGAGCGCGGGCAGAGAGCAGAAGTGAAGGAAACTCACACGGTGCCATCGGGAATGCCCGAACTTTGTTTCATTTTAAGGTCGTGTCTCTAGGTGTGTGTGTGTGTGCGTGTGTTGCCAAGTGAAATCTTGTCCTGACAGCTCCTCATAAGAACATAAGAAGAGCCCTGCTGGATCAGGCCAAAGGCCCATCTAGTCCAGCTTCCCGTATCTCACAGCGGCCCCACCAGGTGCCCCAGGGAGGCACGAGACAACAAGATGCCTGCATCCTGTTGCCACTCCCTTGCACCTGGTACTCTGAAGTAGCCCACCACCTTTGTAAGGAGGTTGCACAATCCATCATTGCCTATAGCCCACGACGGACCTTTCCTCCAGAAATCCATCCAATCCCCTCTTAAAGGCATC
Organism: Lerista edwardsae; assembly: GCA_029204185.1. NCBI lineage: Eukaryota > Metazoa > Chordata > Lepidosauria > Squamata > Scincidae > Lerista > Lerista edwardsae. The sequence continues at coordinate 816,451 of JAJKFI010000147.1, read as the reverse complement.
CAGACCAGATGCCATCACCACCTCCTGTGGCAAAGAGTTCCACAGATTAACTACCCCTCAGTTTTAGCAGATGCCCCCTGGTTCTGGTGTTTTGAGAGAGGGAAAAGAACATCCCTCTATCGACTCTGTCCCTTCCATGCATAATTTTGTATGTTCCCTCGTTCCCTCCATCCCTGGCAGAATAAATTTTGCAAATCCGGGACACATTCCCAGGGTCCTCCGTTCACCTTGCAATGCGCAGGTCCCAGGCGTCACCTGCTCTGGTTTCTGAGGGGGTGGACTACTTCGGGGCACAATTTTAACCTGCTTTCACACACAGTGCAGACCCCCCCCCAGGGCACAGTGGGGGACACTCTCATACCTTGGCTAATTTTTCCCCATCTTCGCGCTTCACCACTCGCTCCTGGGTGGAGTCCACCTGGGTGCAAAACAACAACAACACGAGTTTGCAGCGGCTCAGGAACAGATCCTTACGTAGCCGGGCACACGAATGCCTCTGGGGTGGGCAAACAGGGCAGCGCCAGGCAGAGCCACTGGCACAGGGCACTGGGAAAGCAATGGCACCATTTCAAAACCCTTTTGCAGGAGGAAGGGCCCCCGTGCCAATTGCCAGCCCCTCCCTTCCTCAAGCGGCCGTCCCGGGCCACACCAGTGGCCTAGCCACGGCATCTTGTAGCCCCACCTCCTCCATGTCTAAATCAAATTTAATAAAACGTTTTCTGGTTAATTGGCCATAACTCTTGATAGAGTATGGATATTCCAACGTGCTTCATTTCGTTGTGTTCTGCATTAAGTTCCCTTTCCAATGATATATAGCATGATGGTGTTATTCGTGCATACTAAGGTTTTCACTGTTTTGGCCACTAGTGTCAAGCTCAGCTTGTTGCCTGGTGCAATTGTGCCCTCCGCACTCTCTCGGCTATGCCACTGCGCCACGCAAAAAACCGTCCGCAGCAGGGCCACTCACCTTGTTTCCCAGCAGCATCAGGACCACGTCTTGCTTCGCGTACTCGTGAATCTCTGTCAGCCAGGCCTAGTGGAGACAAGAGGACAACACCACAATGATGGCAACACGGGCAATGGACAGGGAACTCTCTCAGAGGGTTTGACTACTGAGAGGAGCCATTGTGCGGGCACCCACACCCACAAAAGGGGCGCCTGAAGGCCACACTGCCTCCAGTGGGACTGGCGTCCCCAAACAAAATGGCGCCAAGTGGGCCACTTGAGAAAAGTCCTACCCCGCCCAGTCAGTAGGCTAAAGGAAGTGTGCATTAAGCCACCTTGTTTGGGCCCTTCGCTCCCCAAATCCAACACCTTTATTATATGCCAGTGGTATTCCAACTTTTTAGACCAGGACCCACTTTTTAGAAGGGCACTCGTGTCAGGACCCACCAGAAGTGATGTCATTAACCCGGACATGATGTTGTGGCAGGAAGTGACATCATCAAGCAGGAAGTGCTGTCATTGTAACATAATAAAATGACACTCCTGAAATGTAAATTGGCATTTTTGGATTGCAGCAATTGCTCAACCATGAAATATCCCTGACAGAAAGCAAGATTGGGACAAAATATTATGTAAAAGCGGTGAACAAAAAACAATATTTTTTAAAAACCTTCACTTGAAAATTCAAACTGTTAACACTCAAAAAAGGAATATAACAAGAGTAAGGTCTGCAGTTTCCAAGATGGCTGCTACCAGCTTTCCGCAACCCACCTGACATCAGGTCGTGACCCACCAAGTGGGTCCTGACCCACAGTTTCAATAACACTGTTATATGCCATTAAAATGAAGCTCCTTCATCCAGGATGAATTTAAGGTTAGTTCCCCGCCCCCAAGAGTAACTCTTCCTGTGACCAGAGGTGAGAGAAAACAGTGATAACGGAATAAAACACAGAACACCACTTTCTCCATTTCTCGTTTTTGTGTTAAAGGAAAAAAAACACAAAATCTGCAATAAAATAAAACGGTTTTATTTGATTGTTTATTATTTAATGGGGGGGGGGCTCTGATAATGACTGGCTGCATCTGCTGACACGAGACCACCTACATCGCTGACCTAGAGAACACTTTTAAAGCAATTATGATTTATAATGATAATGTGAATTTTGAAAAAACTACTTAACACGGCTTGCTGCACTTCTGACTCTGGGAAATACCAAAATCCATGAAAAAAATAAAACCGTTTATTCCCCCTCTACCTACGACAAGGAACTTAAAGCAGAGCCGCGCACATCAGCAAGAGGAGTTTGCAGGTACGGTTCATTCCCCGGAAAAGGGCTGCGTTTTGGCACAAGAGGGCGCCAGAGACACACCTTTGCAGTGGGCAAAATGTGGTCTTGGAAACCCAGACAGCACCAGCTGAGATATAATACGTCCAATTCTTCGCTTTGGTTTCCCGACTGCTGGAAGGGGGCGGAGTGAGACATATTCCAGCAGCCCTTTCCTTCCACCTCCCTTTCATCTCCTCACTCTCAAAGGTTCATGCTTTTGAATTCCAGGCACATGTGCAAACAGCCCCGACCGTCTCAGGACTTGCAGTGTCACCGTTTGCCACGCAGGACGCTCAGTCTCTGCTTGACTGGGGATGGCTCATTCGCACATGCCAAATTCACTAGATGGCACAACTGGAGGTTTGGCGGGTTCAGAAGCTGGTTGGAGAATATTTCCCCAATCAGTGCTAATAAATGCCTCTGCGTCTATCTGGAGGGAGGTATCGAGCGGGGCGTCGCGGTAGAGAGGATGCTTAGCCGCCTTGGGCATTTGCTTCGGCATGGGAAAGGCCGAATAAATTCTTCAAATAAATAAATAAATAAATAGCAAGTCCGCAAATTGCATGGAGCTAGAGAAGGGCAGCCAACACCCTGGGAGAGGGATGCAAAACGACCTCGACTGGCTTGATCCTTGGGTGCATGCCAGCAAGAGGAAGCCAATGTAAAAGTTCTGCACACAGGTACAAAAACATGGGAGGCACAATCGAGGGGGAGGCCTGGTTTGGCAGTTGCAGGAATGGCACCGATCTAGGGGTCTTGGTGGGGCAGAAGCAGAACGCGAGCCAGCAGTTTGACGCTGCTGCAAAGAAGGCCAAGGCAATACTGGGCTGCACTAAGAGGCAGCAAGTGACGTTGCGAAGTATGAGAAGCGACGTCTCCATTCCACTCTGCACTAGTCAGGCCTCACACAGAAGCCTGCATGCCGTTTTGGGTTCCGCGTTTTAAGGAGGACGTTGATGAGCTGCAGCTGGCTCAGACGGGGGCCACTAAGACAAGAGGGGTCTGGAAACTGAGTCCTGTGAGGAGTAGTGGAAAGAGCTTCGGGGGTTTCGCCTGGAGATTTGAAGACTGAAGGGAGAAGCGAGAGTCGCCTTCAAGCATCTGTAGGGCTGTGTTGCAGGAAGACTTACGCTCTGTGGTTCATGAGGTCTAGAACCAGTTGTTGTTGTTGTTGTTGTTGTTGTTGTTGTTCAGTCGCTAAGTCGTGTCCGACTCTTCGCGACCCCCTGGACCACAGCACGCCAGGCCTCCCTGTCCTCCACTAGCTTCCGGAGTTTGCCCAATTTCATGCTCATCGCTTCGGTGGCACTCTCTACCCATCTCATCCTCTGCCGCCCCCTCCTCCTTTTGCCTTCCATCTTTCCCAGCATGAGGGTCTTTTCTAAAGAGTCCTCTCTTCTCATGAGGTGGCCAAAGTACTTGAGCTTCAGCTTCTGGATTTGTCCTTCCATGTTGCTATCAGGCTTGACTTCCAGGAGGATTGACCGACTGGATCTCCTTGCAGTCCAGGGGACTCTCAAGAGTCTTCTCCAACACCATAATTCGAAAGCATCTATTCTTCGGCGCTCCACCTTCCTTATGGTCCAGCTCTCACAGCCATACATTGCTACTGGGAAAACCATCGCTTTGACTATGCGAACCTTTGTTGGCAGGGTGATGTCTCGGCTTTTGATTAAGTTGTCTAGGTTCGCCATAGCTTTCCTCCCAAGAAGTAAACGTCTTTTAATTTCATGGCTGCAGTCACCATCTGCGGTGATCTTGGACCAGTGGTGTCATTCAAATGATTTAGGAACAGGAACTCACTTTTGATTGGCACTTGTCGGGAATCTGGAACCAGCCACGGAGCCCATTAGGATCCGGAACGCCCGTTCTGGTCCGTTCCCCCTGAATGACATCACCGTCTAGAACCATTGGGTGGAAACTATGGAGAAGTAGATTGAGGGTAGGAACGAGGAGGAATTTCATCCCTTAAGGTCTGCCTGGCACTGGAACAACCTTGTAGAGCAGTGGGGTCTCCCTCGTTGGGGGTCTTCCAGGCAGAAGCTGGAGGGCCACCTGTCAGGGGGGCTGGTCCTTTGCTTTGGACAGGGGGCTGGACTAAATGACCTCCAGTGCCCCTTTCAACAGTGATTCAGCAAGGCCACAGAATGGCTCCAGGCACACACTCACAGCTCGTCGTGCTACCGCAACAGATTTGCAGCCTCGAGAAGCTGTGCGCTCTGGTCCTGTTTGCTGATGTTTACAAATCCGGCTGAGTTAATGAGTTGATTATTCTGCGATTAGACAAGCAGCTGGGTGCCGGGCGAGCTGGGCTGGCAGGGGGTCCAGGAGACAACAGCCACTCTCTGGAAGCGCAAAGGCTCCGCGATCACACTTGGCGTGGGGCGTGGGACCCCCCCCCCCAACAACAAGAGGCTGGACTGTCACAGTCAACACAGCTCTGGTTGCGAAGTTTTTTGGGTAGCGGCCGCTGGGCCTGGGATGGCAGCAGGCGGGAAGAGGTGAAAGGGATTCTGGGAGCTCAAGAGGCAGAGGGAGGCGGCTGGGCAGGACAGGACGGCAGGGCTGACGTCGTGCCCCTCGCAGATGGGGGGGCTGCGGCCCAGTGGCCAAGTGCCCGCTTTGCCTGCAGGAGGGGGGCTGGCTGCAGCCAGTGCCGTTCTGACCGAGATGGGCCAGGGGTCTGGCCCGCTACCTGCGATCAAGCCTTGGAGGCAGTGATGTCATGCAGGGGGAACGCGGGGGAACTCAGTTCCACTAGTTAAAATTAGGGCTGACTCCGCCCACTTCACTCTCCCTCCTCCCCCCTCCCAATTCCTCTGCAAAGAGCTTTTCTTCTTGGTTGGCCGGCACTCAGAGGGTTAAAGGGAGCGACTCCGGATTCCTGGGGGGGGGGGCGGAGGCAGTGATGTCATTCAGGGGGAACGGACCAGAATGGGTGTTCCGGATCCTAACAGGCTCCGTGGCTGGTTCCGGGTTCCCGAGAAGTGCCAATCAAAAGTGAGTTCCTGTTCCTAAATCATCTGAATGACACCACTGGGGAAGAGGCCAGCGAAACACTGCCGGCAGTGGAACGGAGTGGCTGTGCCCACAGCAGCGTGCCCGTCTTGTTTCACGGGGGCCCAGCAGGCCAACTCCTGTTCCCGGAGCCCCTTCCCAGCCAACGGAGGAAGCCCCTTCACGGCCCCCTCCAGGACAGACGCTGTGTACGGAACAGCAGTTCTGGAACAGCAGCAATTACACGGCCTAGTTAATCAGCCCTCGGGCCTTTCCAGTGCTCGGGTTTGTCAATGTAAATTGCTACCGGGGGGGGGGCAGCAGCAGAGCGTGGCCAGGCTGAGAGAGCCAGGCCTTTCTACCTGGGTGTGGGTGTCCAGCTCTGGCAAGAGGCTGTGGTTCAGCCACAGACCAAAAGGAAAGACCCTCCCAGAGTCCCAGAAAGGCTGCCAGAGAGGACAGGGCTGTGCTGGACTCTGGCTGGCAAACAATCTGACAGTCTGAGGTTTTTTTTGGGTGGGGGGAGCCTCTGCGAAGGCTACCAAGCAACAGGTTTGGGCAATAACCTAACTCAGAGTGCAATCCTAAGCTGGAGTTAAAAAAGGTAAAGGTTTCCCCACGATTGGATGGTCTAGTCGTGACCGACCGTAGGGGGCGGTGCTCATCTCCATTTCTAAGCCGAAGAGCCGGCGTTTTGTCCGAGGACAAGCTTCCGTGATCATGTGGCCGGCATGACTCTACGCCGTAGCACACGGAACGCCGTTCCCTTCCCACCGAAGTGGTCCCTATTTATCTACTTGCATTTTTAGGTGCTTTTGAACTGCTAGGTTGACAAGCTTCCGTGGTCATGTGGCCGGCATGACTATACGCCGTAGCCAGTGGTGGTATCTAAAGCGGGAGGAACCGGAACGCTGGGCGGGACTTACATGTGATTGGCTTCCCCTCCGTTCGGTTCCGCCGCCTGCCCGCCCGCCTGCCCACCGCGCAGGCTGCCCTGGCCTCGGAGGGGGCGCCTGCTCGCCAGGGACGGGACGGGACGGGTGGGGGGCGCGCCAGGTGCCTGGGCGAGCAGCGGTGGGGCGCGCCAACCGGGGGCAGCCCGTGCGGCAGGCGGGAAGGCGGTGGAACGGAACGGACAGGCTGCCAATCAACCGTACGTCCCGCCCAGCGTTCCGGTTCCTCCCGCTTTAGATACCACCACTGGCCGAAGCGCACAGAACGCCGTTCCCTTCCCACCGAAGTGGTCCCTATTTATCTACTCACATTTTTAGGCGTTTTCGAACTGCTAGGTTGGCAGGAGCTGGGACAAGCGACGGGAGCTCACTCCGCCGCGGGGTCTCGAACTGCCGACCTTCCGGTCAGCAGGCTCAGCGGCAGCGGTAGTCAATGAGGCCAGCACACAGACATGTGCCATCCCTCCCCGACTCTGAGACTGGTCCAAACGCGCTTTATGGTGGCCCTTGTGCCGGCCAAACTTTGCGGGTCTAACTGTGCCCTCAGTGTTCTTCAATCAGTGGGTCACGACCCCAGTGGGGTAATGAAGTCCTATTGGGGGGGTCACAGCAGCCTCTCCAGACCTGTGAAGGAGGGGGCTTGGATCCAATCCAGTCCCGGGTCTTGCCTTGCCCAAACCGAGTCCTCGATAGCCTCCTGCCCAGCCTCTTCTCGCTGCCTTGCCCTGCGGCTCCTAAGGCCGGCTCTGCTCCGGCTGCCAACTCACAGGGTTGTTGTGAAGAGGTAGGGGGAAAGGGGGCAGGTGGGGGCAAGGTGGGGGCTGATTGGTCCCAAGAGGGGAAGGGATTGGTGGTCCCCCGTCTCATTCTTGATGGATTTGATTGGAGTGGGGTTGTGGCATGAGAAAGGCTTAACTGAGGACAGGACAGCCTTCCGAGTTTGGTCCTCCAAAAGCCATCGCTGGGCAGGGAGCAGGGGCGGACCTAGTCAAAATGGCGCCCGGGGCGCCCAATAGAAGTGCGCCCCCACGGAAGCCCAGATCTACCCACCAGAGGCAGCCGCAGCTGGTCCCAATGGGTAGACCTGGGCTCCAGAGCCCAGGTCTACCCGTGCAATGTTGCGGGGACCACTGGCGCCCCCCTACACGGCCCCAAGATGGCACCCAGGGCTCGTGCCCCCCCTAGATTAACGACTGGCAGGGAGCCCTTGTGAACGGCACACAGCTGGGAAAATAAGGCAACACCCACAAGATGGCTCACCAGTTGCTCTTCAACAGGGAGGAGGCACTTTTCAAACCCAGCGAGAATCAATGGTGGGATTCTCCCTTTTATCGCTGCCACCACCCAGCCAAGGAAGAGAGAGCCTCCTACTGCTTCCATTCGCGAAGGGACAAGGGCAAAAGTGCATTTCAACAGCATGCAGGCAAGGTGCCGGACTCCCCATTCCCCGCCAGGGAATTCCGTGCCGTTGTTTTCCCTTTGAGTAAACCCTGCCCCGATTTCTGGGCCTCGGTTTGCAATAAACAGCAGCGCAAATTTGAGGCCAGCTCCTAAGAGACGCTTTGGTCTTCCGTTAGCATTTCTCAACGGGTGAAAAAAGCATTTAAAAAAAGAAAAGCAAAAGCAAACACTTCTCAGAATGCACGTGGGTTTTTCAAGAATGCCCTCCTTTTTTTCTGCTTCCTCTGTGTGATTAACTCCGTTCCGAAGCAAGCTGGAGCCTGCCACAAGGCTTGCTCAGCAGCCCTTCGCCTCTTAACCTTGCCACAGTCAGAGCAGCTGGATTAAAAAGCAAACCTTTCAGCCCAATTTTGCAGGAAACACTTTCAAAGCTGAAAAGCTGCATGTTCAGACACTTAATCCTCACGGTATCGGAAGTGTCAGAGACACTCTTGTAGCAGATTAATAAGCAGAAACTGCTTTCGAAGCTGCAATCCCCCAAACCTCCCCCCCCCATCAGAGCAATCCAAGGTTGTCAGAATATGGTGAAGGCGGGGGGGGGGGGGAACACCCACCTAGTTCCAAGTACAGGCCTGGCCAGAAGCCTGGAGAAGCCACACTGGGTGAAATTCACAAGTTCCAAATCAGCGAATAAAAAAGACCCACCATACTAACATAGCCCCCGGTGCAGATATCATAGACCCGGTGCAAAAAGTCATTTAACTTTAATGTTATTATTTGCCTGTAAACCGCTTCAACTTTGTGTTGAAAAGCGGTATATAAATACTAGTGACTGACTGACTGACTGACTGACTGATTGATTGATTGATTGATTGATTGATTGATTGATTGATTGATATCACACTTAGGGTGCAATCCAAACTTGGAGTTAGGCTGGCACAGTTATGCCTGTTAGGCTTGCTCTCTGATGACTTCAAGCAACAACTGGTTCTTTTGAATCTGTGAAGCACCGTCTGTGTTCATGATGTGTCACAGTAGCAAACAGGTCTCTGCCCCGAGAGGCCTGCAATCTAAATTAGAAATCTGAGAGTGCAATCCTAACCTGGAGTCAGGCAGGCACACTTAGGCCAGCAAAGTTTGGCCGGCACAAGGGCCACCGTAAAGTATGTTTGGACTGCTTTCGGAGTCGGAGAGGCCAGCACACAGACATGCGCCATCCTCCCAGGCACAGTCAGCTCCAGGAGTGGTCCAAATGCACTTTACGGTGGCCTTTATGCCGGCCAAACTTTGCTGGCCTAACTCCAGGTGAGGATTGCACTCTTGACCACACAAGGTTAGGATTGTTGCCTTAACCTTGGTTAAGATCCCAAGCGTGCCGACTACTGTACTGAGCTAAGCCCTGTCTGTCCACCCACACCTCCAGGACGAACATGGGAGGTCACTTCTGAATGTCAGTTTCAAGACACTCACAGCTGCATCCCACAAGAGCTTTCCAGTGTTTCAACAGACATTTTCTTGAAAAAGAAAATGACATAAATAGACACACAACTGGGATACTCAGAGTGGGGGCAGGCCCAGAAAGGAGCCCACTGAACAAGGAAACGTGCGGACTGAACACGCTCCCCCCCCACGCAATTAACGCCTCCGATGTGCAGAGGAAACACCACAAGTGCAAAGAATGTTGTCATCGGGACACATTTCGTCTGCTCCAGACTCTCACACACCATCGAAAGCGGGCTCAGTCAAAAGGTGCCAAGGAACTTTAAAATAGCTGTGGCGGGGCCGGGGGGGGGGGGAGAATAGTAAACGAAGACACATCATTAGCAGCGGAACTGCTAGTGGTGGATAATGTCATGCATGCGCACCCACCCACAGGCTCCCCGCTCGACCCAATCCCACTAATTTAGAGGCAGACGAGAGATAAATGAGGAGGCTTGCCAGGAGTTCATCTCTGGCGCTGGCTGCGATAATTTCCCGGGCAACCGCAACCGCACTTGCACGGTGGTTATCCGCAGCGTAAAATTGCGGTTTTGGGTTAATCCGCCATTCTTTTTCTTTTTGGCAGGCAACAGGGCAGGCTCCTCAAGATTTCTCTTTCAAAAGACGAGCTATTTAAAAAAAGAGGGCTGCAGAGGAAGGAGCATGAAAAATGTTTGATGCAAGGAATATATTTCATCTCTTTCAGATGTTCGTCTCCCTTGGATTAAGGCTTCTGAACTACCTTAAGGCAATATCACGCAGAACTCAGGTCCCTATTCCGGCAATGCAGGCTCCTGTCAGGGTCGGCCCATTCACAAGGCCAACTGAGGCATTTGCCTCAGATAGCAGGTATAGGGTTGGGGTCCCGCCTTTATCCACCAGTTCCTCTCACTTGCTAAATTGCAAAAGGAAGGTGGGGCAGAGGGGAAGAGGAGATGTCAAGGGACAGAGTGGCAAGCCACTGGAAATACTGAGACACTCTAGCCTACCACTCTCTCCTCTCCCTTTGCTGCCCTGAACCCAGGATGTCCCACCTCCAACACTCAGCTATGCAGTCCCTCCTCACTCAAAAAGACCAGACCAAACAAAAGGGGAAAGTCAAGCAATTGAAACCCCCCCCCCATTTGTCAACAGAAAACTAAAGACCAGTCGAGAGAGGGGGAGGGAGGGAGGGGGGAGGGAGGGAGATTCTCCAAGAGGCTAAACTTCAAATCAGGAACAGAAGACCCATTTAAATCTGCAAATGCCAAATTCTTTGTTTCAGTGTGAACTGGGAGAGGATGCTGCAATTATTAGCGGCTACAAACAGAGGTGCTGAGCGGGGCCAAGAAATCTGCATAACGAAAGATCAACGGGGGGGGGGGCGGCACTGGGCTCTGAGCCCAGAAAAGGGGCCGTGGCAGAGCTGACAGAGGGGAAGGAACTGGGAACGAGGCTGCCCAAGAAAGCAGGGCGCCCGGCCCCCAGCTGGCTCGTGGACAAGTCCTAAGTACATCAGAGGAGCCCTGCCGGACTGAACCAAAGTGGCGGGAGGGGGGGGAGAAAGGTGTCAAGACCAGCATTCTCCTTTATGAAGCAGCCAACCGGAAAGCCGCAAGCTAGGCAGAAAGGAAAGGTTTCCTTCCAGAGGGGGGACATGACTGAGACGTATAAAATTATGCAGGGGGTGGATAGAGGGATGTTCTTTTCTCTCTCACACACAACACCAGGACCAGGAGACAGCCACTACAACTGAGTGTTGGGAGAGTTAGAATAGACAAAAGAAAATATTTCTTTAAGCCGGCGTGTCACTAACCTGTGGAACTCCTTGCCACAGGATGTGCTGATGGCGTCTGGCCTAGATGCCTTCCAAAGGGGACTGGATAGACGGATGGAGGGAAACTCCATCATGGGTCTGTGCCACCTCCTGGGTCTAGGAGGAGGCCACTTTAGGATGCCAGGTGACAGGGAATGGCCACAGAGACCCTCAGGCACAGTGTGGCGAGCGTCAGGCATGGCAGCCAGTTATGAGTGACCAGTGGCTGGTTAAGGCGAGGGAAAGAGGGAGAGGAAGAGGCAGATCCGTCTATACAGCCCAGGTTTGCAGAGAGTCCATCTGAAAAGACTCTGAAACGGAGGGCGATCTCGAGCTTTGGAGCCTGCAGTGACCCAAATGGTGATCCTGCATCAACACCTCGCTGGCCTGCCCATGAGAAGGCAGACTGAGAGGGGGCGGCAGTGGGGTTGCCAGCCCTCCCAGAATGACCCGGGCTCTCCAGGAATCAGCAGCCACGGCTCAGAGACTATGGAAAGCCCTCTGGGCCATGTTAAACCAGGTTCCCCAGGCTTAAGGATATTATGTCATGCTGGGGGGGGGGGGAACCCATCTCTTGGTACCGCCAGAGACAGATCTAAGGGAGGTCAAAGCTCTAAGTTTTGCAGGAAGCCTGACCTTGCAGTGGGAATCACTCCTCTCCTGCACCGTTTTAGCCAATCCTCACAGGGAACAGCAACATCTTGGCGTTGCTGACTGGCTACAGCAGCAAGGGAGAGGAGGGATGTACAGGACAGGGTAAGGCTCCTTGCAACACTTAGAGCTTTGCCCTCCCTGTAGATCCACCTCTGCTGGAAACATATAAGCTCTCTCTCTCTCTCTCTCTCTCTCTCTCTCTCTCTCTCTCTCTCTCACACACACACACACACACACACACACACACACACGCACCGTGTCTTTGCTGCCCAGGAGGAGGGCTGGGGAACAGCAGCAGGAATAATTTTGCTCATCTGTCTCAGGGGTTTGGTTGGCCCAACTCCTTAACAGAACCAGGCAGGCGCAATCCATCAGGACTGTCACGCTACGAACACCTCAATTCATCCACTGGGCTTGGCAGCAAGAAAGCAGATCGTGCCTGACATCAGCCATTGGCAGCAAGGCTGGAAAAAACACCTGGAAGCCCCTCTGTGGCAGAAAGAGCTGGGCAGGAGCTTCACAGCACTGATTTCAAAGCTGGGTGGAAAACAGCCCTGGTCTCTCTGGGAAAGAACGGCCTCAGAGCTGCCCCCAACCAAGGTCAAGCTGCCATCTTCCCAACGCACCATCCTGCCAGCAGCCTGATCAGTCTCTTAAGGTCTCCTCCCTCCTTTGCTCCAGACATGAGCGACTGCCAAAAACCATCAAACCCCTTACCTGGATGTTGTCAAAGGAGGCTCTGTTGGTGACATCGTAGAGCAGAAGCAAAGCTGAAGGGGAAAAAAGAAAGACTTGGGTCAAGGCTGGAGGACAAGTCAGTTTAGAACAAACAGAGAGGGCTGACAAGCTCTCACGCCTTGGAGGAAGCAAAGCGAACATTCCCGACAATACACTGAAGGAACACACACTTGATCTGTGGAACTCACTGCCACAAGATGATGCGATGGCTACTAACCTGAGTGGGTTTCCAAAAGGGGATTCAGAAGTGAGAGATCTATTAATGGCTATCGGCAGGAGTGTGTGTTTTTTTTTTAAAAAAAATTAAAAACACAGAACACCAACTTTTAGAATAAAAATATCCGAATAAAAACATAAAACACCGCATTTTCCAAAAATTAAAATAGGTTACTTTTCCAATTGGACATAATACTGTGGCTGCATCTGCTGAGAAAATATCGCCTCGATCACCTACCTAGTACACTTTGAAAGCATTTACAATGAATAAAACTGAGAACTTTGAATGAGAACTTAAAACAAATACCACTATTTTCTTCCTTTCAAACCATGAAGCCTGCAAAACAAAACCCCATGCTATTTCCAAACGCCCCTAGCTATTGGCCATCACAGCCCCAAATAAAAGTCCCATGTCTGGAAGGAGTACACTTCTGGGTTTTCTTCAGACTGAAAAGCTCACGTTTATTTCAATGTTTAATATTAGGAGTGTTTGGGGCCTTTATTTACAAATTTGGTAATGTTTTTGTGACCGGAAAGATCTTGTAGGAAATCAATTAGCCTACGGTGAAACTGGCTTCCTTATAAGTAATTTTGCTTGCTGTTTCCAAGAACTGATCGACAACAGATTGCTGTACAGCACTCAAGGGGCCTTTTGTCTAACTCAGCAAGGAATTTCAGGGGTGTGTGTGTGTGTGTGTGTGTGTGTGTGTGTGTGTCTGTCTGTCTGTCTATGTGTGTGTGTGTCCATAGCAGCAAAAACGTCTTTCTGCTCAGCAGGTTGAATTGTCTCGGCACAACAACACATCGTCAGCACTGAGACACTGCCACACTCGCTGTAATCAATGCGTTTAGCAGCTGCGTGCCCAACAGCTGAAGGAATCCCAACCTGAAGTCGGTCCTTGTAGGGTCATCAGAACCCCATAAAGTCTAACCCGCACATTTTTTACAGCCAGATCCGCAGTCAAAACATCAGCCTGCATTAGGCAGGATGGCAGTCACAGAAGAAAGCCACTTGGACCATCTTAAAAACACAGAATCACAGAGGTGGAAGTGACCCACAAGGTCATCTAGTCCAGCCCCCTGCCCGTAGCAGGAAATCCTCCCAGAGCATTTCCAGCGGGTGCCTGTCAAACTCTGCTTGAAGGTCTCCAGCCTCACAGAGACCGTACGTGATCACAGAATCATAGAGTTGGAAGGGACCTTCAAGGTCCAACCCCCTGCCTGTAACAGGAAATCTTCCTAGAGCAGCTTCAGCAGGTGCCTGTTGAGTCTCTGCTTGGAGACCTCCAATGAGGGAGAATCCACCACCTCCCTCCAGTGGCAATCTGTTCCACTCCTGAACTACCCTGATCACCAAGAATTTCCTCCCGACGTCCAGCCGGAATCTCCTCTCTTGCAGTTTGTACCATTGGACCTAGTTCTATTGTCAGAGGCAGGCGAGAACAAATTTGTCCCCTCTTCCATATGACAGTCCTGCCGGTATTTGAAGAGTGCCATCATCTCCCCTCTCAGCCTTCTCTTCTCCAAGCTCAACATGCCCAGTTCCCTCTACCTCTCCTCCTAGGACTTGCTTTCCAGCCCCCTGATCCTCCTCGCGGCTCTTCTCTGAACTTGCTCCAGTTTGGCTGCACCTCTCCTACAGGGAGGGGCCCAGAACCGCACACAGACACCCGGGGGTGGGGGGTCCGAGCAACATGGAATAATAAGGGGACACCTCTGGCCCAGCCACATTCCCGCTCTGAGGCTTCTTTCCTCCAGGCGGGCTCTTGCCAACTTGCGCGATGACAGTGCTGCACAGCATTAACAAGACGCAGTTGCAGATGAACGCTGCAGAAGGAGAGATTCAGCCTCCCTTTCCACGAACTGAGCCAGCTAAAGGGGTGGCCAACGAGTCCCTGGAGCACAAGGATCAGGCTATATCCAAGCTTTGGGGATGCTTGAGAAGCCAACCCAGACTCCCACATCAGGCCGTCTCCACGGGGGTGGCCCAGCTATCTACGGTGCACCCCCAGTATCTGTGAACTGGACTCGCTGTTTAAATATTCTTCCTACTGCTTACCACCTTGGTCGTTTCCGTAAGATTCCCCGCGAAAATAGAATTTGCCATTTTTGCTATGAAGTTTCAGATTCTCTTTATCATATTCTTTTACAATGTGACTCTCTTCAATCACTTCGTTCTCGCTATCTTCAACCCATTTTAGCTGACCCCTTTTTTCCATTTGCCAATCCTCTTCCTTTTTTTTAATTGAATGACCTGTGTACTGATGTGACTAAGGCAGTTGCCTCCTTTTTGATGGCTGTTCTTAAGCTTAAGAGCTGATTTTCTGCTACTGTCTACTGTATTTGTTATTTATTTATTTATTTATTATTTATTTATTTCCTTTATGATTATGCCAATAAAGGCTTGAAATCGAAATCGGACTCGCTGTGGTCACACCAGACGTGGCCGTGCATATTCGGATATCCACGAGGGTGTCGTAAAACGGATCCCCCGTGTTTAAAAACAGTGGACTGTACAAGGGCAGTCTTCGGTCCCGAGAAGCCTTTTTTTCCTGCCTGCCTGCCTGCCTGGGAGTGCAAAATCCGGGAGCAGAGGGATCTCAAGGAGCCAGTCTGGGACTTCATGCAGAATGCCCTCTCACTGTGGCAACATGCCCAGGCCAGCCTGCAGCTCTGAAAAGAAGGAGGGGGAGTGGTGTGGAAGTGGAGGAAGGAGGGGTGGGCTCTGCCAACTCTCCTGCTCCAGGTCTTTTGGATGCAATGTGCTCTGCCCCTCAGCTTCCCAGAAGTCTCTCTGCCCCCCCCCACCCCAGAGGTGTTTCAGCTTCTGCATACAGACCCTGTGGGAAGAGCACCCCAGGTCTGGGTTCATAGACAGGGCTCCCTGCTCCCCACACAGGTATCTCCCCAATATACGGGTCCCCCCTTCCCCACACATGCCAACCTCTCTCCTTGGTGTGGTTTTGCAGACTTGGGTGAAAAGCCGCAGACGGCAGGCCACAGTGCCCACCACAGACGAACTGTCACTTTGCACTCCACCTCATGCACTCTGCAAGGCCAGAAAACCCAGTTGGCCAGGAAGCTCTCCAACATCATTTGCAAATATTTACTGGGCAGCAGTTCCTGGAGACGGGGTCTGGATGGCTCTGTGCCACTGGGGGAAACCGAGCCGTGGCCGCGCATTTTCTTGGTCTCCCGAGGCTGCCTCTGCAGTGAGGTCCCACTCCGCCAAAAGACGGGACTTGGTGGAACACAGCAGGTGGGGAGGAGGAGGAGGGAGCACTCTGCTGGCAAAGGTTAATTTTTGCCTTATGCAGAAGCGAGCGGGTGAAACATTGCCTGTGGCACCAAAGCTGGGGATCAACGGCGCTCAATGCAAACACAAAACAAGCAAGGCAGGATGTATGAAATTGACCTGGGTTCCACGGTGCCAAAAGGAAGCTTTTTACAATTTCCTTCTGGTGCTCGTTTTTACAAGTACAAAACTCAGATATGTTCTGTTCTCAGGTGGAGCTTTTTGGGCACGCTTGGAAGTAGGAAAACAGGTCTTTGGCAGGTCTGTGGGACTCAAGGGGAGGCTTCTGCTCTGGCCACTGCTATCAGATGATCCCTGGCACACAAGATAGACTGCCACTAACACAGGCAGCTCTGAGCAGGAATATTTGACAGTAGCCACAGTGGTCATCTGACTTTTGGTGCAATGCAAAATTATGCACAAGGGGCCCTCCCTGTGCAGCTGGTGCAAAAACATTAGTGCAGGGTTCTCAAAACATTTTGGCACCAGGACCCATTTTTGAGAATGGCAATCTGTTGGTGAATGCCCTTGTCACCAAAGTGATGTCACGGCCGGAAGTGGTGACATAATGCAGGAAACAGTTTATTATCCCCCCATATGACAAAAATTAAGTAAATTAAGAGTTGACAATATGTACAGTACAAGTAAAAAAAATACAGGGTGTCCACAAAGTCTCTTTACAATTTCAAATTTGTATTACAAAAACAAATGGAGATACATGTATGGAAAGTATACAATATTAGGAGTATATATTGAAGTTTATTTTGCATCGATTAATACACCTCTATATGCGCACCATTGGTTGCATGCAGCCCATCAAGGCGATAATCGATTTCCTGCCATGTTCGCTATAGCATAGTCTCATCAATGGTGGCAACGGCCAGTAATGTCCCGTGTCTTTGTTCTGTACATGATGTCTTTAACGTTGCCCCACAGAAAGAAATCCAGGAGCGTGATATCATTAACACATCTCATCATTTGCATTTTTCGTGATTTTTTGCAATTGTAAAGAGACTTTGTGGACACCCTGTATTTAAAATAACAGAGAACCTTCCTTACCCTCCCAAGCAGTTGCTGCTCAGTTAAAAACATTCCCCAAAGGCTAGAATCCTATCCATGCTTTCGCAGGAGTAAGCCCCATTGATGATCTTAGTTAAAAGCATAAACATAGTGGGGCTTGTTGAAAGTAAGGGTCAATAACATTTCCCAAACGCAGTCACATACCAGGGTAGCTTCTGGTATAATATATTAAACGTAAAAGACACTTGAAATGAATGGGGACCCACCTGAAATTGGCTCGTGACCCACCTGGTGGGTCCCGACCCACCACTTGAGGAACATTGCGCTAGTGGATTTCAGCGGAGTGAGATAGGGACCATGAAGTTGTGTAGCAGTCCACACCTTGAGAGAGTGTTGAGCACAGACTTCCCGGGCCTCAGAATTTCTGCCCACAGGGACAGAGATGTTTGTGCACCCCCTTAGCCATGCCAATTGCACCCCAGGAGTCCAGCAAGATGCCCAAGAGCAAGTGTTTCAGGGCGCAATCCTAACCTAGAGTTAGGCTGGCACATTTAGGCCCGCACAAGGGACACAGTAAAGCACGTTTGGACCGTTCTCGGAGTCAGGGAAGTTGCCGCACGTCTGTGTGCTGGCCTCTGAGAGTGGGCCAAACATACTTTAGGGTGTCCTTTGTGCCGGCCTAACTCCAGGTTAGGATTGTGCCCTCAGGCTCCTCCTTGCCAAGTTGCTCATGTTCACTTCAAAAGAGCTGGCTTTTTGGTGGAGAAACGCTCAGCTACTTCCGAACTCTCGGAAAACTCTCGATTGCGTTTTCAGCTGTTTAATACGAGGAAAAAAGACAGGCTTCCCTGCCTACTGTGAAGGACCACAGCAAACACTTTTGCTGTCAGTTGAAACCAGGGAGTTGGACTTCAAATCCAACCCAAAAACTGACTGAGGGGTTGTTTTTCCCCCGTGATTCAGAAGCCAACCTTTAGGTGTTTGGGGTTCAAGGACGTTGATCACTGTCACTCCAAACCCCTTTTTCCTAAATCTGCTGAGGGACCTGTGCTGGAAACTGAGCCCAGGGCTTTCAGAATTGGGCACCTAGGTCGAAACCTACATGGCACATTTACACAAACCCCTCCTTGACCCCCTGCCTCCAAGTGTTTCAAGACCAGAAAAGAGGGGAGGGGGGACAGAGGACATGCAAAGCCGCAACAGCAGGAGGAAACAAGGTGGTTAGAAAGGGGTGCAGGAGAGAACGTGGGCCACACACATCAGAGAGAGTGCTACTTTCCCAGGCGTTCTCTCCAGCGTTGCAAAGGGTTCTGGGGCACATTTTTTTCCAAGTTGTTTGGGAACGCTGAGAAGCGATCCGAGGCTGGCTTTGCTCTCACACGGCCCTGCCCAGTGGGAACAGATTGTGTTGTCCAGGGGGCAGGGGAGCGGTTTCCAATTGCTACCCTACTCACCTAGGGAAACTGCAGGTCGCCACAGATGAGCAGCCCACCGTGCATCGCCTGAGATGCTCCGGGCTGCTTGTTCTGTGCAGCCCAAGTTCCTTCCCACCCTCTCAGCTCCTGCAACTGCAGACCTGCGAGCAGTGGTGTCATTCAGATGATTTAGGAACAGGAACTCACTTTTGATTGGCACTTGTCAGGAACCCGGAACCAGCCACGGAGCCCGTTAGGATCCGGAACGCCCGTTCTGGTCCGTTCCCCCTGAATGACATCACTGCCTTCGCCCCCCTAGGAATCCGGAGTCGCTCCCTTTAACCCTCTGAGTGCTGGCCAACCAAGAAGAAAAGCTCTTTGCAGAGGAATTGGGAGGGGGGGAGGGAGAGTGAAGTGGGCGCAGTCAGCCGTAATTTTAACTAGTGGAACTGAGTTCCCCCACGTTCCCCCTGCATGACATCACTGCCTGCGAGGCTTGCAGCACAGGTGGAAAGCTCCCCCTTCCTCATTAGCGAAGTGAGACGTCAAAAGCGCTTTTCACAGGGCTGCCTGCCTGCCTGCCTGTCGGGGGTGGGGTGGGGGACTCCAGACTGCTTATGAAGCAGAGAAAAGCTCGGCTGCGAGAGGCAGGCTGACAACGCCTCCCCCCCCCCACGCCTCTGACAGCTCCAAGGGGCCTTTCATGCTGGCGCCTGCCCCATTAGGGATTCTGCGACACCGAAGCGCAACTTCAAAACGCGCACAACAAAGGCAGAGCCCAGCACCCAAAGCAGGCCAGATTCTTTTGAAACCCACTGGAGCGACCGCTTTCATCTGGAGAGGGGAAGCCGTGCCCCCCCCCCCCGCTGCAGGGCCTGTGGGAACGGGATAGAAGCCACCCTGTCGAGCTGCGCATGAAGCTTGAGAGGAAAGCGGTGGCTGCCCCTCTGGCTCCTGTTAAGCATCAGGCGCATCTGAAGCGTGTGGCATTCGAGGCCTTGCTGTGGCCAAGGTGGGGAATGGACTGCCGAATGGACAGGCAAGGCTGTCTGGGGCAGTTCCCCCCCAAGCCTGCCACCACCGCCACCGCCTCCTTCAGCCTGCCGCCAACACAGGCCACAGCGATCTGCTTCCCCACCAGCACTTGAGCAAAAAGCAGACGAGTCCCCTCCTTACCACGTTCCGTGTGGGCTGCCGCAAAGCCCAGAAGTCCCGTTCCTCCAGGAATGCGCCTGTTTTTTCTAATAGCAAATAGGAGGAAGTGGCGTTCCGGCCTGCCTCTAGCGCAGCTCACTTAAAAAACGACAAACCGGCGCCCAGTCAGAGAGAGGAGCCGGTGAAACCAAACGCATGATGGCTGCCACATTGCAACTAGGACACACGAAAGGCTGCCACGTTCCCGCCGGCAGAGCTCAAATGCACAGAGGCAGCCGTCTTGAATAGCTGAGCGCTCGCATTTCACATCGCCCAGTCGAATGTGGAAAACAAGCGTGACCCGAGTATACTGGAAGGATTCAAAAGTACAGCTCTCTAGAAACTGAACAACGAACACGGCGCAGGTGGCATAGCAGTGCACGAACAGCACGGCACGGATTTGAGGGGTGTGCGTTGGATAGCGTGGAGGTGAGGCGGTACATCCGAGGCAGCATTCTGGGTCGCACCACCCCTGGCAGGGGATGAGCACTGAAGGAGGCAACAGGAAACAGCTGCCCATGTTGCTCCTCCAATGAGAGGCTGTGGAGCAACCCCATTGGCTCCCTGGGTCACCTGACTGGAAGGAGTGCTATCTGTGGCCATGGGGGGGGGCTGCAGTGCAGCAGAGACCAGACCAATGGCTCCTCCAGCCATGGAGGTGGCAGAGGGAACCAGGCCCCTGAGCAAAGACCCTCAGTTCTGGGCACGAGCACAACATTCCATTCCCCCTTGAGACCATCTTTTGTCCAGCTCTTGTCATGACAGGCTAGACATTTTTCTCTGTACTGCCCCCTCTGGGTGGGTGGCAGGTGGGCTTCCCACCAACCCCTCAAATACAATCCGACCGGCCATTTGGATTTAACCAATACGTTTGCGAAGCCGGTTTGCCATCGGAGCCGTCGGGAGAACTGGCCGGCTGCCCATTTTCCACAACCCGCTTAAAAGTGAGTTTTTAGGTTTGTTTTCCTTGCTAGATTTCCACCGTTTAAGATTTGCTTTTATCTGCTCCTTTGCTGCGTTTCTGATTCAGTTTCACTCTTTGCCTCTTTCTTTTTCAGTGGGAACAGAACTCGGAATAGATGCTAGGCCGCGTAGTGTGCCAAGGAATGAATTCACATGCCCTAAACGTCAACAGGAGAGGCTCTAGACCAGGGAAAATGAGACCAAGGATGCTGAACATAGGCTCCCTCTTTGCACATCCAGAATACAGAAGGAGAGTGTGAGGTAGTTATTCTGAAAAGGCATGTTATCCTGCTTCGTCTACAAAAGTGATCGCAAAGCAGCTGACAGGGCTAAATAACAACGAGGACATCAGTGGATCTCTGTCCCCAAAGGGCTCACTGTCTGAAAAGTTGCAGAAGGAACCCCAGCTAAGGGCGGTGGGTGATGTGGCCCCGGGTGTCATGCCTCGAGGGGGCACCAGCAGCAGATCCCACGGCACCCAAGGAGGGGTCTCCCAGCAACTCAGAAGACCTGATGCCATTGTACAAATCGATGGTAAGGCCACACCTGGAATATTGTGTCCAGTTCTGGTCGCCGCACCTCAAAAAGGACATAGTGGAGCTGGAAAAGGTGCAGAAGAGAGCGACAAAAATGATTACGGGGCTGGGGCACCTCCCTTATGAGGAAAGGCTGCAGTGAAAAAAAGGCACCTGAGGGGGGACATGACTGAGACATACAAAATTACGCACGGAAGGGATGGAGTCGATAGAGGAATGTTCTTTTCCCTCTCTCAAAATACCAGAACCAGGGGGCATCCGCTAAAACTGAGGGTTGGGAGAGTTAAAACAGATAAAAGGAAGTATTTTTTTACCCAGTGGGTAGTTAATCTGTGGAACTCTTTGCTACAGGAGGAGGTGATGGCATCTGGTCTTGATGCCTTTAAGAGGGGATTGGACGGATTTCTGGAGGAAGGGTCCATCGCGGGCTATAGGCAATGATGGATTGTGTAACCTCCTTACAAAGGTGGAGGGCTACTGTTACCGGGTGCAAGGGAGTGGCAACAGGATGCAGGCATCTTCTTGTCTCATGCCTCCCTGGGGCACCTGGTGGGCTGCTGTGAGATACAGGAAGCTGGACTAGATGGGCCTTTGGCCTGATCCAGCAGGGCTCTTCTTGTGTTCTTATGACCTCCTGGGGGCCTGAGAGAGGCACTTTCCATTTTCACGTAAAGCAGAAGTGCCCTTCTAGGGCCTCTCCAAGCCTCAGACCACCTCCAGAAGGCCCCAGGGGTGTTCTAGGCATCTGGCCCCCAGGGGGTGTCAACACCCTTGGGGGATATTGAAAATGTTTGTGCCCCTGGGTGCCTGATCACTTAGCTATGCCACTGACCAACAACCAGTTCTGCTCTGGGTCCCCATATTTCTCCTGGCCCTTCTCTACCCCCCCCCCCCACCAATAAGGCCTGCTGCCAGCAGGGACACCACAGTGTGAGTGGTGTCTAGGATGGTTATGGACGCAAACTAACAGTGGTTTTTGCCAAGTGTCCCCCTCACCCAAGAAGGTTAGATAACAGGAGTCGACATGACATCATTTTCTTGAAGCTTCCGAGTCAACTAATATGGCTGACGCAGATAATCGCCGCGAAGGAGGATTGCCACGAATTCACGAATAAAAATCTCCCTGCACACGTGTAAAAGTTAATCTCAACCTCTTTAAGCATGCCTGCGTGTTCTGTATACGGGTGTGCGAATCGCTGAACGAAAAATGGGATTTAATTTCCACGGAAAGATTCATGTATTCACATTACATCGGTTCAATAAAACGACCGTTAATTGAAACAGTGAGTGCATTTTTTTTGAAGCTGTGTAATTCCTTGTTGTTCCTAGCAGTCTTATTCACCATTTTCTGACACCCACTGTTAATGGTCTAGAAGGAAAAATATATATATATTTCCTCCCCTCCTTTTTTCCCCCTTCCCGTTTACACTTTTTTTCCCGCCTTCCATTTTCTACTGTAATATTTTCGAAATTCTGAACATTAACAGACATTTTTTTTAATAGGGAATGGCCTTTTTATTTTTGCTTGTGTAGATTTCAATAAAGTCTGTCAAAATAGTGCAATCTGAGTTAAAATAGACAGCATTTCATCCGGTATGTTCAGTAATATAATTATGAGGAATTTAACCTTGTAATTGCATATTAACTCATAATAAGGTTACCAATAATGTTTCTACACGATCACACGTTTTTATTTTCGTAAGTTTTTATTTCAGGAGTAAACTATTCAGTCCTAAACAGTACCAGAAAAGCAATCTGAAATGCTTAGAATAAGGATTGTTTTGAGTCAGCCAACATGGCTGCTAAGCCCGCCCCCTGGCTTCATTTGGCTCCTATTAATTCTACAGGGATGTCCTCTCCCGTCATTTAACCTTCTTGCCCTCACCTCGGTGGCAGACTGGCCTCTTCTACTCCCCCTCCTGGAGTGGAAAAGGAAAAGGACAACGGAGCAGAAGAGGAAGAAGGGAGGAGAAGAGAATGGTGGGCTAGAGCGTCTGAGCCACACTTCTTCTTCTTCCACTCTAGCCCAACACTCTCTTCTCCTCCACACTTCCTCTTCTGCTCTGTCCGCCTCTTCCTTTTTCAATCCAGGCAGTGGGTGGAGATGCATGCCCCCCCGGCCGATCCGTGGGCTGAGACAATCACGACTGCCGACCTCACGCGTGTCCTGGCCGCAGCAGGAAAGCGAACCACTGGGGCAGACAGGACTCAAGGTGCATGTTTTCATAAATGGAAGAATATTATGGGTATTTTCTCCAATGATGGAGGTCTTGGAAAAAATATTTCTCTCCCCCCACCTGCAAAAGCATGATTTCCACCTGGTATTTAAAACGGAAGAGGACCGACAGGTTGTTGCTTCTGAGCCATCAGGAAGGCCCCGAGTCTTTCCTGGGGATTGTACCTTGCAGCTCGACTCTCAAGTCGGAAAGCAAGACAGACACAGGGGTTCTTACCGTGGGCATCTCGGTAGTAGGCATGCGTGACGCTCCGAAACCGCTCCTGGCCTGCTGTGTCCCAGATCTGGGAATGGAAGCGAGCGAGAAAACTCGTGAGGAAGAAGCCAACTTGGGGAAAAAACCAAATGCAATACCATCTGTTGACACCCAGAGAGTCAACCAAGGGAAGATTGGACGGTTTTCCTCTTCTCTGGCACTAAAAGCACCAAGCTGGTGAGACAAAATCACCGGAAATCTTCAGATTTTACAGGAATTTCCAACTATGCCTGAACTATGTCTCTCCTGGACTCTTCAGCTGTGTGAGGTTTTTTCCCCCAAAATTTTGCCCCTTCAGTATTCCTTCCTAAGCAGCAGTTACTCTGTGTGTGTGTGTGTGTGTGTGTGTGTGTGTGTGTGTGTGTGTGTGTGTGTGTGTGTGTGTGAGTGAGTGAGAGAGAGAGAGAGAGAGAGAGAGAGAGAGAGAGAGAGAGAGAGAGTGCACGTGCATATGGCACCACATTCCCCTTCAAAGAATATTAATTATGGGATGGAAAGAGCAACTTCAGGTGTCGAGGGAAATTTTTGCCTTTTCTCTTTCCTCCCTCCTGTTTCAGCCAAAGCATTTTCAAAGCAGGCAAAAAGATGGTTCTCCGCCCCCAAAGGGCTCACAATCCAAAGAGGGGCACCAACTTCTGGGGAGACCAAGGGGGACAGCTGCTCCTCTGCGGCTAAACAGAAGAGCTGCCACTTTGAGAGGCTCCTCTCTGCTCCGTTAGTCAGGGTCATCAGACACAGAATCTGAGTTGCTAATTGAGGCTAGAACATAAGAACATAAGAAGAGCCCTGCTGGATCAGGCCAAAGGCCCATCTAGTCCAGCTTCCTGTATCTCACAGCGGCCCACCAGGTGCCCCAGGGAGGCAGGAGACAACAAGATGCTTGCATCCTGTTGCCACTCCCTTGCACCCGGTACTCTGAAGTAGCCTACTACTAATGTAAGGAGGTTGCACAATCCATCATGGCCTATAGCCCGTGATGGACCCTTCCTCCAGAAATCCGTCCAATCCCCTCTTAAAGGCATCAAGACTAGATGCCATCACCACCTCCTGTGGCAAAGAGTTCCACAGTTTAACTACCCGCTGGGTAAAAAAGCACTTCCTTTTATCTGTTTTAACTCTCCCAACCCTCAGTTTTAG
Source organism: Lerista edwardsae (assembly GCA_029204185.1). Taxonomy (NCBI): domain Eukaryota; kingdom Metazoa; phylum Chordata; class Lepidosauria; order Squamata; family Scincidae; genus Lerista; species Lerista edwardsae. The sequence goes on along the minus strand of JAJKFI010000147.1, from coordinate 791,893 downwards.
CGGATGCCCCCTGGTTCTGGTGTTTTGAGAGAGGGAAAAGAACATCCCTTTATCGACTCTATCCCTTCCGTGCATAATTTTGTATGTCTCAATCATGTCCCCCCTCAGGTGCCTTTTTTCTAGCAAAGACATGCGCAGAGCTGGGGTGACAACATTTCCATTTTTTCCCCACAGAGACAGAGAACTGCTAGTGATCAGCTGCCCTTGAAATGTGACGGACACATGGCTGTTCTGAACAATGACGGACAGAGAGAGGCATTCTTTCTGAAAACTAATGAACTCATCCCAATGAATTATGCTGAAATTAACTGGTGGAACTCCCTGCCACAAGATGTGGTGATGACATCAGGCCTAGATCGGACAGATTTCTAGAAGAAAGGTCCATCAGGCTACAAGCCACGATCGTGTGCTAGACGTAGACTGTCTCTGAATGCCAGGCGCCAGGAAGTGGCCACAGGATGAAGGGATCTCGTTGTCTTGTGATGTGATCCCAGATCCCTGACGCATCTGGCGGAACCACTGCGAGATTCAGCAAGCTGGACTGGATGGGCCCCTTTGGCCTGATCCAGCAGGGCTCGTCTGACGTTCTTAAACTGAAAGTCAAACTACCATCTCCGTGGCAGATTCCGGAAAGTGTTATTTTTAATGAGGCGGGCAAAGGGTCCGATCAATTTGAGACATGATTAATTTTCACAGCCTGCAGAGGGAGACTGATCGAGATAATAATAGACAAAAGGTGGCGTGAGTAATGCATTTTTCCCAAGCATCAATTCCAAGCATTAAGATGTGCCATCCCTCAACCCCGGCAGAGCGCAGAAACAAATCCCCAATTGACTTGACCCAGCACTTCGAGGGCAGCCCTGAACTGGAAAAATCCATGCGACAGCCAGCCAGTAGGACGCCCTCGTAATTAGATCTATCCGCCTCTAATGGACTGGTGCGTTTTCGCCAAGCAACTTGTTCTCTCTCCATTCTGTGGGGAGTGCCCACGGCCGCAGTGCAACGCCCAGCAAACCGGGGAGTGCACTATTGCTTCACCCTCCACCCCAGCACATGGAAAAAAAAGAAATTATTGCAAGTGTTTAAAGTTTGCATGTGAAAAGCAAGCAAACACCAAACAAGAAGATAAATCACAAGGCTTGCAATTTCTCTAATCAGTGAGCAAAAGGGTAACAGGTCACAATCCAAACTCTTAGCAAATAATCATGCAGATGGAGTCGCGGCTCAGAGGCAGAGCTGGGGTGGGTCCATCTGTGAGGCCAAATGAGACAGTTGCCATGGGGAACAGAAGTCTTGGGTAGGGCACTTGCCTTGCATTCAGACAATCCCAGGTCCAATCCCTGGGCAAAACCCCCAGAGTAGTAGAGCTGGGAGAGACCCCCTCCTGCCGGAAACTCTGGAAGCTGCGGCCAATCAGAGCAGACAATACTGAACTGGAAAAATCAAAGGTCTGACTTAGCAGGAGGTGGGCATTTTACGCTGGGCCAGAACTCAGGAGTAGCAACACATTTTGCATGTAGGGGGACCCCGGGGGCTCAGGTGGGACAGGGGAACCTTTAACCTGGCTTTACCTGAGAGGCAGGCAGCCCACCTGGAGCAAAACGGACGTCTGACTTGACAGGTCAGTTTGACAGAACACCTGCCTGTCAAGATAATGGTGAGACACCAGCATGTCATTTATCTGTGGAACTCCTTGCCACAGGAGGTGGTGAAGGCACCTGGCCTAGATGCCTTTAAAAGGGGATGGGAGAGATTGATGGAGGAAAACACCATCACAGGTTTAAGCCACTATGAGTGCAGCCTCCTATTCTAGAAGCAGTCCGTCTCTGAATGCCAGGTGCCACCGAGTGGGAACAGGATGCAGGTGTCTTGTGTGCTCCCCGAGGCACCTGGTGGGTCACTGCAGGATACAGGAAGCCGGACTAGTTGGGCCTTGGCCTGATCCAGTATAAGGGCTCACATCCTGAAACTAGGATCACACTGTGGCTGCGTAACCTCACCGGACTTCCACTTGGAGTTATTTTTAAGAAGGTCAGACATTACTCCTGCTCAGCACTTATTGATCAGCAGGTGCAAAGGGCTGCCTGGGAAAGAGCAGCTTGCCCAGGTGGAAGAGCCCGGCTGGGACCAGTCGTCCGAGCGCGCCAAGAACGGGGGCAACCAGCGCCGGCCTTACCTGCAACTTGACTTTCACACCGTCGACATTCAAGACTTTGTTCTGGAAGGGAGGAAAGAGAGAGAGAGAGAGAGAGAGAGAGAGAGGCGTTACTGAGAGGGGGGCACCCTGAACCAGGGTCAGCCAAAATGCCGAAACAGAGAACAAGGCAGCCCAGGCTGGGGCAGTGATTGGCCAGAGGCGGCCCTCCCTGAGGCCAGCTGAAGTAGTTGCCTCAGGAAGCCGGCAGCAGCCACCTGTGTCCACTTTCTTCCCTGTACGGCTCATCCTTTTGCTTCCGCTCCCTGGACCGGGAAAGGAAGAGGGGAGAGAAGAGCTGAGCTAGATCGTTGGAAGGTAAGGGGGCTAGAGGCTGGCACACCATCAAGGAAGGGGGGCAGCACTCGGCATGCCACCTGGGGGTTCGGGGGGGGGGGCTGGCCCCGCAAATGGCAGCAGCTTTAAGCAAATCACGAGGCTCCGATGCCACGGGCACAGATTCTGCGGGCGAGTGCAGAGAAAGGGTTTGCAGGATCCGAGGAGGGGGAAACAAGATGCGGGGGCAGCCCCCTGCTGGAAGGCTGCGGCTGGAATTCACGGTGTCACCAGGAAGGGGCTTGCAAAAAAAAAAAAAGGGGGAGGAGCTACAAATGGCACCACCACCAAAAAGTCCACGGCCCACCAATTCCGCGACATTGATCCAGTACCCCATAGTTAGAGCCAATGAGAGGAGTTTTATCAGGGGGTACACAATTTCTTTTGGCGCCCCTTTCCAAGGGGGAGGGGAGGGAGCAAAACAGAGCAGAAGGAGGGTGGCAACTGGGGGGGGGGGGAGGAGGCAAAACACGGCAGGGGGAGGGTGGCGATCCACACAGTCGTCTTGGGAGCCCCGATCTACCTGCCTGCATGGAAGCAACTGCTGCAGTGACCACGGGACATGGGGTCTTGCAGGACGCCCCCCCAAACCCTCCCAGTTACAACCTGGGTGTTCTTGCAACGCCCCAACTCTTCTGCCCAAGTCCTCCCCCCCAAGCTGTTCTTTGCACTTGTTCCTTCTCCAGCAGCCTGATGCAAGAAGCAAGAGGCTGCTCACTCGTTCGGAGAGAATCAAAATAATTATGCACAACATCATTAGGAACAACGTAACTGGACTGTAAACGTTAATCAACCATTTGAAAAAGGAAAAAAAAAGAGCCGCGTCAACTGCAAGACGCATCAGCCGCTCAAGGCAGAGATTTCACTTCTCGAGCACCAGAGAAGGGGCCAAAACACGAAGGGGTGTGTGCGCTTGTGTGTAGCTGGCTTGAAGACAGGCAGACCAACTGCTTCCAACTGGGCTCCGTGCCTAAGGAGACTCGGCACTGAGGCCATCTACTCCAGCTCTGCACACTTTAATTAAAACCAACCTTTTTCAATTAGAATTTGACCAGCTTAGCTCCTCTCTTAATCCCACTTGCTCCCCAAAATTTTGTGGTCTGTCTCCCTCCTTGGGACGGCCTGCCAACTATTTCAACTCCTTAATTAACCCTTGTATGAGAAGGGCGTTCATGTTGGCTCGTAATATTTTTCCATCGGCTATGCATTTTGGTCGCTTTTCCAAAACTCCATCTGACAAAAGACTATGTCTTTTTTGCCACCTCTCCCCGGATTCATTGGAACATATAATTCTCAGATGTCCAGTCCACCACCATCTTTGTCGGATGTATCTAGAACCTTGGTTATCTTCCTTCTCTAGTTCTTTCCCTGATCCCCTCCCTATTCTTCTTAGTGATCGTTGTCCCTTGATGACTAATTCTGTTGCTAGTTTTTTAGCTATGATTATGAAATTAACCCTTTCCCTATGACCCTTTAGAACTTTACTTATGCTGTGTTATTAATTTGCCTTGCTATTTATTGTATATGCCAATAAAGGTTATGGGAAATGAATGGGAAATAAGAACATAAGAACATCAGGCCAAAGGCCCATCCAGTCCAGCTTCCTGTATCTCACAGCGGCCCACCAGATGCCTCAGGGAGGCATGAGACAACAAGATGCCTGGATCCTGTTGCCACTCCCTTGCACCCAGCACTCTGAAGTAGCCCACCACCAATGTAAGGAGGCTACAACCCATCATTGCCTATAGCCCACGATGGACTTTTCTTCCAGAAATCTGTCCAATCCCCTCTTAAAGGCATCAAGACCAGATGCCATCACCACCTCCTGTGGCAGAGAGTTCCACATGGAGAAATGAAATGCTCCAGCTCTGCCCCAGGTGAGCTTCACTTGTTTGGGGGTGGGATTCATGTCCTCACCCCTGCCTTGATGGAGGGCAGGAGAGCGAGAAAGACTGCAGTACTTTCGGAGCGGGGGCTCCTAAGGGGCGCTTGACTTACAGGGCCAAGATGACTATACAGGGGTTATCTAACAGAAAAAGAAAAGGAGCAGAGAAACGGTTCGGGGAGGGGGGCACCATTTGTGCAAGAAGGTGCAGAAGAGAGCGACAAAAAGGAAAAGGTGCAGAAGAGAGCGACAAAAATGATTACGGGGCTGGGGCACCTCCCTTATGAAGAAAGACTGCAGCGTTTGGGGCTCTTCAGCCTAGAAAAAAGGCGCCTGAGGGGGGACATGATTGAGACATACAAAATAATGCACGGAAGGGATAGAGTCGATAGAGGGATGTTCTTTTCCCTCTCTCAAAACACCAGAACCAGGGGGCATCCGCTAAAACTGAGGGTTGGGAGAGTTAAAACAGAGAAAAGGAAGTACTTTTTTACCCAGCGGGTAGTTAATCTGTGGAACTCCTTGCCACAGGAGGTGGTGATGGCATCTGGTCTTGATGCCTTCAAGAGGGGATTGGACAGATATCTGGAGGAAAGGTCCATCGTGGGCTATAGGCAATGATGGATTGTGCAACCTCCTTACAAAGGTGATGGGCTACTGGTACCGGGTGCAAGGGAGTGGCAACAGGATGCAAGCATCTTGTAGTCTCATGCCTTCCTGGGGCACCTGGTGGGCCGCTGTGAGATACAGGAAGCTGGACTAGATGGGCCTTTGGCCTGATCCAGCAGGGCTCTTCTTATGTTCTTATGTTCAGTTAAGCTGGAAAATCAAACAGACAAAGACCCTGGATGATGGGTCTGTTCCCAACCCTCGGTGGCCTTCAGCCCTTTATCGCAGAATTCATCCTGCCAGCTCTGCTTTCAGCCGCAGCTCAGCAATGTCAAACGTGTTTTCTTTAGGTGTGCCGGGGAGCTTTATCCGCACGGAATCGGAGGGCTTAAGAGGCTCCACGGTGGATGGGAGGAATAAATGCATTTCCTCTGCGGACAATAGCAAGGATTCATTAGCTGCAGGGAGGATCATGGTGCAGATTATTATACCTTGGTGGATTTGCTTCCAAGGCAGCTCACGTTAGATCTGTTCGGAACGGGCCCCAGAGGAAGGAGGAGGAGGAGCAGAAAGGTTTGGGGTCGAGTCCCCTGTGTGAATTTTAATAGCAAAGCTGGGAAAGGCTGCAGATTCCACGGGCAATAGCTGCAGATCCAACGGCCTGACTCTGTACAAGGCCTGACGTCCCTATTACACAGAAGGAGTTTGCTTCAACTGCAAAGGTTAAGCCCCTTAAATGAGGGAAAAAAGTGAGTGCCTTTCTGATAAGGGCAAACAAAGAGAGTCCTCCGTAATTCTGGGAAACTCATTTCGGAGCCAGAAGAAAATATTCCGCAGAGGGTTTTGGGTGCCAATAAGGCAGAGCTGCGAGGCTGTCTCGAGTTCAAAGCCAGCACAACGGGGAGGGCAGACGAGCAAAAGGAAATCGACACTTGCCAATTTGTTTCCAGGAAATCCATCTCGCTCTGTCGCTCTTTCTGATTAATCGCTGTCCAAGGAGCAGGCAAAGCCAACACATATTAATGCTTTTTTTGGGGGGGGGGATTCCGTGTGGTGCAAAGGAAAAGCAAACTCAAGGAGTCTGAGCCAGGATCTGGAATTCAGCCTGACAACTTGCTAATGGGCCCCAGGAGGGATCCGCTCGCTGTTTCTGCAGCACTCCAAAGGCCCTTCCACTGAGCACGCGGAATGGCCTTGAACAGTGCCAGACCTGTGGTCCTTTTGGCAAAGCTGCCTGGTTAGAGCCCCACCGTGGACTCAGGCAGAGAGACGCCTTCCCCAGCTCAAGACCCTTTAAGCGGAGATGGCAGGGATCAACCCCATGACCTTTGGCGTGCAAGCAGGCACTCGGGGCTAGGGCCTCTCTGTGGCTCACGTCTCCTTGAAAGTACAGCCGACGCTTGGCCTCCACGCTTGGATCATTTCAAGATCCTCCATGGATAACAAATTCGGCAGATAACGAAATTGATTGGGGGGGGGGGGGGAAACGGAACATTGCAATGACTGACTTGGAGGTCATGCCCAGGCCCTCGGCCCCCTTAGAACACCTCCAGAGACAACCAGAAGCCACTTTCGGGCACTTTCCTCTAAGACCCTCCAGACATGAGCTCAACATCCACAGATACTCATAGCACACTCCAGAAACAAGTGCAGAGAGAGAGAGAGAGAGAGAGAGAGAGAGAGAGAGAGAGAGAGGTCGACTCAGTCAGCATTGTCTGAACTGGCCGTTTGCACATTTGCAACGGGCTCAATTCAATTAACCACTGTAGTATTTTTAGTGCGTTCAGCTGATGTCTAATTTCTGAATAAAACCATTGCAGACATTCATGTGATTTGCCTGCTGGTTGCTTTCCCTTGCTTGAAACTCTCTTTTGGAAAAAGATTGTGAGACCCAACATCGGTCCCTCAATGCCTGGAGGAACCTGGAACAGCAGCTCTCGGGGGGCTTTGGAATCAAGCCCCAATCAGAGGCAGAGGGTTTTTGGTTTTGTTTTTTGGTGCAGCAGGCTGCCAAATTACTAATCAAATGATGTCCTTGATTGATTGGAGGCAGCGAGAGTTTGGAGCTGCTTTCTCTCCTCCCGTCTCCAAATGAGAAGAGAAAGGAAAGAGAAGCAGTGAGGCAACAGGCTAAATTTACGCCGTCAGCTGCAGGAGAAAACGGCATTTAAGAGGTTTAAAAATACCTTCAAAAACCAACAGGAATGGTGGGGGGGATGAATCACTGTATTAGAAAAGGATATCAAGACAGGCAAGGAGCACTGCCCCATGCCAGAAAGAGGGGGAATGTAGGGAAGGGAAGACAATGATTTGTTGACAGGGGGGTCAGCTGAGGGGGGCATTTAAGATCAGCACCATGTTTCCACTGGAAGTTGGTGACGGCAGCCACCATGGGTAATGGAATTTGAAGGTCATTAACTATAGCAGCAGGAAAGATCGAGCGCTTGGGTCAGAGGAAGCTGCCTCCTCCTAATTTACTGGAGAGATGGTCCAAACATACTTTACGGTGTCCCTTGTGCTGGCCTAACTGTGTTGGACTAACTCCAGGTTAGGATTGCACCTCAATCACGCCCGTCCCTCCCCTTGTGGGCAGAAGTGCCTCAAATGCAGTGGTGTTCAAACTTTTTAGACCAGGACCCACTTTTTAGAATGGCACTTGTGTCGGGACCCACCAGAAGTGATGTCATGGCAGGAAGTGACATCTTCCAGCAGAAAGTGCTTTCATTGTAACATAACAAAATGACACTCCTGCAATGCAAATGGGCATTCTTGGACTGTAGCAATTGTACAACCGTGAAAGATCCCTGACAGAAAGCAAGATGAGGCCAAAATACGATACAAAAGCCCTGAACTAAAAACAAAATTTGAAGAAACCCTCACTTGAAAATTCAATCTGTTAACACTCACAAAAGGGATGTAGCAAGAGTAAGGACTGCAGATTCCAAGATGGCTGCTCCCAGCTTTCCGCGACCCCCCTGTCATCAGGTCATGACCCACCAAGTGGGTCCCGACCCACAATTTGAATACCACTGCTGTAGCCTTTCCTCCTAGGGAAGCCCCTCAGCCCTTGGCCAGGGTCCATGCGGAGCTCCTCACTCTCTCCTCACTCCCTCCCTTTTAGCTTGTTGATTCTTTTGGACTGTTCCATCATCCCTCTCTTTCTATCTCTCTCTCTCTCACTCCACTTTTGATCATTTGTCTTTTTAAGTGCATTCTAACTGGCACACAGCAGTCTTGCGTGGCGGGCCAGACAACCGAGCAGACAAATACTGCCAATTGATGCTCTCTTATTTGACCGCCGCTAAATATGTCAAATAGTCCACCTGGCTGATGGATGCAAGGAGAGCCAGCCTGCTGCCTACTTTGCAAAACTGCCTTTCAGTAAAAAAAAAAAACCACACACAACAACAACAACTGACTTTCTTCTTTAACGCTGCCATGCCTGAGCTCACGACCGATGCCACAGGCTCCCAGCATGCTCCGCTGGAGGAAGGCTACAACAGGGGAAGGGACCCCCAAGTCTGTTGGCCGCACCCCGCATCTCAGCACTTGACGTGAGACCATGCACTTCGTGGATGGGCTGGCCGTATCCTACAGGTTCATTTGGCTTGTCCGTGGGTCCCTGAGGGGCAGGCACCGAGAGGGTGAGAGTAAAGAGCACCCACACACAGCCAGGGGTTAAAGGGCACCAGGGCAGGTTGGCAGCCCTGCAGACTCACCAGCCGGGACTCCTCCAGGAACCCCAAAAGAAGGAAGAAAGAAGCTAAGCCAAGCCAGTGTGTGACAGGGGTTGGAGTATTTTTTGATATTCTGTACTTTTATGACCTGTGGGATGACTGTCTATACTTTTTATATTGTATTTTATGTTGTTTTTAATTGCTGTTTTTAACTATGTTTTATTCTGTTTTTGTAATGCCGCCTTGAACGCCTTCGGGCGGAAAGGCAGGGTAAAAATTCAATAAATAAATAAATAAAATAAATATTAAAAGGTTTCCCCACGACCGGATGGTCTAGTCGTGACCGACTGTAGGGGGCGTTTGCTCATCTCCGTTTCAAAGGCGTTTTTGTCCGAGGACAAGCTTCCGTGGCCATGTGGCCGGCATGACTCTACACCATAGTGCACGGAACTCTGTTCCCTTCCCACCGAAGTGGTCCCTATTTATCTACTGGCATTTAGGTGCTTTCGAACTGCTAGGTTGTCAGGAGCTGGGACAAGCAACGGGAGCTCACTCCGTCGCGCAGTCTTGAACTCCCAACCTTCCGGTCGGAAAGCCCAGCAGCAGCGGTTTAACCCACAGCGACACCACGTCCCCTACATTGGAGTGTTAGGCAGACTCATTCAAAAACCCTTCTCCCAAAGCAAATTTCTGGTCCTCAGTATTTCTGTGCTGGCAGCTCAACGGAGCTTGCCACCAAGAGTGTGCAAAAAGAGGCTTGCGTAAGAGAAAAGAGAAAGTAGCCAGCTCTCGCTCCCTCGCTCCCTTCTCCCCACCAGCAGCCAGCTGTTCAAAAAATACAGGCCGCGGCAGCCCCCAAACCCCTTCCTGTTTCCACACTCGCTGAGCAGAAAACAACTGCAACTGTGAAAAGCGAGGAAGAGAGCTGAGACTGCGTCGCCACTTGGTTCAGATTAGCGACTCTCTGCTGTGGCGGAGATAATTTTCCTGGCAAACTGCTTCCTCCGCTCCCCTATGAGCCCCCGTTGGCCTCCACCCCTGACCCCCCAGGAAAGCTGCCCAGGACAGACACCCACAGATGCTCTTATCTGCAGAATCACAAATTAGGACCGAAATCTGTCACTCGGCAACTTCTTAATTCCTGGGGACAAACCACAGATTGCGCATCTGCAGGGATGCGCCGATATGCGCCGTGGGCTGGAGGGCCCTGCATCAATTTTTGTGCAAACAGCTGCCATTTGCTGGGTAGCTGTGGGGCGGGGGGGGGGGGAGAGAGAGCCAGGACTTTGTTTGCTCTGTGAATTAAACAGCCAACTGCATTAAAAGCATTCAAGGAACTGCTGAAGCAGTCCAAAGGCAGGTTGGTGTAGGGGTTAGAAGCCCAGGCAAAATGACTCTTAGATCACACTGCAAATGGGAAGGGATAATAACAAGGTGGTGATGAACGTGGCAGTCTGGAACACTGGTTAGAGTTCAGCATTCAACAGGGGAGATCCGAGTTTACAATTTTGCTCTGGACTGAACTTGGGCTCCCCAACATGGCAGTACTTTGTGGGCTGCTGCATGTTACGGTGTGTGCGGTCAGAGCTAGAGCCTCCTTCGTGTGTTTGGAAGACAAACTATGCTGTGCTCAGGAGGGCCGTTCCTGAGTCAAGTTTGGCTCTGCTGGGCTTGCTGGGCCCTGATTGGGTGCCCAGCACCCAATCAGCACCCAGGGTCCAGGGTGCTCTTCCCCTTGGCCTCCAGAAAGGGCGTGGGAAGGATTTGCTCATGAAAAGTTGTTTCGTTCTCTCCATCGATGCAGAATCCTCAAACCAGTACCAATCTGGTGGGCCACCGTGAGATCCAGGAAGCTGGACTAGATGGGCCTTTGGCCTGATCCAGTGGGGCTCTTCTGATTGGTGCGTTTTTAAGAGCCCCACTGGATCAGGTCTCACAGTGGCCCACCAGAGGCCTCGGGCAGCACCTAAGACCACATGACACCTGCACCCTGATACCACTCCCTTGCACCTGGCATTCGGAGGTGGCCTGCTTCTAAAACCAGGAGTCTGCACATTCCCATCAAGGGTTATCAACTTGGGGATGGACTTTTCCTCCATGGATCTGTCCAATCCCCACCTTTTCAGGACATCTAGGCCAGACGCCATCACCGCACCCTGTGGCAAGGAGTTCCACAGATTAATGAGTTCCACAGGCGGCTCATTGGATTGATTCAAGGACAAAGTCATAATTAAAGCTGCTGGTCGTATGACTTTCAGGAATGACAAACAGAAGCACTAATCCCCACGGGGCCCACGTGCCCAAACGGGCCCCCTCCAACCGAGGCCCTTCTGGTGTCAAGCGGGCAGTAACGTCTCAGGTGTGGGGAGGGGGGTCTTCAGGGAAGGAATGCAAGGCAGGGGCTGAGCCGCACTCCCTGAGCGGCACCCCGCTCCTTTCCCGGGCCTGACACCCCATCACCTCGTTGGTTCCAACCGGCTGATTGGATTGTCTCTGCCGCTTTCCTTCCGCCTCGCTCGGCCGCATCCATCTGATGAGAGGCAATTGAATTTCATCCTGTGGGTTTTCTGATTTGGGAAGCAGCTCTGGGAGTCTGCTAGTTGGAGAGGCCAACCGGGATCTTCTAATGAAATGAGGAACAGCCAGGGGAAGAAAGAAACGCACAAAAAAGAAGGGGGGAAAAAACCCTACAAAGCCCAATTAAGCACACATACGCACAATCAAGACAGCCACATCCAAACAGCTGGTTCGTGCTTCACCATTTCCATCACACGCAGGACTTCTCGGCATCTGAGCTTGCGTCCCAAGTGCCACCACCTCTTGCGTCCCAAATGCTGCCCCCTAAGCGCCACTGTTTCACTCCCTTCTGCTCCCTGGATTTGCAAAGAGGGGGGCAGAGCGGGAAGTCAGCCAAAGGAGAGGAGAGTGCTGGGCTAGAGAGCCTCGGACACTCTAGCCCGCCAGACTCCTCTCCCCCACATTTCCTCTTCTGCTCTGCCCCCCTCTTCCTTTTTGAATTTGGACACTACAGTGCGATTGTGGAGGCCTCGGGGGGGGGGCCTTCAGGATGTCAAATGTGAGGGGTTTTCAGCAAACCCCACCCTCCCCTTTGCCAGAGCTGAAGTGGAAGCCTGTTGTGCGTCTCGAATCCCCTGAGCGCATCAAAAGCAACAGTCACAGTCCGACAGAGGGGCAGAGTGGGCAGATTCGTAGCCCCACGGAGAGTGCCTGAGCGGGAGGGCGGCCCACAACTCCAGGACCTGCTAACCCTCCCTGCCCAACCAACCTCCTCCAGGGAGCAGAGGGCATTTTTGAGGCTTTGAGCTGCGCGCTCGTCTCCGCAGCCAAACTCCCATCTGAAATCAGCTGCGCCATTGTTGCTTTGAAGAAAAAAAAAAAGGAGCCACGGAGAAGCCACAGACAAGCTGCCTTTGAAGCAATTTGGCCGAGAATAGCAGCCTTGAAAAACCAGGTGGGAGCAAATGGGCGGATGTCCACCTCTGCTCTCTCACGCGGCAGAAGCGCTGGCTAGGAAAACCCAGCTTCTTTTGGGGCTTCTTGCAGACACAAGTTACAGAGCAATGGAGGGGGGGCCGGGGCTGCCTGGGGCACGCAGCGATCAGCACCGTCACGGAGGACGGCCCAAGTCAACGGTCCTCGCACCATCGGATCCACAGAGAGGGTCCCACCACTGCAGGGGACTAGCGCACTCGTGTCAGGACCCACCAGAAGTGATGTCATTAACCTGAAAGTTAGATCGTGGCAGGAGGTGACCTCATCAAGCAGGAAGTGCCGCCATTGTGACATAATTAAATGAAACTCCTGGAACGCAAACGGGCGCTCTTGGACTGCAGCAATTGTACAACCAGGAAACATCCCTGACAGAAAACAGGATTAGGACGAAACATTATGTAAAAGCACTGAACTATTTTTTTTTTTAAAAAAACGCTCACTTAAAAATCCAAACTGTTTACTCTCACAAAAGGAATACAGCAAGAATAAGGCCTGCAGCTTCCAAGATGGTCCAGCCAGGCTCTTCTTAGGACCAGCTGAGACCCGTGCAAAGGGCTAGCAAGCCGGGCAGCGAGGCAACGGCAGTCACGGGGTCCCTGTAAAAGAAACCGGAAGCCTTGCACGTCCTGATTGATGGTGGTGTGGAGAGGAACATGGCAAGGCCTTGGGGTTTTCTTGGCACAGAACCCGAGACAGCACAAGGCAGCATTCTGGATGGTGCCACCCCTGGACTACCAGTCGCAACTGCTGCACAGAAACTCAGGACTTTAGAGGCGCAGAACCGTGGGAGAAGGCCACTTCCCTTGTCCAAGAGGCCTCCGCTTAGCCAGGTTGTTGGGACTGTGCTCCTTCCCACGGCTGTGCTGATGCTCTTATGCCCCCAGCGGGGGCACAACCGGAAGCAAAGCTGCATCGCTCCTCCTGATCCAAGTTGAGTTGTGTCTTACTAAGCCAGCACGGACAGCTCCGGGCCTGGTGGAGGTGCCCAGTGTTGCTCTGCACGCAAAGGTGGCAGCACCCTGGCTCTAAGCTGGGGCTCCAGACTCACAAAATCCTCCATATCCTCCTCCTCAGACAGCCTGTACCAAAGATCGACAGCTGGAGAGGCGGGGGTGGTGGGGAACATACTACCCCAGAGAGATGCGCGTTAAACCTCCAGCGGGTTTGGTGGGCGGCGCTTGGCAAACACCTGTCCCTTGGGCTCCTCAAGAAGGTGTTATGTTGATAAAATGGGGCAGGGGGAGATCATCACTTTGGGGGTGAACTGAAGACGCAGAGGGGCTCCCAAAGATGTTGTGGCATCTCCTCGCATATACACAGGTCACCAGTGGTGTCATTCAAATGATTTAGGAACAGGAACTCACTTTTGATTGGCACTTGTCGGGAACCCGGAACCAGCCACGGAGCCCGTTAGGATCCGGAACACCCGTTCTGGTCCGTTCCCCCTGAATGACATCACTGCCTTCGCCCCCCTAGGAATCCGGAGTCGCTCCCTTTAACCCTCTGAGTGCCGGCCAACCAAGAAGAAAAGCTCTTTGCAGAGGAATTGGGAGGGGGAGGAGGGAGAGTGAAGTGGGCGGAGTCAGCCCTAATTTTAACTAGCGGAACTGAGTTCCCCCACGTTCCCCCTGCATGACATCACTGCGTGTCACCCTGGGCTGGACGACTCTCCGTACTCGGAGCACAGCGGAAAACAGGATGCACACCTCTGCAAAGACCATAAGGAGTAATCAGAGCGACGTGAGCTTCCTCCCCCCTGACCTGCACACCTGTCTCAGCAGCATCCAGACGAAGGCAAACACTTTTCACGCGGGGACGAGAGATCAGGCCGTCATTTGCTCTCAAGGCGAGGGGATACGGACCGAAGGAGGCTGCGGCCCGCGGCCCAGGGCGGCATAATTAAAACCAGAAGCCGTGGGACTGCAGCCTAATTATGGCCGCCCTGCATCTGGTTGGCAGAAGGATGAAATGCTTAGCGCCAATTAGGATCTCGCAGGACAAACAAGCGAGAGCCCGGCGCCACTGGCCTGTGACGCGGGCAGGAGCGGCGCAGATCCGTGCACATTGGCAGGCCCCATTAGTGTCTCCCCAGGCCGTCCCGCTGAGTAAGCAAGAGGCAGGCGCGCAGAGCAGAGCAAGTCCACTTGCCGGAGGAGAGCAAACGCTCAGCCCCTCCTTCGCCAGGACCGGGAAAGGAGACAGCACTTCCCCAAGAGCATCCCGGCACCTCTTCACCAGTGGTGTCATCTAAATGATTTAAGAACAGGTACTCACTTTTGATTGGCACGTGTCGGGACCCGCCCACCGGAAGTGACGTCATAAGCCGGAAGTGAGGTCGTGGCAGGAAGGGACATGAAAAAAGCCCTTTTAGAGGCCTCAGATGATTTTAAACTGACCCAACAGTTGCAACAGTATTCCACAGCACCCCCAGAACATGTTAAGGAGGCCCGGCATCATGTTAAAGTGACCCAACAGTTCCAAAACCCCAGAGCAGCTCATTTTTCAGTGGCAAGGCAAAGGCAAGGCTCCACTCACTGCCTGCCTGCCTGGCTGGCTCTGAGAACGTGCAGGCAACTCAAACGTGCAGGAAATTCAAATGTTGCAGGGGGCGGAGTCGAAGAGTGGGCGGGGGAATGGGCGGGGCCAGCCGTAATCCTAGGAACTGGTACTCACGTACCCCCACGTACCCCCTGCATGACATCACTGCTCTTCACCCATGGCCAGTTCGGCCTGTGAGTGGCATGGCCAAGGAGAGAGGACACACTCCATCCCTCGTTCCATATTTATAGATTCCACTGATGGATGGAGATGTTGGACCTTCCTTGTCCCAGGAGATCAGCGCTGAGAACAACATGCACAGAATTGTCTCATAAGAACGTCAGAAGAGCCCCTGAGACAGGCCTTTGGCCCACCCCAGTTAAGGAGCTCAGAGGATGGGGAATACACCCCCCCTGGCACCCGGCACGACTGCCTATGATTTCCCCCCCCAAACCCGGCCTTCCAGCCAGCGTTTATTGGAGGAATTAACTGATGCTGCTACGGAGGAACCTTGCAGAGCCTCCGGACAAACAGCACAATCCATTCTGGGCACAAGTGGCGGGTGGGGGGGGGCAGCAGCAGCTACTGCCAAGTTAATTACTGGCAATTATTTGGCTGGTACTTCCAGAGGTACCATCGGGAGGCCAAGGTGACTCGGTTATGCAAACCTCATTATCGCACACTGTCAACCAGCGAGGCTGCGGAGGGCGAGATTTGTGTTGCACGCGCAGAGGGAAAGGGAGAGGCAAAGTGGGCTTCCCAAAAGTGAGGATGGGGGAAGGAGCCCCAGAGAACTCTGCCCATGCCCAGAGACGCTGGCAATCTGGTGCTGTTTTCCCCATAGATGCTATGGTTGAAGCTCTGCAGGGGACTGCAGCTTCCCTGGCTGAACTGTGCATCAAAGTTCACCAGAACCTACACCAAGAGCAACGGCCTCGCGTGAAGCTAAGTGGAGCGACCGGCTGGCTGCCCAGCCTATCAACACGGCAGGGCAACCCTTCATCTTCTTTTTAGGCATTTCAAACGGGGTTGGATGAAGCATTACATGGAAGAAGGCAGCCCCCAGGCAGCCACTACAACAATCTACATCTACCCCACTCCTTTCCCCCAAAAAACCTGGGGCTGCGTAAGAGCCCTGCTGGATCAGGCCAAAGGCCCACTTAGTCCAGCTTCCTGCATCTCACAGTGGCCCACCAGATGCCTCAGGGAGCACACGAGACAACAAGACGCCTGTTGCCAGAATGCCAGAATGCCAGAATGCCTTGCACTTGGCATTCTGAGGTAAATTTCTGAGGTAGTATTTTGAGGTAAATATGAGATAAATAAAACAGAATTTGCTATCTTAAGAACATAACAAGGCCCCTCTAGCCCAGCTTCCTGGATCTCACAGTGGCCCACCAGATGCCTCAGGGAGCACACAAGACCACAAGAGATCTGCATCCTGTTGCCATTCCCTTGCACCTGGCATTCCGAGGTAGTCCACTTATAGAACCAGGAGGTTGCACATACCCATCTTGGGATGTCACCTGGGATGGATGTCTCTTCCCGAAATCCGCCCTTAAAGGCATCTAGGCCAGAAGCCCTCGCCACATCCTGTGGCATGGAGTTCCACAGATTAACGACAGAAAGTAGAAGGTAAGTGAGGAAGAGAGAGAGCTCTTCCGGGAGACTAGGTCGGGAGAAGCAAGCTCTGATTACAGGCATCTGAGGGGTGCGGCAAGAACTGCAGACCACCCCAGCCCAGTGTGGGAACCCTACTTCCCCTGTTTCCAAGCATCCCTACTTGTTGATAGGCGGTTAGCCCAGGACTGCCACCTTTGTTTTACAATTTTCTGGATTTTAACATTTTGGGTGGGTTGTTCATTTTTTGTGAAAACAACAAACAAGCAGGGGCCCCCCTACCCCCAATGCAGGTCCTCAAGGTAACTAACGGCAAGTACAGGTGTGCCCCGATATCCACTGATTCGGTATCCACAGTTTCAGTTATCCATGGACCCCGGGACGACTATTACAGAGAGGGGAACATGAAACGAATCTCCTTTTTCACCTTGTTGCAGCCAAACCACTGATGTTCCCCTAGCTTTAAAAAGGCGTCCCCAGCATCCACGATTTCAGGTAACGAGGGGGGGTCCCAGAACCGCTGTGGATATGGGGGGGCAATGCCTGTATCCACAATTCCTTAGTCGCAAACGTTTCCAAATTACACACATTCTAATGCTTGTCTCCAGTGATGTCATGCAGGGGGAACGCGGGAGAACTCAGTTCCACTAGTTAAAATTAGGGCTGACTCCTCCCACTTCACTCTCCCTCCTCCCCCCTCCCAATTCCTCTGCAGAGAGCTTTTCTTCTTGGTTGGCCGGCACTCAGAGGGTTAAAGGGAGCGACTCCGGATTCCTAGGGGGGCGAAGGCAGTGATGTCATTCAGGGGGAACGGACCAGAACGGGCGTCCCGGATCCTAACAGGCTCCGTGGCTGGTTCCGGATTTCCCGACAAGCGCCAATCAAAAGTGAGTTCCTGTTCCTAAATCATTTGAACGACACCACTGCTTGTCTCGCTTTGCATCAAAGCAACTGGCACAGAGAGGAACACAAAAGCAACACCAACCAAGGCAGTTATTAGAAAACGTGTTGTCAAAACCGCATCCGTGTTTGGGTTTTTTTTTCCCCAGCCAGTTGTCCGATGCCGCATTATTTATAGCGCCTGTCCAGAAGGCTGGCGCGTCGCTACCGCACAAGGCAACAACAGCTCCTCGCAAGCATATGGCCGCCCGCACACTGGGTTCTGATCGCGCCCAGGCCCCCCTCCCTGCCTCCCGCCTGCAGGAAGAGAGCCCAGCGACACCCATCGTCGGAAGGCCTGACAAGCGTGGCTGGGGGGGGGCGCAGATCACGTTGCATGCTGGAGGGAAGTGCGGATGGTGCAGGAGGGAGTGTCAGACCCCAGTTTGGGGAGGAGGGGGCTGCGCTGCTGGCAGAGCACTGCAGGAGCAGGTGAGGCTCCCTTGTGTGTGTGTGTGGGGGGAGACTCCACCAGGATCGTCCTCATAGCTCAGCTCCTCCATCTACCTTGTGCAACAGTAAGTGGGCACATCTGCCCCGGGACAGGGCCAGTAAAATCTGCAGTGAGGCCAAGTGGATCACTGACGTGCAAAACCCAGGTCTGGGCCAAAGAGCCACTGTGTGGCCTTGGAGAAACGTTGCCCAGTTGATAGTTAGCAGGAGGAGTGGAAGGCCCCTCTCATGCAGTGATGTCATGCAGGGGGTACGCGGGGGTACGCGAGTACCGGTTCCTAGGATTACAGCTGGCCCCGCCCATTTGCCCGCCCACTCGTCGACTCCGCCCCCTGCAACGTTTGAATTTCCTGCATGTTTGAGTTGCCTGCATGTTCTCAGAGCCAGGCAGGCAGGCAGCGAGCAGAGCCTTGCCTTGCCACCGAAAAATGAGCTGCTCTGGGGTTTTGGAACTGTTGGGTCACTTTAACATGATGCCAGGCCTCCTTAACATGTTCTGGGGGTGCTGTGGAATACTGTTGCAACTGTTGGGTCAGTTTAAAATTGTCTGAGGTCTCAAAAAGGGCATTTTTCATGTCCCTTCCTGCCACGACATCACTTCCGGCTTATGATGTCACTTCTGGTGGGCGGGTCCTGACACGTGCCAATCAAAAGTGAGTACCTGTTCTTAAATCATTTAGATGACACCACTGGTTTAATGCCCCCCCACAAGTCCTGGTGGCTCCCCCATTCAAAAGCAACAGAGAGGCTCACAGGGAACCGGGAACGGCTCACAGATCTGACCAAGCGGGGTGAAAGCATGGACAATTTCACCGCACATTTACAACAAGAGCACTTGCCCAGAAGTCCCAAGGAAAGATACTGTGGTCACAAGAGCCCTGCCGGATCAGGCCAAAGGCCCATCGAGTCCAGCTTCCTGGACTCCTAATGCTTCAAGGAACATGCAAGACAACAAGACCCCTGCATCCTGTGGCCACTCCCTCGCGTCTCACATTCAGAGATGGACGGCCTCTAAAACCAAGATGCTCCAGATACCCATCACGGCTCGGAATCTATGGTGGACTTTTCCTCCATCAATCTGTCAAATCGCTTTCTCAAGGCATCTAGGCCTGTCACCACCACCACATCTTGTGGCGAGGAGTTCCACAGGAACTGGGTAAAGAAAAGCTTTGGCCAGAGCAAATGTCTTTGTTTATCAGATGCCACAAGACTCTCTCTCTCTCTTCTTCCCCCCTGCAACATGATCTCCCTGTTTAGAAGAGTCTCTCACTCAAGGTATTCATAACTAACTTCTGTGCATCCACTCCATTCAAGACAACAACTACCTACCATTAAGAAACATTAAGATTTGACTCTTTTGTCCAGTCTCCTGCTCCCTCGAAGATCTTCCTCCCCTCTGCCTGCTAGGATCACCTGCGGTAAGGGGTTCCTCTCTTACTTACTTCAAGTCCCTCGTCAAAACCCACCTTTTCCATGGAGAATCTAGTGCTACTTCCCCCCCCCCGCAATTCCCTCTGCTTTATTGCGGCTGTCCCTACATAAAATAATCACAGGCTCTTCCTTTCCTGGCATTATTCTAAAGCGTGTTTGGACCGCTCTCAGAGTCAGGGAGGATGGCTCACGTCTGTGTGCCGGCCTCTCTGATGCAGAGAGTAGTTCAAATATACTTTACGGTGTCCCTTGTGCCGGCCAAACATTGCTGGCCTAACCGTGCTGGCCTAACTCCAGGTTAGGATTGCGCTCTCAGATTTCTAATTCAGATTGCAGGCCTCTCGGGGCAGAGACCTGTCTGCTACTGTGACACACCATGAACACAGATGGTGCTTCACAGATTCAAAACAACCGGTTGTTGCTTGAAGTCATCGAGCAAGGCCCTAGCAACAGAGAGCAAGCCACATCCACAACAATGGATATATGTATTTCAGGGGGGAAAAGTCACCCCGCAAGAAAGATCCCTGGACAGCCCTTTGCCAAGCACGAGGGCTGGTGCGAAGGAGTGCGAGGAGACCCACCGCACAAGGGCGGCCAGCGAAACACCACCCATGAGCCACTCACCAGCCACAAACCGTCATTTTCTATTCCAGCTCCTGTAGCGGGGAAAAAAAGCCGCTGTCATTTATCATTCAGCAAGTCCTGATTTATTTATTCCCTCGGCAAGCTACGCATTTGCACTCAGCTGCTATAAATACATACACAACATATTTATTACCCCGAATGTCACAAATCTCCCCAAGCCGGCAGCCGGAGACGGGCTGCAGGGCCACCGGGGCATTCCTCCTGCCTGTAATGCGGCCCTTTTGGAGGAAAGCCTCAGCCTCAGTTGGCCGTCAGGGAGGGGCCGGCTCTGCCCGTTTCCAAACCCAGCCATGCTGGGCCATGTGCAGCGGCGTCATCTAAATGATTTAAGAACAGGTACTCACTTTTGATTGGCACGTGTCGGGACCCGCCCACCGGAAGTGACGTCATAAGCCGGAAGTGAGGTCGTGGCAGGAAGGGACATGGAAAAAGCCCTTTTGGAGGCCTCACACAATTTTAAACTGACCCAACAGTTGCAACAGTATTCCACAGCACCCCCAGAACATGTTAAGGAGGCCTGGCATCATGTTAAAGTGACCCAACAGTTCCAAAACCCCTGAGCAGCTCATTTTTCAGTGGCAAGGCAAGGCAAGGCTCCACTCGCTGCCTGCCTGCCTGGCTCTGAGAACGTGCAGGCAACTCAAACGTGCAGGAAATTCAAATGTTGCAGGGGGCGGAGTCGACGAGTGGGCGTGGGAATGGGCGGGGCCAGCCATAATCCTAGGAACCAGTACTCGCGTACCCCCGCGTACCCCCTGCATGACATCACTGGCTGTGTGCCCCCTGAGGTGTTGCAGATCTCCATGGAACGCCATCCCTGCCACTCTAACCCGTGGGAGCCGGTGGTGGTCTGTCTACAAAGAAAGGGAGGGAGAGAGGAGGGAAGGTTCTTGGAGGAGCTGCAGAATTCATCCCCGGAGACGTGGCGCAAATCAAGTGGCAGAATCGCACGTCGACAGCTTTACAGCAGAACAGCGACGCTCTCTGCAAGGAAGAGGTGCTCAGGGAGAGTTATGGCACCTGGAGAGCTTAATGCTTCTGAAGAGGCTCTTTCAGGACCCTCACCTGCAGGGATAACGGATAAGGGCAGTGGTGTCATCTACTCTCTCGCAAGCCGGAACGCTGGGCGGGACTTGAGTGATTGACAGGCCGTCGTTTGACTTCCGGTTTCTTCGCGCGCCCTGCACGGCTTTCCCTCGCCTCGGAGGGGGCGCCTGCTCGCCCAGGCACCCGGCGCGCCCCCCACCCACCCACCCCGGCGAGCAGGCGCTCCCTCCGAGGCGAGGGAAAGCCGCGCGGGGCGCGCGAAGAAACCGGAAGTCAAACGACGGCCTGTCAATCACTCAAGTCCCGCCCAGCGTTCCGGCTTGCGAGAGAGTAGATGACACCACTGGATAAGGGGTAGGGGAGAGAAGCAGAGGGAGGGGGCTGGTTCACACCTGAAGGCGACCAGAGGCCCAGGAGTTCAAAGGGAAAACTAGCTGGCCCAGGAGGCCACTCCAGAAGCCAGGGTTGGCCCAGCCACCGGAGCCAAGGAAATGGGGAGCGAAGGCCGTCTGCCCAAGCTCCTCAGCAGGACAGGGGCAGACGGTCGGGAGAGGCAGAGGCGGCTGAGCCTCACCTGACGTTCCAGAACCTGAGCTCCTGGAAGCAATGGGAGAGGTTCTCCACAGTTCAACTCTGCACATCCTAACCAAGAAGCTCATTGGAAGCCTTTGCTAAACCTGAGCTGCTCAGCTACTCAGGTCGTGCAATACCATTTAATGTTATTTTTAGTATTACTATTTGCCTGTAAACCGCTTTGTGAACTTCGTGTTGAAAAGCGGTATATAAGTACCTGTTGATTGATTGATTGATTGATTGATTGATTGATTGATTGATTGATTGATTG
>JAJKFI010000147.1:734787-750056 GCA_029204185.1 Lerista edwardsae | reverse complement strand
CTTTTGATTTGATATGGTAAGTGCGCTGGTAAGGAACTGGACTATGGAAATGAACTTAAAACTGTAATTTGTTTATTGGTGGAGACCCTCTCAGGGTAGGAGGTGGAAATACAAGTTTTGCAGTGACATCCGTCAAAAGGTTGAATTTTTTAAAACTCCAGTTGGCCACCGTTGGCCCACACATTTCGTCTGCAGTGTCGTGTTGGATTCTGTCGAGAAGGTGGCTTTCCCATAATGGAAGATTCTTGCGTGGGTGGCATTAAACCACAAGCCTACATCTTAAGCAGCACTTGAAACGAACGCAGCTCGTATCTCTGGTGAACACGTGCGCAAGGGGTGCGTTGCTTGCGCAGGTTCCTTCATCTGGCAGAACAGGCCCCAAATCATGAAAACCTGAATAGTCCCAAGAGTTCAAAGTTGCATTGAAAATCTGTTGGCAGCAAGGAAATACAGGGACTTTTTGCGTTATTTGGCTCCTTTCTGATTTTGTGCAAAATGTTTTGTTTTTCCTCCCGTTTGTCTTCCCTGCTTCACCTTCTGTGTTTGAGGCTTGAATGTATTTAGAGTGTGTACAAATAAGTCAAAGAAAAAGTCTTGCATTGTACCGGGAAGCCTTGTAGTCTTTCTATGTTTGATTATAATATGAATATTAATAGTACTATATGTATGTATATATATGCAATATGTATGTGGGGGATAAAAAGAATACAAAGGCTCAGTCACTAGTGAAGGTAAATGTCCGATGAGGAGATCCGTCTGTGTCTGAAGCCTGCATATGGTTGAAGAATTGTTCCAGGGAAATACTGTACTGGCACACTTTACTTTGTGAATCCCTGCAAGAACTTTCTGAGTGAGTGCTGGCAGGATAAATGCAGCAGGATGTGGATGGCGGGTATTGAAGCTTAACTGGCGAGCTTGCGAGAGGGCAGGAAAAGTACCACTTCCGTTAAGGGATCAAAATCTTCTACTGCATTCCACAAGAACCTGAGGGTCAGCACAAGCCTATGCATGTCTACTCAGAAGTAAGTCCTATTGTGCCCAGTGGGGCTTACTCCCAGGAAAATGTGCATAGGATTGTAGCCTGAGTTGTGTGGCTGCGTTTGAGAAAATGCGCAGGATTTGACTGAATGCAATTTTTGCACCCAGTTAGCTTGTGGTGGATTCTGCGGGTCTCCCTGCCCTTCCTCTACTTGTGTGACATCTGCCGGGCAATCCGTGTGGAACTGGATTGGCTGAAAGGGGGTCTGCGCGGATAACTTCAGGGCCACCCAATTTGGGGTGGGATAGGGAAGAGGTGTGCATCGGCAAAAGCGGTTTTGGAGCCTCAGGCACAAATGCTCCCTAAGTGATGTGGTAGAGTGCATATAGAAATTCCGTTTCGTGAGAGAGAGAGACAGAGAGACTGATTGATTCTTTGATTTGTAGAAGCGGTGAGGAAGAGGATGGATAATGTAGTTGAGGCCAGCCTGTTTGCACAAGCAACAGTTGTGGAGGTGCTGAGACATGAGTCTGAGGGTGAAGCTCCCATAAATACAGGTAAGGTGGGAGAAAACAGTGAAGACTAAAGGAAAACACACAACACCACTTTCTGACTTTGGAAAACACAGAAATCAGCGAAAAACTAAAATCGTGTTCTCCCACCTCTACCCGTAAGGCTCAACAGCCAGGATAATGCCTCTGAACCTTTACCTTCGGGGGCAGTCTACCCCTGAGTACCGCTGCTGGAGACAAGAAACCAGGGCAGGCCAACTGGGTTTCTAGAGGCACTGAGTGGCCGCTGCCAGAAGCAGAACACTCTGCACAGGTGTCCACAGTTCAGTATCCACAGTTTCAGTTATCCATGGATACTGGGACATGTATTAAAAAGATAGGGGAACATTCAACAAATCTCTTTTTTTTTTACCTTGTTGCAGCAAAACCACTGATGTCTCCTATCTTTAAAAAGATGTTCCCAGTATCCACAGTTTCAGGTATCCACGGGACGGGGGGGGGGTCTGGAACGGAACCCCATCAGATACGGGGGCATGCCAATATTACCTTCAAGTGCATTTCCCCCCTCCTTGGTGATATATGGTGATGCTCCTTTCAAATGTGTCCTTTATGTCCATACACGTAGATTATTCCTTATCGGACATCCGAAATACAGACTATTCCTCAATCCAGACATCTTTGTCCAAGACTTTTTTCAAACTTTCTGTAGCAAGAAGGTCTTGTGCTCATTCCCACATACAGGCTGTAAGTTCTATTCTCTGCTCTATGGTGTGTCCCCGAACTGACACTGTTGAAAATGTCAGCAGACACTCATATGGGTCACAGTGAAAAGAGCAAGAGGAAGCATTTCTCGTTATATTTGAGCAAACGTTCTGAAATCCAGAAAAATCTGAATCCCGGTCACCTTCCCCTTCTTAAGCAGGATAAGGGATCATCATCCTACAGGTTTTTTTTTTCTTTTTAACTTGTTTTTCAGTGTCAAAGTGCAGTTTTCAAAATCAGTCTCCGGGTGGGAAACGTGATCTTGTGGATGGTAACTCTGAAAAAATAATCACCGCTTGGGTTTTTGTTTTGACAGCTAATTGCCCGTTCTTTGGTTTCTTTATTTTTGTTTTCTGCTTGCTAAAAGGCAAACGGATTACAAAACGATTTGTTGCAGAGCCTTTTGCAAGTATATAACATTTCACTCTTTAGTAAAAGTGAATACCTGTAATGTGATTTTTGAAAAAGGATGTTGGGATGTTGAAGAGGAAGAGTTAAGTAACCTAGATTTGCTTAAAGGGGCTTGCGAGTTTCTGGAGCGGACAGCACTGTCTGTCTGGCTTGGCTGAAGGTGTTTTCAGGTGCGTGGGGGTCCATGTGTTAGCCCCGGATGTAGCCCACAAACTTATTAAAATTTTCATCAGGGGCATAGCCCCTCCCCGTGGTAAACAGATTGTGTTTCTGTAAGATCCTGGGCTCTTCAATTTGTCCCCAGAATACATACCTAAAATATGTCCCCTCGTACGTCCCTATTAATCAATTAAACACAAATTGTAATGGCCAATAAATAGGATTTCAAGCTTTATTTGGTAATGCAGTCCGGAGCTAAAATTTCAGGGCTTGTTTGTCAGTGGTGACACAAGACAAGGCATGGCTGTTTTAGGTTCTTTTGATGCTGGTGTTTACAGGCAGCGTAAGGGAAAGGGAAAGAAAAAAGTTGGAGCTGAGAGTTTCTTCTGGTAGGTTTTGCTTGTGAAATTGATCGTCTCCAAAGGAAGACTTGAGGCCTGGAAAGACTGACGATGTATACAGTGACTCTCAAAGTGTGGGTCATGATCCCTGGGGTGGGTGTGTATGTATGTGTGCCAGCCGCTTGGAAAGGGGTCACACTAGGGCAGCCTGTTGGGGTCTCCAAGTGCAAGTTGCAACTAGTTGTAGTATAGGACAGGGGGGGGCGTTCTGCCCGTTTGCTCTTCAGAGGCTGCAGTATTATGCAGTTTTGAGAACTCGTGCTTTAATCAGTTATGGGTCCTAAGCTGCAAACAGCGCGAACGCACTGCTGCTGGTCGACACAGGGCCTTATGCGCCATGCGCGGGTGCATGTATGTGGGGAGCTTCGTCTGATGCAACTCTGTCAGTAGGTGCCCCAAATGGAATTGTTGGTTTAGAAATTGGGGGGGGGGAACCACAAATGGATCCGTACTGAAGGCAGAAATGTTGACGTTTGCGATCTGGGTCTCTCTTGCAGGACTCTGCTCAGCTTTGTACGAAACGAAGAGTTCTCTTGATTTATGTGGATTGGGCTTAACGGAATCGGACGCACCACTATGTATGTTTTGAATTCTGCTGTTTAATCCTTAGTTTAACATACTTGGAAGCAGGATTGCTAATGCGGGCGCACGCGCGCGCACACCCACACCCACACATGCGCGCACACTTTTAGATCATGTGCTGATTAAAGCAGTTTAATCCCAAACTTTTGAGCAGACTCGCTTTTTAAAAATCGCATCCTATCAGGACCCATCTGGCTTTACAAAACATTTTTTTTAAAGTTTTGCCTTTTCAGCTTTTCAAGACTCTGTCTTTTGTCCTTTGACAATTGGGGGGGGGAATGAACTCCACGTTCATCATATTGGGACCATTCTGGTACCTTTGCATTCTCCTTCCCCTTGCCTTGCGTAACAACTGAGGCACGGTTGCTTGCTCAAGAGTAAACACGCAAGCACGGCTCCATTTTGTTTTACATAGGGCTCAATACATTTTCAGCGTGGGAGGGGGGGAGACTTCTTTCTCGAGTGTTTTTTGGGGCCTGCATTCATAGGATTGGGACCATTCCGGTGGCATTGGGTTCCTCGCAGCCTGCCCTTCGAAACAGATGGGGGCCCTTGCTGCTCAAAAGTAAACCCTTGCATGTGGCTCAGTTCCACTTTCCGTCGGGCTCAATACATATTTCTTAGCTCTCGGCTTGTCAATTTCACAACCCACCAAACATCAGGTCGCAACCCTCTGGTGGGTCCTGACCCACAATTTTGGGAAACTCTGGATTGAGGCATAATTGTGTTGCTCAGTTTATTTATTTATACATGTAGTTATATATAAAATTTTATCCTCCTAATGGACCTCCTGATGGGAAGGAGATGAGCCCAGATCAGGAACTCATGGAAAGATGCAACTGGCAGCATATGCTGATTGTGCCCATCTCAGCCTGCAGCAGAAACTGATAAGCTCCTGTTCCCGTGGAGTGGGTTCTTTCGGCTGACAAGCGCTATCAGTTACTGCTCTAGGAGGAGTTCCTGCCCCAGGCAGGGGGTTGGACTAGATGACCTTCCAACCCTATGATTCTGTGATTATTGTATTTCCTGGGCTGTATTAAGAGCACTCTCCAGCAGTTCACCAGCGCGTTCCAAGCCGTGGGTTGGGATCTTCGGATCTGAAAGTGTGAAGTGTGTTGTTATTGTGGTGGTGCGTGAGTTTGCTGTTCTGTTGATGAACACTTCAGGGTTTCTCTGCACTTGTCCAGCCCCAGCGTCCTTTGCACTGTCTGGGGGTGCGATCACGCAAGGAGTGCGATCACGAGCCGCGGGGCCACCCGCTTGTGCAGAAACAGGCGGAGCCCAGATTCCTGCTCTCTCTCGCGGCCTCTCCCCCCTTCGGGACGAGGCCCTGGAACAGGCCCTCCGGAGGAGGAACGGTCACGGGTTCTGCCTCATGCGCTGCTTCTGTGCGAAGGCTTAATGGCTTGCACATGGCGGGATGTTTCTCTCTTTCCTCCTTCCAGCCGAGGAAACGGTTGGAGCCAAGAGCCTTTTACCAGCACCGGGTGGGTCTGTGGCAAGCTAGGAATAATAAAGTGTGGGGCTGATCCGGCCGGTGCGCAGCACGTGAGCGCACCAGGAGAATGTTTGTGCAATGGAGGGTGTGTGGGGCGTGCCTGGAGCCCTTCAAGGGTGCCTCTCACTCGCGTGGCCTCCGGATGGGAGCAACAGCTTGGTTCTTTGCCAAAACATCGGGACGGACGGTAGTGGATGTGTCCCACCCCTGTGCAGCCCCAGAAGCATGAAGGCACACTGTGTGCATGCGCCAGCCATGTGCAATGATGAGGCCTCTCACTCAGCCAGGTCTCCTCCTTTGCACATGTCCAGCCACGGAGAGCGCGAGTCTGGGCGCGGGGAGATCAGGCCAGGCCAGCTGCAGGCTTGCCCCAAAGTGGGTACCGCGACCTAGCCCCGAAAGCCCCCTGCATGCCCCTTGCCTCCAGCGCTCTACTCGGAGCTGAGCGGTCTCTGAAGGTGGTGCTCGACACTGCCCTGATGACTGGCAGCCGGTGATTGTTTATCCTCCTTTCAAAGAATTTCAGGTGCTGCCCATCCCTACACCTTGCGACACCAAATTCTGTGCGTGTTAATCGGGTCACAAGCCCCAGCCTCACAACCCTGAGGTGGCTGATTGCACAGCCTACCTGGAACACCAGCAAGTGGTGGACTTTAGGGCCCGGAAGCCCTGGGTTCAGATCTTCCCCTTAACCATGATGCTGCCTGAGTGACCTTGGACCACTCGCCCACTCGCCGCGTTCCTGCCTCGCAGGGCTGCTGTGAGAGACAACAAGAGCATCTGCCACTCCGGATGTGTTTTGGCAGAAGGGATGTTCTTTTCCCTCCCTCAAAACACCAGAACCAGGGGGCATCCGCTAAAACCGAGGGTTGGGAGGGTTAAAACAGATAAAAGGAAGTATTTTTTTACTCAGCGGGTAGTTAATCTGTGGAACTCTTTGCCACAGGAGGTGGTGATGGCATCTGGTCTGGATGCCTTTAAGAGGGGATTGGACGGATTTCTGGAGGAAAGGTCCATCGTGGCTATAGGCAATGATGGATTGTGCAACCTCCTTACAAAGGTGGAGGGCTACTGGTACCGGGTGCAAGGGAGTGGCAACGGGATGCAGGCATCTTGTTGTCTCATGCCTCCCTGGGGCACCTGGTGGGGCCACTGTGAGATACAGGAAGCTGGACTAGATGGGCCTTTGGCCTGATCCAGCAGGGCTCTTCTTATGTTCTTATGCAAGGGTGGGATTTTGAAGAAAGGCCATATAATATTGCTCTGTGCAAAGTGTGAAGTTTTACCGTTCTCTCTCTCTGTGCGTATGAAGGGTTAAGTCCTGGCTCTTACATTTTTTATATTTTTTTTAAAGAAAAGGCTTGGGGGCTTAATGGACTGTCAGGCTTTAAAGGGAAGTGTTTATTTTGCTTAATGGGGTTTGCAAACTGTGAGATTGCTGGGCTGGCGGGCTGGGTGGGGCTGCCTGAAATATGAGGCAACCTTTCTCTGGGAAAATGGGTTTACTGCTTGGGATGATCTTGGCGCGGGTGGAAGTGGCTTGAGAGGATGGATGGCTCGCTGCTACTACATCTCTGTGTGTGTGTGTGTGTTGAAAGCAAGGCGGTTACATAAGCGGCACACTGGAATCGGCATTTCCTGCAATTTGTTCTTCGCTCTGTGCCTGGAAGGACAAAATGAAGCTGTCTCCGCTCCGGACTGTGCCCTGGAGCAGTGGGCAGGCCCTGGTGCCAGCCACAGCCGCTGGCTCCTTCCTGTCTTCGCCCTGGCGGGGCTCACCCTGACCGGTGGCCAGCCTGGCGTTTGGACCAGTGTGCCATTGGGCTAGTGAGTGGAAATAAAAGGGCCGGTTCCATCCTGAAGCTGCCTTCCGGGGTTCGTCTTGGAGCAAACCCACGGCTGTGCGCCAGGTGTCCAGATGTCACGTTCCGGAAGCGGAAACTCGCCCATGGGTGGCTGGAAACGGAGCACCAGCTGGGCCACTCCCTCTGCAGAGGAGGGCCTCGGGGGGGGGGGGAGAAAGACTGTGCAGAACTGCAGTTCACCCCTCCCTGGTGGCCTCCCTCTGGTAGCCTCTGACAGTTCCTTGGACCAGCGGTTCCCAAACGTCTAACTCCGGGACCCACTTTTTAAAACCACCCCCTCTTGGGACCCACCTGGGTTTGCAAGACTTCAGAATGAATCAATCTAGAATGAAGTGATGTATTTATTCATTTACCAGTGATACTAGTTTTATCTCTTTACCAAAAACACCTTGATCCATTGCTTGTAATGAGGCAGCCTAATGAATGTTTTCCTTCCTTTCCCGTTTCTCCCCAGAAAAATTAAAAATGATCTTAAAAAAAAAAATCAACACTATTAATTCAACGCATTAACGCCTATCTTTACACATGCCTCCAAACTGCAGGAGCTCAACTGTTCGCGGGGCAGTGAGCAGCCATCTTGCAGACTGCTGGAGCCGAGCTCTTTGCTGGACCACGAGCAGCTCTCTGATGTTTGAATCGCTTCATGGCTCGAGGCAAGCAGTGACAATCAGGGCGGTTCGACAGTGGAACAGATTGCCACTGGAGGGAGGTGGTGGATTCTCCCGCACTGGAGACCTTCAAGCAGAGGCTCGACAGACACCTGCTGGAGATGCTCTAGGAGGATTTCCTGCTACGGGCAAGGGGTTGGACTGGATGACTTTGTGAGGGTGGTCCAATTCTGTGTTGTTTTGCCTTACGAGAGTCGCCTTGTGGATGCCGAACTGTGGCTTGTGGGTCCCTGGTGAGCCATGGTGGGCCTTGGTGCATGTTTTGCTTTGGGTCGTATCTTGTGTCGGGGAGTGGACTGGGGCAGTGGGAGAGGGCCAGGCCCCCTTCTCTCCTCCTGCAGCTCCAGTCCAAACCACCCCTCTTTTCCCAAAGCAAATTGCCTTGGGAGTTTTGGTCCAGGAGCTCCATGTAGACTGTTTAGCTGGGGATTTAGCTGTTTAGCCCTTATGAAGAAAGACTGCAGCATTTGGGGCTCTTCAGCCTAGAAAAAAAGGCGCCTGAGGGGGGACACGATTGAGACATACAAAATTATGCACGGAAGGGATGGAGTCGATAGAGGGATGTTCTTTTCCCTCTCTCAAAACACCAGAACCAGGGGGCATCCGCTAAAACTGAGGGTTGGGAGAGTTACAACAGATAAAAGGAAGTACTTTCTTACCCAGCAGGTAGTTAATCTGTGGAACTGTTTGCCACAGGAGGTGGTGATGGCATCTGGTCTGGATGCCTTTAAGAGGGGATTGGACGGATTTCTGGAGGAAAGGTCCGTCGTGGGCTGCAGGCAATGATGGATTATGCAACCTCCTTACATTGGTGGTGGGCTACTTCAGAGTACCGGGTGCAAGGGAGTGGCAACAGGATGCAGGCATCTTGTTGTCTCGTGCCTCCCTGGGGCACCTGGTGGGCCGCTGTGAGATACAGGAAGCTGGACTAGATGGGCCTTTGGCCTGATCCAGCAGGGCTCTTCTTATGTTCTTATGGATTGGGGGGGGACACAGCCAGGTCCTTCGGTGCACAGATGGTGGGGTGTTCTGGGACACACGTGGGGTGCAAGCAGGGAGCCGGGACGTCCTGAAGGGGTGGGAGGCAGCACGTGGTCCCGAGAACCGGCTGCAGGATCTTCTGTGTCAGAGGCGTCCCCTGGAGCGAGGCATTTGGAAGGCTGCTGGCCGAGAGCCGTGTGGGTTAATCATTACCACGTCCGCTGGGGGTGGTCTGGGTCACCTGACTGGGCCAACCTCTTTCTAGCAACAAAGAGGTGATATCAGCTGTTTGGAACTCTGTGGTTGCTGGGATCTGGGCCGCGGAGAGCAATGGTCAGTGTGTCAACAAGAGTCGGCCATTTGCTAAACTCCATGGCGACGGAGTCCAAACAGCACAGTGATGGGGGGATGTTGGCAATCTTCCCCTGCCCCCTCTGGTCACCTCCTCTGGACACTTAGCATCTCTGCTGTGGGTCTTTTGGGAGATAGGAGGACTGCTTATAAACATGGGAAGAGCCCCATTGGATCAGGCCAAAGGCCCATCTAGTCCAGCTTCCTGCATCTCACAGTGGCCCACCAGATGCCTCAGGGAGCACACAAAACAACCAGATGCCTGCATCCTGTTGCCACTCTCTTGCATCTGGCATTCTGAGGTAAATTTCTGAGGTAAATATCAGGTAAATAAAACAGAATTTGCTGTCTGAAGAACATCAGAAGAGCCCCACTGGATCAGGCTAAAGGCCCATTTAGTCCAGCTTCTCACAGTGACCCAACAGATGCCTCAGGGAGCACACAAGGCAACCAGATGCCTGCATCCTGTTGCCTCTCCCTTGCATCTGCTTCTAAACCAGGAGGCTGTGTCTACCCACCGTGGCCTGCAACCTGTCATAGAATTTTCTTCTAGAAATCTTCCGATCCCCTTTTAAAGGCATCCAGGCCAGACGCCATCACCCCCTCCTGAGGCAAGGAGTTCCACAGATTAATTACCCGCTGCGTAGAAGACGTATTTCCTCTTGTCTGCTCTGACTCTCCCGACACGCAATGTTAGGGGACGCCACCTGGGTCTGGGGGTTTGCAGCAACCAACAATGGAAGCCACACAGGGCCGTTTGAGGCCTGCCCTGGGCTTGAATCCCAACCACCTCTGCAGCGTTGTTGTTGTTGTTCAGTTGCTAAGTCGTGCCCGACTCTTCGCGACCCCATGGACCACAGCACGCCAGGCCTCCCTGTCCTCCACTAGCTTCCAGAGTTCACCCAATTTCATGTTCATCGCTTCGGTGACACTCTCTAACCATCTCATCCTCTGCCGTCCCCTCCTCCTTTGGCCTTCCATCTTTCCCAGCATGAGGGTCTTTTCTAAAGAGTCCTCTCTTCTCATGAGGTGGCCAAAGTATTTGAGCTTCAGGATTTGTCCTTCAAGGATTTGTCCTTGACTTGCCCAATTGGGTCTCCTTGCAGTCCAGGGGACTCTCAAGAGTCTTCTCCAGCACCATAATTCAAAAGCATCTATTCTTCGGCGCTCTGCCTTCCTTATGGTCCAGCTCTCGCATCCATACATTGCTACTGGGAAAACCATCGCTTTGACTCTGCAAACCTTTGTTGGCAGGGTGATGTCTCGGCTTTTTATTAAGTTGTCTGCAGCGTAGACACCAGCAAGCGAGGCGTTCTCCTGCTGGAGACCTTCTGAGAGCGAGCGAGCCCCTTTTTGGAAGCAGGGGGGGCTCCCAGAAGGTCTCGTCTTCCAGGCTTCTGGGTTTTACTGCTTGCTGGGGGAGGGGGGAGCCCTGCAGCTTGCTGGCCGAGCCGGGCTCGGGGGAAACCACAGCGCTCTGAAAGCCCCAGGTAGGGTGAATGCCGTCCCTGTCTGCAGAGGCTGCTGGTCTAGGAGGAGCTCCTGGCTGCCGCCCTGCGGTCCCCTCGCTGGGGAAGCCTCTCCCGTCCCTCTCCCTGCCTCGCTGAGGTTGCCTCCAGTTGCAACCTGAAATCTTTGCTAGTGGGGATCAGCGAAGGGTTTTTTTTATTTAAGTGGGGAAGAAATGGAGACCCTGTGCCCTGCGGTGGACAGGCCTCTGCAGGGTGATGCTGGCGCTGGGAGGCAACTCCATCCGCCTTTGTGGCTGCGTCACGGCTGGGGCGAGGTGCAGGCAGCCAGGTGCTGATGGATCGCGTTTGCAGGCCTCCCTTCTTCCGAGAAGCTGGTGACCATGGCGGCATCCTTCCGTTTGTCCCCACAACAGCCCTGTGAGGTCGGCGAGGCTGAGGGAGGGGGACTGGCCGAAGGTCATCCAAGGAGGCTTCGGGGCAGAGCCGAGATTCGAACCCGGATCTTCCAGGTCTTGGTCCAATTCCCAAGCCACGATCCCACCCTGATTCTCCCTCCTCTGGGGCTGAGGAGCCTCCTGAGTCCTGTCACTTTACGGGTTCCAGAGATGCTCCAGGAAAGCCTCTCTCAGAGGGCGGGGGGGGGGGAGCGGCAGGGGAATTTGAGCCCAGAATCCCATTCCGGTCCAGCTTCTCAGCCCCCGGGCAGCCGTGCCAATGGGGCCTGCACAGCATCCTGAGATTTGGGGGCCAATCACAGAGGCCTTCTCAAGGGAAGGGGCTGCACTGTGGCTGGAAAGTTGGATCGGATTGGGCCCTTAATGGGACATCAGTGCCTCTTGGTGTAAACCACCCGGGGGGTCTGGCCATGTCTCCAGTCTTGACAGTGTCCAACCCTGCAGGGGTGTCCTTCAGGCTTCCTTGAGGTCATGCCTGCCCAGAGCAGCACCCCCCCCCGGCACTGTGATGTCTTGACAAGTGCAATTCTTACTTTGATTGAACACGCCAAGGGCACCCTTCCAGATTGCAGCGCTCAGTGTCTGGGGAAAAGATCCTGCAGAGTCCAAAGGCCAGCCCTTGGGTGCAGCCACCATTAATTTTTTTTTTTTACTTTAAAGCAGTGTGCAATTCAAGACCATTAACTGCTGCTGTCTTAGAGCGCAATCCTAACTTGGATTTAGGCCGGCACAAGATAGGCCAGCACGGTGTGTCTGGCACAAGAGACACTGTAAAGCATGTTTAGAGCGCTCTTGGAGTCAGAGAGGCCAGCACACAGACATGTGCCATCCTTCCTGGCTCCGAGAGTGGTCCAAACGCACTTTACGGTGGCCCTTGTGCCGGCCAAACTTTGCTGGCCGAACTGTGCCAGCCTAGCTCCAGGTTAGGATTAAGAACATAAGAACATACGAAGAGCCCTGCTGGATCAGGCCAAAGGCCCATTTAGTCCAGCTTCCTGTATCTCACAGCGGCCCACCAGGTGCCCCAGGGAGGCATGAGACAACAAGATGCCTGCATCCTGTTGCCACTCCCTTAGCCACTCCCTTAGATGTTATTTTATACCTCAAAATAATCATTATTTATTATTTCTACCCTGCCTTTTTTCCCTTTTGGTCCATCAGCATTCAAAGTGGCTTTTTGCTTTTAAAAAAAACCTGAAATTGCAGCACAGAAAATAACCAAGAGGCCGAAGTCGATCTCATGAGTGGCCTCTGAATGCCGGTCTCCCCTTTCAACCAGGGTTTTCAAGGTGGTTTGTGGCTACAAAACTGAAGGATGTTCTCGCGAGGCAGGTTGTGGCTGCCGGAAAAAAAAGTGACAGGCTCCCAGTGGCCCATCTTTGCCCCTTCCCGGAACGGAAACCCTGGGGGTAGGGATTTGAGAGGGTCTGGAGCGGGGAATTTGGGGGCCCCCTGCAACTGTTCAGCCTGTTAATCAGGCTCGACCTGACGGATTGGAGTGTGTGTGTGCGTGTGTGTGTTTCACCCGGCTCTTCCTGTTCTTAGAAATGAAGCAAGCGTCACGGTCCCCTGAGCTGGCTTTTGTTGACCAGCCCAAAGAGGTTTAGCAACGAGCCCAGCCTGCCTCCTCGAACTGACTCGGTAGCCCTGCCAGGGTGCTGAGCTTCGAACTGGAGCCTCCGGGGTGAGCAGAAGGTCTGAAGCAAGGTGAAAAAGGAGACCAAACGTGGGCCGGAAGCAGGGATTTTAATACAGTATTAATAATAATCGGGATCCTGCACCCCCGAGGCTGCTAGAGACCTTCCGTATAAAATGTGTATATAGTTGTTTTGCTACTGGCACTAGAAATGGAATTCAAGGACTGTTTCCCCCCCCCCCCCAAACCTTTACAACCAGGGTACCCAGATGGCTGAACTGGAGAGCAAGATGTGCAGTTAGAGACTTCCAGGCTAGACAAAAGGCTGAGAGCGCAATCCTAACCTGGAGTTAAGCCGGCCCAGTTAGGCCAGCAGGGTTTGGCCGGCGCAAGGGACACTGTAAAATATGTTTGGACCACTCTTTGAGTCAGGGAGGCCAGCACACAGATGTATGTATGCCATCTTCCCTGACTCCAAGAGTGGTCCAAACATATTTTACGGTGGCCCTTGTGCCAGCCAGACTTTGCTGGCCTAACTGTGCTGGCTTAACACCAGGTTAGGATTGCGCTCTGAAACTGGGATCACCCATGATCTACGGCATGTCAATTACTAGAGACGATAAGAAAATGTGACGTTTTCATTTGGGGGGTATGATGATCACCACTGATCCCCAAAAGCAAACTCTCCATCTGGACTGCCTCAGTTTTCTTCTGCACAGTGGGCACGAGCACTTGCATAGTTGAGAATAAAGTTTCAGAAACCTTTCGCAACCCACCCAGATCAGCTTGTGACCCACTGGTGGGTCCTGGTGCCCAGTTTAGGAAACACGGGTTTAAGGAGATCTCTTAGGGGGGAAAAGCAAGCCTCTGTGCCTCTGTTGACTTTAATGCCGCGACAAAACGGGAGAGCCATTTTTGTAGTGAAACTGAGCCACGTTTTGAGTCCCTTGGTGAGGAGGGTTTGGCCCTGGCCGCTGCTTCCTTGATCTTGGGCAGAGTGGCTCCTCCGCGACCAGGCCATTCTCCACAGTCGGTCGGTTTTCCTGCTTGGTTCTGTTTTGCATGACTGCAGAGACGGGTGAGGAAAATCTCCCTCCTGACAGTGACAAGCTCAGGATCCTCAGGGCCACGTTGTCTGAAAGGCACACGGGTCTTCCGATGAAAGGACTGCAGAAATGGCTCATTTTTGTGTGTTGTTTTTTTTTGTGTGTGTGTGTGCCCCCCCCCCCAATGGCTCCTGTGTGGTGGGGCCATTGTGGCAGCAGGCAGGCTTGCCTGGCTAGCTGCCGATTGCTCCGCAAGTGCCCCCTTTTTAAAAATCCCTCCCCCAGAGTCTGGTTGCTCACCACACTTGCCGCATGAGAAGTTGCTGCATATAAAGCAGTTCTCACCATTGAGAACTTCCCAAGGTGCTCAGTCTAGCCCAGGGGTCTCCAACTGCGAGTCGGGGGCCAAGTCTGGCCCGCCTCAAGATTTTATCTGGTCCGCAGCAACTTTTTTTGCCAGAGTGTTTGCTGACATAAGAACATAATAAGAGCCCCGCTGGATCAGGCCAAAGGCCCATCTAGTCCAGCTTCCTGTATCTCACAGCGGCCCACCAGGTGCCTCAGGGAGCACACGAGACCACAAGATGCCTGCATCCTGTTGCCACTCCCTTGCACCTAGCATTCTGAAGTAGCCTCCTACTAATGTAAGGAGGTTGCACAATCCATCCTGGCCTATAGCCGACGATGGATTTTTCTTCCAGAAATCCGTCCAATCCCCTCTTAAAGGCATCTAGACCAGATGGCATCATCACCTCTTGTGGCAAAGAGTTCCACAGATTAACTATACAGATTAACACAGATGTCACTACTGACGTTTGTGACATTTTGACACAAAATGTCCCAGTTATACCATTTCCCAGTTTAAGCACAGCAGCGTTTCTTTGTAATTGTCACATTTCTCTTTTGTTTTGAATCATGCTGATTAATCATGCTGACAAGGAAAACTTATTCGTTCATTTATAATACTGGTGTTTTTCTGGCCTGCAAATATATGTAAAATACACAGTGTGCCCCTTGTTTGAAATTTTATGAAACCCCTAAGTCTAGCCCACTTCATAGTGTGGTTGTTAAGATTACATTGGGAGGGAGGGAGGAAGAAAAATAGCTATGGTACTTGCACCTTGGAGGAAGGACGGAGTAGTTACTGGTAGTCAGTGTGCAGCCTGCTTAGAAGATTAGAAAGGGGTCTTCCCTTGGCCCCTGGTGAAGAGAGAGCAAGTTAATGAGTGGCGTGATATTAAAATTGTGTTCCTGCACCTTTTGAGGGTGGGGCATGAGAGGGTTCTGCTGTTATGGTAAGCAACACGTGGGCTGGGAAACAAATGTTTCAGCTGTGCAATGTCAGGCAGTCCAGAGGGCCAAGAGGGTTCCGAATGCCAGGTGCAAGGGAGTGGTCACAGGATGAAGGCATCTTGTTGTCTCATGTGCTCCCTGAGGCACCTGGTGGGCCACTGTGAGTTGCAGGAAGCTGGACTAGATGGGCCCCCTTTG
>JAJKFI010000147.1:710858-729100 GCA_029204185.1 Lerista edwardsae | reverse complement strand
GTGTGTGTGTGTGTGTGTGTGTGTGTGTGTGTGTGTGTGTGTGTGTGAGAGAGAGAGAGAGAGAGAGAGAGAGAGAGAGAGAGAGAGATGCAGAAAATGGGTGCTTCGGGGTGCGAAATGGGGTGCAAGAACCTCCCCCTGGAGGAAGGATGGATTGGAAATGTAATTTACAGCAAACTCTCGACTTAGCAGACTAGTCGGGGAAGGGGTGAACATGAAATCAGAATGCCTTGAGGGCAATGGAGGCGCATATGAGCAAAATGTACATGACAGGTTTTTAACAAAGCAGGGAACGGCTGTTGTTTCTGACATTTTTTTCCAATTGAGGTTCAATAATAATAATAATAATATAGCTTCAGGGGAGTGTAAGGGAGCACGCAGTCATGCTTTTTGTCATATTGCACCTAGTTTGAGAGCATAATCCTAACCTGGAGTTAGGCCGGCACAGTTAGGCCCGCAAGGTTTGGCTGGCACAAGGGACACCACAAAGTATGTTTGGACCACTCTTGGAGTCAGAGAGGGCGGCCCACAGAAATGCATCCTCCTCCCTGACTCCCCAGAGTGGTCCAAACACACTTTCACAGTGGCCCTGGTGCCAGCCAAACATTTCTGGCCTAACTGTGCCAGCCTAGCTCCAAGTTAGGTTTTCAGCCTGAGCCTCAAAGGTACACTGTGTCTGAACATGGAGGCTCTCTTTTGCCCTCGCAGCAAATAGCCACTTGCAGATCCGCTTGAGGCTGGGGGTGTGCTCGCCTCGCCGGAGAGGCCCGGCCCTCCATTTCCGCCGCAGAGAGGCGGCGTTGGAGATGTGGCGGCTGGGGCCCACGG
The DNA here is from genome assembly GCA_029204185.1 of Lerista edwardsae. NCBI lineage: Eukaryota > Metazoa > Chordata > Lepidosauria > Squamata > Scincidae > Lerista > Lerista edwardsae. Next base: position 728,272 of record JAJKFI010000147.1, on the reverse strand, counting down.
AGAACGAACGAGGGGAGCCATTTTCTCGTCTGGAGGTGGACAAAACCGTTACATAAGCTTGCTCTCCGCGGTGCTCTCCCCCCTCCCCGAAAGACACATTCTAATGATTAATTTGAGACCCTGGCAGCCCTTGGAATAATATTTGAAACATGACTGTTCCGCGGCGGTCCTGCCAGCGACCGTTCATGTGTGCTGCGGCGGCTGCAAAGCTTCACTTCAAGGATGGGTTTTGCTCCCGTTACAAAATGTGTCTGGAATGCGCAGATGTTTCCTTTGGAGACCCAGGAGCCAATCGGCATCGAGCCCGCTGGCCCTGTGGGGACGTCCAGGGCAGCCCCATTTTGCGAGCACGAGCTCGCTCTCTCGCTCTCGCTCTCGCTCTCTCGCTCTCTTTCTCGCTCTCTTTCTCGCTCTCGCTCGCTCGCTCGCTCACTCGCTCTCTCGTGTGCGGACCTGCCGCCGACACGGCCTTCCCGGCCTCCGGGGTGCCCCCCACGCTCAGGGTCTCTCCCTCGTCCTGCTGCAGACGTGTTGTGCGAGTGCAAGAGCAGGCCCCCGTTTTCCCCCCTCCTCCTCCTGTCAGCTGTTAGCGATCGGTAATGCCGTTCAACTTTTATGCAGTGAGAGACGTAATTCTTTTTATGGGGAGAGATCAAAAGAACAGATTAGCTTGGCTTTCAGGTGCTGGGGAACAGCTGGAGAGCGTTGGAAGGACGTGGGCTTCTCCAGATGGACAGGAGGGAGCCGCGGCTCAACAGGAGTGGCTCGAACCTGGAGCCCTGGGCTGTGAAGATGGAGTCCGGCCCTGGTGAGCTCCGGGGCCTGTTTGTGCTCCGGTCCCAGGGCAGCCTATGAGCTTCAACGGGAATGGATGCCAGCGGTGGCGTGCCCAGTGCTACCCCCTTGCCATGATGCGGGAGTGTCACGGCCTGTGTCAGGCCTAGCAACTGTCTTCCGTCTTGCCTTAAAATCTAGCCACTGCCTTGCATCTTGTGTCCCGGTCAGCAGTCTTCTGTGTCTCCTTCCCTGCGTGCCCATTGAGCAGGACCCGTGAGAAGCGAAAGAAGTTGGACTCGAAACAAAGACTTCAGCCGCAGTCCTGGGTCGATGTAAGAACATAAGAAGAGCCCTGCTGGATCAGGCCAAAGGCCCATCTAGTCCAGCTTCCTGCATCTCACAGCGGCCCACCAGGTGCCTCAGGGAGGCATGAGACAAGAAGATGCTTGCATCCTGTGGCCACTCCCTTGCACCCGGTACTCTGAAGTAGCCTACTACTAATGTAAGGAGGGTGCACAATCCATCATTGCCTATAGCCCACGATGGACCTTTCCTCCAGAAATCCGTCCAATCCCCTCTTAAAGGCATCCAGACCAGATGCCATCACCACCTCCTGTGGCAAACAGTTCCACAGATTAACTACCCGCTGGGTAAAAAAGTACTTCCTTTTATCTGTTTTAACTCTCCCAACCCTCAGTTTTAGCGGATGCCCCCTGGTTCTGGTGTTTTGAGAGAGGGAAAAGAACATCCCTCTATCGACTATCCCTTCCATGCAGAATTTTGCATGTCTCAATCATGTCCCCCCTCAGGTGCCTTTTTTCTAGACTGAAGAGCCCCAAACGCTGCAGTCTTTCTTCATAAGGGAGGTGCCCCAGCCCCGTAATCATTTCTGTTGCTCTCTTCTGCACCTTTTCCAGCTCCACTATGTCCTTTTTGAGATGCAGCGACCAGAACTGTACACAATATTCCAGGTGCGGCCTTACCATCAATTTGTACAATGGCATGATAATATTGGCTGTTTTATTCTCAACCCCCTTTTTAATTACCCCAAGCATGGAATTGGCCTCCTTAATTGCTGCTGCACACTGGGTCGATACCTTCATTGAATTGTCCACCAGCACCCCAAGATCTCTCTCCTGAGCTGTCACAGACATGTTATGAGAATGGGGTGATAAGATGCTGTCCACTTCGAAGTCCCGAATTATGTTTATGTGTACTAGTTAAGCTGGGTACCCTTCTACATCCCCTGTCAACCTCCTCGGTGGCATCAGTCCATTCTGTTATCTATGGCACGTGACTGAGAAGACATCTCTTATCTGTCGCAGGTACATAGCAAGAGGTCTCCTAATGAGGTGAACGTCTCCCACTTGTTGAGATGAAAGGTCTTTTAATGATGCGACCCACACAGTAGTTTGTCATATATCATTGTGCTGTCAAGTAGTTTGTTTTTGCCAGTTAGCACTGATTTCCTGATGAGTAAGCACCTAGCCCAGGCATTCAAATCTTTTAGACCAGGACCCACTTTTCAGAATGGCACTTGTGTTGGGACCCACCGGAAGTGGTCATTAACCTGGAAGTGATGTTGGGGCAGGAAGTGATGTCATCAAGCAGGAAGTGCTGTCATTGTAACATAATAAAATGACACTCCTGAAATGCGAACTGGCATTCTTGGACCGCAGCAATTGCACAACCTTGAAACATCCCTGACAGAAAGGAAGATGAGGACAAAATAGGATGTAAAAGCACTGAACTAAAAATAAAATTAAAAAACCCTCACTTGGAAATTCAAACTGGTACACTCACAAAAGGAATATAACAAGAGTAAGGTCTGCAGCTTCCAAGATGGCTGCTCCCAACTTTCCACGACCCACCTCACATCAGGTCGCGACCCACCAAGTGGGTCCCGACCCACAGTTTGAATACCACTAACCTAGCCTATTTTTTACGGCTGCTATGGGTATTAGGAAAAGGTCCCTAAAAGTGGATGAGCCTCAGTAGTTAGAGTATATTTCTATATATTTATATATTCTGATGTTTATTTTATCCGATGTTTTATTTACATTTGATGTTTTTACTTCTGGCTGGTCTTTTGACCATATAATAATAAAGTTTATCTATCTACCTAGCCTATAGAAGCTTGCAGTAACTTAGGTTAGGGAGCGATTTGACTTCGGACGCCAGCGCACCACTCTGTCTCTCCAAGCCCACCTGATAACACTTTGTAAGTTTTGCTTTGCTTGGTGATATGAGGAGAAATAAAGGGCCTTGGCATCCTGACTCTGGACTGAGCATATTCCTTCCTCTGATATCCAAAAACAACCCCCGACCTGTGGCTCGAGCTCTTCAGCTTCTGTCACTCTCCCAACATTCCACGTCGGCGCTCTCGTCCCCCGCCCCATGTCCTCTTCCTCTCTGCCCCTACGTCCGTTTCCAGCTGGACAGAGGTGGGCATCTCCCACCATTCTGTTGCCTGAGGCAATGGCCTCAGTTGGCCCCATGGATGGGCCGGCCCTGCATCTAGCCGTGACAGAGCTTCTAGGAAGGGGCAACAGGAGTGAGAAAGAGTGTTGACATCGGGAGGGAGGTGGAGCTGGGATGTTGGCAGGATAAGGAGAAAGGGGAGACTAGCAAAAAGGCGGTCGGGGGGATATATGTGATACAAATTTTAAAAATAATGTGTGGTTCATAAAAAGGGAGAAATGTTGAGCTGCAGGCATCTAGTTGTCTTGTGTGCTCCTTGAGGCATCTGTTAGGCCACTGTGGGATGCAGGAAGCTGGACTAGGTGGGCCTTTGGCCTGATCCAGTGGGGCTCTTCTTATGTTCTTACGTTTTCCGCCCTTTCATCCTACGGGAATTTGGGGGTGTCCTGTGAAATGGGTTGGGCAAGAGATTCAGGGTGGGTAAGAAAGTCCTTCACCCGGTGGAGAATTTAATCGGTGGAACTCACTGCTGCGGGATGTGGTGACGGCCGCTTGTTAAACCGCTCTTGGGTGGGGATTGGACACGTGCTTGGAAGAGGGGGGCGGCTGGAACCTCCGTCGGCAAAACTTCGTGGGCCTCCATCATGCCCTAGTTTTGCTTTCGTGTTGATGGTTGCTGAATTGTTTGGTTGGGTCGGGATTTGTGATGAGTTTGAGTGCCTGCAGTTCAAAGCGCCTGCGTTTCTGTTGTGCGAGAGGCTCCCCCCCCCTTACACCCCCATTTCTGCGGCTGCTTTCCTGGTGAAATTCCAGTTCTGAAAGCGCAAGCCGAGACGCCTGACCTTGGGAATAGGCAGGGGTGTGGGGGGCTGCGCGAAGAAGATGCTTCATGCTTTTCTCCCAAGAAGTTGGACCCGCTCCTGGGCTCCCCATCTCCATCACCCTTTGTCCCTCCTTGCAGCGGACGGGAGATAAGAAAGGTAGCCAGGCCTTGGGGAGGAAGCACATGAGATAATAGGTGTCCCGTCCCGGCTGACTCAGGAGCCAAACATTCCTTCTCCCAGGCAGGTCTCCGGCTCGGAAACATCTGGCGAAGCGGGTGGCTGCATCCTGGGCCGCAGAGTGTAGCCACAACATCTCAGGCGTGAAGGAAACGGAGTCGGTGCCTTTTTCTGCGGACCAGGCCTTGCTTGGCCTGCAGGAGGGGCCTGCCCATGTTCCTCCTAATATAAGGAGTGGGCTTTGAAACGGAGCCTTGGGAAGGGGTGCTGACAGGTTCAGGACTGTTGGCGGGGAAAGGGGCAAAATCCTCCAGCAGCATCCGTCTTGTTTTCAGCGTGGAGTGCATTTGCTTTTCCGTTAGTCTCGCTCGGACCTGAACGTGTATCTTGCTGCACGACGGCATAAAGAGACAGGAGGTGGCGATGGCATCTGGCCTGGATGCCTTTAAGAGGGGATTGGACGGATTTCTGGAGGAAAGGTCCATCGTGGGCTATAGGCAGTGATGGCTTGTGCAACCTCCTTGCATTGGAGGTGGGCTACTTCAGAGTACCGGGTGCAAGGGAGTGGCAACAGGATGCAAGCGTCTTGTTGTCTCGTGCCTCCCTGAGGCACCTGGTGGGCCGCTGTGGGATACAGGAAGCTGGACTAGATGGGCCTTTGGCCTGATCCAGCAGGGCTCTTCTTATGTTCTTATGTTGTATATCCGGCCTCGGTGCGGTGAGCTCCAGGGTCTTTGGTTGCTGAGTAAAAGATGCAGCCGGGGAACATCTGGGAACTTGGAACCGTGTTTGTGCCTTAAGCCAGAAGCGGGCAGACTTCCGGGATCCGTTGGAATCCTGAGGTTCACAGATCAGAGTCTGGTGTGAACTCAACAGGGAGTAGACAAGCACTGGGACAGGGTGCCTCTGAGCATGTGCTGTGTTGTTCTCTCCCTCTGGTTCACGCAGTGCAGTGGGAGTCTTCTGGGCTAGGGCTCAGCTTTTGGGGGGGCGCATTGCACATTTTGGGGCTCAAAGCAGCTGCCCCACCAGTGGTTGATCCCAGCAATGTGCCTACCTTGGCCTGGGGTTTGAGCGCCATTCAGCAACACTGTTTTTGCTGAATGGTTCCGCCTGGACGTGAGCTTCGCATTGGCTGCAGAACTGCTGGCCCTGGGAGGAGGGCAGGAGAGAATATTCTGCAATATTTAAATCTGAAAGTAGTCGGCGGGGGGTCAAGACTGTCCTTTGCAGTCATCCCAAGGAAGGTTCAACAAGCTCGCCTTCACCTATGTGCCCATGTTGTCACATTGCCTAGTGAAGCAGTTCTGTCCCGAGGAAGGGGTCCAGCCCCACTTCACCCCTACTGGGCAGAGGTCGTGTGTGGAGGAACCTGACCAGATATGTATGTAGCCTGGAGACGGTGCTCCCAGATCCTTTGCAGTGTGGCGGAAGATGCTGGGACGTTTATTTATTTATTTATTTTAAGGATTTTTACCCCGCCTTTCTGCCTAAAAAGGCATTCAAGGCGGCATTACAAAAACAATTAAAAACAGAATAACAACATCATAATTTAAAAACAATGATTAAAAGCATTATAAAATACAATATACAATACAACGATTATCCCATGGATCAGGTACAGAATATAAAAGAATACAAAGACCAGCCAGCCTGTCAGCATCTAAAAGCCTGTTTAAACAAGAGGGTCTTCAGTCCCCGCCGAAATACCGCCAACAAGGGAGCAGTTCTTAACTCTAAGGGGAGGGTATTCCAAAGTTGGGGTGCCACCGCCGAGAAGGCTCTCCTACTGGCCGCCTCCCCTCTCACCTCTCCTGGTGGCAGCACAGTCAAAAGGGCCCCCCCAGATGACCTCAGAGTACGGGTAGGGTTATATGGAAGGAGGCGGTCCCGCAAATACCCTGGGCCCGAGCCGTAAAGGGTGTTGGTGTCAGATTATGCACACGTCAACCTGGCACCCGCTGATCATTGAAGAAGACCCCCGGGGCCTCTCTCCAGTTGCCCCAGGGACTCTCCAGGTGGCAGGATGCCCTGGACTGGCCACTGGGGCAGGGGTTCCAACACATGCATTGGAGAATCAGACTTCTTGATTTCCCTTTGCAGGGTCTTCTCCGCATAGCTCTTCTATATATTTCTTCATTTCTTTGTTGTTGTTGTTCAGTCGCTGCGTTGCGTCGGACTCTTTGCGGCCCCCCGGACCACAGCACGCCAGGCCTCCCTGCCCTCCACCAGCTTCCGGAGTTCGCCCAATTTCATGTTCATCGCTTCGGTGACACTATCTGACCATCTCCTCCTCTGCCGCCCCCTTCTCCTTTTGCCTTCCATCTTCCCCAGCAGGAGGGTCTTTTCTAAAGAGTCCTCTCTTCTCCTGAGGTGGCCAAAGTGTTTCAGCTTCAGGATTTGTCCTTCCAGGGAGCAATCAGGCTTGACTTCCTGGAGGATTGCCCGATTGGATCTCCTTGCAGTCCAGGGGACTCTAAAGAGTCTTCTCCAACACCAATAATTCTTTTTTGCCTGGGACAGAAATTATGTGAACTTGTCCATCATCCATCGTCTCCCAGATTTGTCCTCCCGCCGTGATCCCTTTCTTAAAAAACTTGTTTTTACGTTACTGGCCTTCTGGTCTGCCAATAACCGCGACACATTTAATCTAGCACATAACTGTCAACAATTTCACAACTGAGTCCTTGAAGAGAGCATCGGCACGCCGTCCCTTTTTCCGCCTTCCTGTGCTCCGCGTAACCATCTGGCCGATGAAATGTTCTGCAGAATTCAGATCTATCTTTCTTTTGCTCTGTACTTTTGCTTGGTCCTTTCTAAAGCATTTTCTGGTCTTAGATTTTGCATAAGGTGGCAAGGTGGCAAACGTTAAAGGTAAAGGTTTCCCCACAACCGGATGGTCTAGTCGTGACTGACTGTAGGGGGCGGTGCTCATCTCCGTTTCAAAGCCTGTAGAGGCAGCATTTGTCCGAGTACAAGCTTCCGTGGTCATGTGGCCGGCATGACTGTACACCGTAGTGCATGGAATGCCGTTACCTTCCCACTGAAGTGGTCCCTACTTATCTACTTGCGTTTAGGTGCTTTTGAACTGCTAGGTTGGCAGGAGCTGGGACAAGCAACGGGAGCTCACTCCGTCGCGCAGTCTTGAAAGCCCGGTCGGAAAGCCCAGCAACAGCGAATTAACCCGCTGCGCCACCACGTTACAGGCCCACAAAAAAGATGTCACCGGCTATATGTGCTTGCTCAAGCCTGTTTTTTAATCAGACCCTGAGTGGAGGAAGGGTTGGTTGCCACAAAGCGGTCGTTGCTCGCCACAGGTGACTCTTCAAGTGTGACTCTACGCAAGACAATGCTGAAAACACTGAACCAGACCCTAATTTTCTTTTAAAGGGATGTCAGTGAAAATGGAAGTCCAGAATGAAAACTGAAAATGTGTGCGTTTTTCCTGTCTCCGTAGGAAGAAGCTGTTTTCTGAGAAAATAATGTGGTGCCAATTCAAGGAAACGTCTTCCGTTCAGTTTCACAGATTTCCATAGTGCTGGGCCGTGAAAACATTAACTTGGTCTCGGCCCCTATTTGCCAGCTTGATGTCCTCTCCTCGGGGGGGAAAAACGTTCCACCATTGATCCTCTTGGGTTGGTGCCTCTTCCTTGTGTTTTGGCCATGCTTTTCTACCACGCTTCAAGCTCCTCTAAGACTGAGAGGTGTCTCAGAGTGCAATCCTAACCCGGAGTTCGGCCAGCACAGTTAGGTCAGCAAAGTTTGGCTGGCACAAGAGACACCATAAAGTATGTTTGGACCTCTCCCGGAATCAGAGGCCAGCACACAGACATTCACCATCCTCCCTGACTCCGGGAGTGGTCCAAATGCACTTTACGGTGGCCCTGGTGCTGACCAAACTTTGCTGGCCTAACTGTGCCAGCCTAACTCCAGGTTAGGATTGCGCCCTCAGTTTGTTGTGTGTGGTAAGTACTGAAAAAGGGAACCAAACACAGCGAGAAAAGGGCCCACAAAATGATCACGGCCTCTGCAAAAATTAGATGAAAGCCTTGCAGAATTCGGCGTGGTGGGGGACTGATAGCAGTTTTTTTCTCCCTCTTTCTCAATAAGAGCTCAGGATCATCCAGGGACATTGATCAGGAGGGGCGAAAACTAGGACAGTGGGCCCTCGATATCTGCAAGAGGCTGGCTCCAGAACCCGCGTAGATATCCAAATCCTCAGATGCTAAGTCCTGAGTAAAGGTGAGGTGGGGACAGGATTGAGGTGCTAGGCTTCCTTATGTTGCGGTCATGCCAGATTTATGGCCCACTCCCTCAGAATGCCTCCAAGTGACCAGAAGCGACTTCCGGTTTGTGTCCGCAACTTCCAGTTAGTTTCTGGGGACATTCTCAGGCATGGGGAAGCCTATGGAGGGGGCCACTGTCCCCACACATCTCAGGACCCCCCTCCCAGACATGACTGGAAGTGACAACAGGATTGGCCCGGGAGGCCAACTGACACAGCCAGGATAGGTGTAGACGGTGTGTAAGATCTGCAGGGGGTCAGTTGATGGAATTGGCTGAAGCCTCCATCCCAAAAGGACAGGTTTTGCCTCAGGCCTCTCTTAACGTGTCCCCCCCCCTAATCTGCAGCCAGGCATTTCCTCTGAATTTCCACAGCTGGTGAGTCCTGGCTTTGCTCTTATCTGGACCGCTGGACGATCCAGACGAAAAGGGAAAAAATCCTGGACAAGAATCCACCTGTCCCTCCCAGTTCAGACAGAGAGGAAAATCTCACCCAGGTGTGTGTGTGTGTGTGTGCATGCGTGTGTGTGTGTGCATGCGTGTGTGTCTTTTGTAGGGAGGGCAAAACAGAAGTAAGACCGTCTGCAACCCCAGCCATACAGACAGGGCGTGCCTGATTTTTCAATCTAAACGCATTTGTCATAGCAGCTGCTCCAGCAAGGAAGCTTTGACGAATTTGGTTGCACAGAGAGACTTCCTGCTTGGCGTGCTGGATCAAGAAGCAAGCTTATCTGGCTGGGAGGAATTTTGTCGCCGTTCAGGGGAGCAGCAGCTCAAACCCTCAAATGCTTGCTCAGTTGCGACAAGGCTGCAGACCTCAGTTTCTCTATGTGTGCATTCCTTGTCCTGTAATTCAGAAACGCAGAGGGTTGCTCATTCCTCTCAGGGCACATGCTGGTGGTGTCTCTCAGCCAGCCGGCTATTGTTGGTTTCAGAACTTATCTATTGACAGTGGCCATGTCGCCATCACTGCAGTTGCTTTTTGCTGTGTCCTGAGTCAATCTCTGGCTGCTTGAGCTCAGCATCCCCCGCACTGACTGGCAGCGGCTCTGTGGAGTTGCAGGCACAAAGGCACAATCCTAACCTGGAGTCAGGCCTGTGCAGTTAGACCAGCAAAGATTGGCTGACACCAGGGCCACTGTAAAGCATGTTTGGATCACTCTTGAGTCATGGAGGATGACGCATGTCTGTCCGCTGGCCTCTCTGACTCCCAAGAGTGGCCCAAACATACTTTACAGTATCCCTTGTGCTGGCCAAACTTTGCTTTATTTACCTCATATTTACCTCAGAATTTTACCTCAGAAATTTACCTCAGAATGCCAGATACAAGGGAGGGGGGTTTGGACCACTCTTGGAGTCAGGGAGGATGGCGTTCGTCTGTGTGCCGGCCTCTCTGACTCCAAGAGTGGTCCAAACCTACTTTACGGTGGCCCTTGTGCCGGCCTAACTCCAGGTTAGGATTATGCTCCCAGTTGTTCCTGGAAATGCGGTCACAGTTCAAACCTGGGAGTTTCAACTTGCAAAGCAATTGGTTCACCACTGAGCCCCAGTCCTGTCCATTTCTCCAGTTAGGTGAAGAAATTAGAGTCTTAAGAGTTGGAAGGGATCCACAATGTCATCTGGTCCACCCCCTGCCTGTAGCAGGAAATCCTTCTAGAGCAGTGGTTCCCAAAGTATGGGTCAGGAGCCACCAGTGGGTCAGGAGCCAATTGCAGGTTAGTCACGAAGTACCTACAGCAGCCATATTGAACATACGGGAACATACGGGATGCTGGAAAGGGGGAAGACTGGGCGGGTGTTCTGTTTGCGCCAAGGTTGTAAATAGGTGTCTTTCTTTCTGATTCACTTTGCTATTGGAAAATGGCTGAGAAATAACCCAACATATTGCTGCATTCTCAGGAAAGCAGCAGGCGATGGCGTCACAATGATGACACTTCCAGCCATGACATCACTTCCGGTGGGCCCCGGACAGATTGTCATTCTGAAAAGTGCTGAAAGGTTTGGGAGCCACTGTCCTAGAGCATCTCCAGCAGGCTTGAAGATGGTCCGTGAGGGAGAATCCGCAACCTCCCTTGGCAATCTGTTTTACTGTCGAAACGCCCTGTCTAGGTTTTCTGATGTCCAACCAGAATCTCCTCTCTGCTTGCATAAGAACATAAGAAGAGCCCTGCTGGATCAGGCCAAAGGCCCATCTAGTCCAGCTTCCTGTATCTCACAGCGGCCCACCAGGTGCCCCAGGGAGGCATGAGACAACAAGACGCTTGCATCCTGTTGCCACTCCCTTGCACCCGGTACCAGTAGCCCACCACCTTTGTAAGGAGGTTGCACAACCCATCATGGCCTATAGCCCACGATGGACCTTTCCTCCAGAAATCCGTCCAATCCCCTCTTAAAGGCATCAAGACCAGATGCCATCACCACCTCCTGTGGCAAAGAGTTCCATAGTTTGTACTCATTGGATCTAGTTATACTGTCAGAGACAGTTGAGTACGAATTTGTTCCTTCTTCCTTATGACAGCCCTTCCGGTATTTGACAAGGACAAGGCGGCCCTTTCAGTCTGTCCCAACACGAAGAGTAAGGTGACAACTTCAGTTCTCCTGGGTAATACTTAGGACTCAATGGCCTAATATTAAAGGCCTAATACTAAGTCACCATAGGCTTTGTGTGCCTATGGTCCCTCATTAGAATGCAAGAATTTCAATTTTACTTTTAAAGTTTCTATCCCTCAGTGTTACAGAAGTAAAGGGTAAACTTTGCCCTCGTGTTTTTCAGGAAGCCTGACCCTTGGTGTCGTGGCACTTCAATTGCTTCCTTTTCCCCTTTTGAGCCTGAAAGCTAGACAGAGACTGTAGGTCCTTGTTTATAACATACCAATGATTCACTTGCGTTCAGGGTTAGAGTGATGGTTGAGGAGAATCTGTGTTCTTTTGCTGGAGGGAAAGTCCATCGCAGGCTGCAGGCCATGATGGGTAGTGCAACCTCCTTATTTTAGAGGTAGGCTTACCTTGGAGTGCCAGATGCAGGGGAGTGGCAACGAGATGCACATATCTAGTTGTCTTGTGTGTTCCCTGAGGCATCTGGTGGGCCGCTGCGAAATGCAGGAAGCTAGACTAGATGGGCCTTTGGCCTGATCCAGCAGGGCTCTTCATACGTTCCTTTTCTGAACAGGCTTAAAAACAAAGAGGAAAGCCCTTGTTAATCAGGGGCTCTTGTCTAGCCTTCAGGGATTCTTGGCTGCCTGAATACGATTGTGGATGGGATGTCCGTTTTCCAGAAATGGGGTGACAACAAACTTATAACAGAAAGTTTATTCTTATGTAGTTTGTTTGGAGTTCCTGCCTCTCTAAAGATAAATCTGAGGCAGCTGATAACAGTTCCGAATGAACACGCAAACTAAGCTCTACATTTGTCTTTTTTAAAAAAATGTGTGGGGACGAGGGGCTTCGTAGCCTGTGGGTTTCTGATTTTTGCCGGTTGTAAAGTGGCCGTGTCTGTGCTCACAGATTGCTGCAGGTTCCCCCCCCCCCCCCCGCGCGTCTGCCTGGACAGAGAGTTCTTGTTGGTTGATGCTTTTCCCATTACGACTGTGGCTGGGTGACGTGCGCCAGATGAGTGCAAAGCCAGCCTTCCTCTCCCTCCCCCCTTCCCCTTCTTCTTGGAGAAACAAAGGCAGAATGGGCCTACAGATGACATAATAGGAACATGACATCACACTTGGCAGAACTACAGTTGCGATTCAGTGGGTTGTGTTCCTTGGACACGAGAGCAACCCCTTGCGTTGCGCCAGAGGAGATGCATGCATGTGAAGCATTGTGTGTCCTTCCCGGCGAGGGAGGGTCTCGTATGCAATGAATGTATGCAAGCTGTGTGCATCAAAGGCTGCTTTATGGTTTGTGGTAGCATTGTCAAGTCTGAAGTGGCGTGGACCTGAATGGTGCTCCTTCCGTTCTTTGGACTGGGAAGTGGGAAACATCCCCAGTGCTCCAACCCAGACCCCCCTCCCCGCCAGTTCCCCTTCTCCTCTTCCTTTTCCCATCCAAGGCGTGGAACAGTAAAGGCTAGAGGACAGGTGGAAGAGGGTGTTACCACTCAAACTGCTGCCTGAGGCACCCAACTCAGTTGACCTCATGGAGGGGCCGGTCCTGGCTGAAGGTAATTGCATTGATAATGATGGAGGGAAAAGGGATCTGGAATCACACATACCGTTCTAATTGCTCCATCTCCAAAACAGTACCCTTGATCTGGGACAGCCTGGAAAAGGTCAACCGAAAGGATCAGCGTTTTGAAGCACCTCCTCTACGAGGACAGGCAGAAGTGTTTGGGGATTTTTAGTTTTAGAAAAAGATAGTGTGTTGGCAGGAAGGAGAAAACAGTGGCTTATAAGTGGTGGGTGAGAGAGAGAGAGAGAGAGAGGCTTGGGAAAAGTTGACAGAATGGTTGGGCAGGAAGATTCAGGACAGACGAGAGCGAGGACTTTCTTGCTTAAGCATTGATTCTAATGCTTTGGCACTCACGGTTGCAGGGTTTTTTTTTATTTATGGGATTCTTTATTTCCATTTATGTAAGCCTTCAAGGCAGCCAACAAAGTCAACATGATTAAAATTAAATTTCAAAACTACAAGCAGAACATTAAAAAAAAAAACCCCAAGGAAGATTCAACCAAAAAAGAACAAAACCAAAAAGCAAGAGACTACAGATTTTGAAATTGAAAACAAACCACCGTCCAAGAAATAATCAAAATAGCTCGCTGAGATTGAAATACTTGGTGAAACTAAAAAGGTGTTCAGAAGGCAGGAAAGAAAATGGCTGCCAGTCTTGGTTCCTGGGGCGGTGAGTTCCACCGTCTGGGTGCCACCGCAGAGAAGGCCCTCTCATACATTCCCTCAGAACGTATGTCGGAGAAAGGTGAGGTGTGTGTAAAAGGACCTCCCTAGTAGAGAGCAGAGAGGATCTTACAATATACACGATCCTGTGATGGCTTCATCACTCCACGCTCTCAGCTTCTACACTCCACCTGCCTCGGCCATTATTATCGAAACCGCCCCATCCCGAGTGTGCAGAATGAGCAGAGAGGTCTCTGCCCAGAGGAGCATACACTCGAGCAAACAACACAAGCCAGAGGATGGAAGTGGTGGAGGTGCACGTCAACAGGATAAGAAATGCGCAATTATTTCAGCTACGCGCACTGGGGCTTTGGTCCAGGGAAGGAGTAGGGGGCCAGGCTTTGTGGAGCAGGTCAGGAGCAGGAGGGGAGTGAGAAATGTGGGGCGGCCTGGCGCTGGTTCAGTCTTACGCAGTGTGTAAAAAGAGGCGGCTGAGCAGCTGTCTTGAGCTTAAGTCTGGGGTCTAGTAGCCTAGAAGGAGGACGGGGAGGGGGGAATATTTCAAGCTCGTGATAGTTTTGGCAGGAAGCCCCAAGAGCAACAAAGTGAACAGCCTGGGCCTATTTTGGGGGAAGCGAGGCAGCTGGCCGAGAGCCACCTTCGCGCTAACTTTGGTTTCAGGGGATGCTGAGGGGTTGGGGTCCAGCAGCCCCTCGCAGTTGCGGCGACTGAGGCAGCCTCAATGCGAGCTCTCTTCGGTGTGGAGGAAGCTGCTCTGAAAGGACTGGGCGCCCTTCCTGTGGAAAATGGCCGCCGTGGCTATTCGAGGGGCTGCGCCGAGGACGAGGGCGTCTGGCTTGCCGGCCATGGCCTACTCTGATTTCCGTGCACAAAGGGCTTTTGTTGGGTTCGTTTTAAGTAAAACAAAGCTTAATTTCAAACGTGGGCTTGCCTTCTTACTTCTCCCTCTTCCCCCGAATATGGAATCTGAGCAGAGCCCTGCCCAGAACGCTGGTGTTCCGAAAGGCCCTGATGTGGCAGGACCTTCTCTCGGAGTTTAAATGGGAAGTGCCTTCGATGTAGAGAGTGCCTTGGAACATGTGCAAAGGGCATTTCGGCTGCCGCACAATTGTTCAACTGTTTTCCCTCTGTGTGTGTGTGTCTGTGTGTGTGTTAGTAATAACCTGCCTCGCACTTAGGAAACAGTTAAATATTTTCTGAATACAGACGGGCACTTGTAGCCACAGATCTCATTATTTGCGTGTAAACCGCTTTGTGAACTTTATGTTGAAAAGCGGTATATAAATACTAGTGATTGATTGATTGATTGATTGATTGATACCTGCAGTTTCAATTATCTGTGGATTGAGGGGGGCACTTACCTTCCTTTATTCTTTCTTTGGAATACTAAAAAAACCTTCTTGCTAGGGAGAGAGGGCACCCTATACTTAACATAGGGTTCCCTCTTACCTGCAGTTTCAGGTATCCAAGGGCGAGGTAGGGGGGGAGGAACATCCCCTGTGGATACCGGGGCCCACCTGTACATTTAGAAAAAAGGATCTGGGATAAAAGGAAGGGCTGTCAGGGAGCCAGGAACCCCCATGCACTCTTCTTTGTGACGTGCAACTTTTTTTTAAATGGACCCTTCGATTCTGGAGATGTCAATGATTCTGGAGAGACAAATGATCCTGCAGAAGGGCTTTTTGGAAGACGAGACTTCCCTGCGCAGGCAGCATTTTGACGTTCCGCCGCACATCATTTGGGTATTTGGGGCAGAAGGTGGAAAAGTCTTCTAAGCAGTGTGGGACTAGATGTCTACATCGGAGAGCCAAGGAAAATGCAGCTTGAGGTATAAAAACAACAGAGTCTGTACCAAGCCGAACAGCCGACCGGCGCTGAGTGGAGCTGCAGCGGTGTTGATCCGCCAGAGCTAATCTTGTGTTCTTGGTCCTCCGCCTGGTGAGTGGGAGTAGACAGGAAAACAGTCCTTGGTGCGGGAGGAATTCGGCTCCTTCATGGGGCTCCACAGTGGCTCCGACGCAGGTTGTCATCAGCGTCACGGAGCGCCCGCCGTCCTCTCCAGCCACCTTTCTGAGCTTCATTTGCACGAATTAAATCTGGAGTGTTGCAAAAATACACTTAACTCGCTGGGCTGCCGTCCTTGCCTGACTGCAAGCAAAAGGAAGGGAAATAAATACAGTGAAATGTTATTCCCTCCCCCCCCCAAGTCTTCCAAAGAAGATCTGCTTCCTTTGGTCCCCAAATCTAATGGGTAGAATATTCATCTTTTCTTGCTTGCTTCTTGGCAAACAAATAAAAATAAATCTTTTTGACTGGCCTCGTTCATCCCAAAATTTTAACTTGGTTTCAAAGAAGAAGAAAAAGAAGAATCCTTTGTTGTTGTTTTGCTTCTGACGTAAGGGAGGGAAATGGGTTTTGGGAATTCCTGTGGTTCAGCCATCTTTTCTTTTTTTAAAGACTTTTAGCCGACCGAATTTTAATTGAGGCTGAAATTTAAACAGGCTAAAACCTGTCGCTAACTTGTCGGTAGTGAATTCCCCCCTCAGCCACTAACTTGAATTGCTGTGATGTCACGGAATGTTCTCACACATTCTGCCGGTTTGGGGGGGGGGAAACCTGTCACCAGTGGAATGTTGACAAATTGTGCCCGTGGTTTGTGATAGATGAGCTTGGGGAAGACTTGGGAAAGCAGGGTTTATGAGCCTATGTGTGGTGTGGGCAGGAAGGGGATGAAAAGGCAATTGCGCTATGCAGACAGGGAGTCCAAAAGCTGGAAAACAGCGAGGAGTCATCATAGAGCCAGAATGGCTGAAGGAAGGACAGTAACATCAGCAGAGTGCTGATTAAAGGATCTGGATGTCTGGATCTGGATTTGGGCAGACGATTTAGCCGAGAGGGTTAATGCCTCCGTTTGCCCGAAGATAACAGCTGAAGATCTGAAGGTCGTGAGCTCGGGACTACCGGAAGTCTCTGTGAGCAGCAGACCTTGCAAACTGCAGCTGATTAAAAGCTGAGTTCCAGCTGCCTCGTGGGAGGAGGAGTGTGCTGAAGTCAGCTGCATCTCTGGTGGGAGCAGGGAAGCCTCTTATCAGCCAGCAGAAGGCAGGCAGGCGCCTAAGAAAGAAGGCTAAATCCAGAAAGAAAGATCTGTATGAGTGTTGTTCTTGAAAGATAGAACGTTTCTGTAAATTGTAAAAACCTTCGGGTTTGTGAATAAAAGTCTGCCTATGTAAACCGCCTTGAGTTACAGTCATTAGAGAAATCTAGTGATCTTAAGAAAGGCGGTATATAAATACATGCATTATTATTATTATTATTATTATTATTATTATTATTATTATTATTATTATTATGTCGGGGATGGGGTGCAAAGGTTTCCTGGTGAAAAGGGGTGGCTCTTTTTCATGCTGCGTAGCGCTAAAAGAAAGTTGTGTTGGAAGTTTGCTGGACAATATCTTACTCCAGCCTGACGAACCAAAAAAGGCCTAAATGACCACTCTCCGCCAGGTTGCCAGAGGTGTTCTGGAAAGGTCTGGGCACCTGGTTTCACATGCCACAGGACTTCTGTAAGGAAGGAGTTGACTTCTGTCAAGGAGACATTGTAAGGGTGCTCTGTTCTCCTGGGTCCAGTTTACGGATCTTGAGAATAATGTCTCACTGAACCCCTGAGTATTGGAAGTGTTAGAACAGACAAAACATTTCTTTACCCAGCATGGCATTGATTTGTGGAACTCCTTGCCACAGGATGCGATGATGGCCCCTGGCCTAGATGCCTTTGGAAAGGAATTGGACAGATTGAGGGAGGAAATGTCCATCACAGATTGCAAGCCATGATGGATATATGCGAACTCTGGATTTGAGTAGTAGCCTGTTTCTGAATGCCAGGTGCAAGGGAGTGGCAACAGGATGCAGGAATCTGGTGGACCACTGTGAGATACAGGGAGCTGGAATAGAAGGGCCTTTGGCTTGATCCAGCAGGGAGGTTCTTATGTTCCTGAAGATCAATTAATTCTCTCTCTCTCTCCTCTCTGTCTGTCTGTGTGTGTGTGTGTGTGTGTGTGTGTGTGTGTGTGTGTGTGTGTGTGT
>JAJKFI010000147.1:699063-710848 GCA_029204185.1 Lerista edwardsae | reverse complement strand
TGTGTGTGTGTGTGTGTGTGTGTGTGTGTGTGTGTGTGTGTGTGTGTAAAAAAGTTCCTTATATAGAGAAACACTTCATGAAATTAGGATTGTCCTGTTTCTGGTACTGCTTGCACTTACCAGCAACTTATTACACTGAAGTTTATGTGCCCACTGAAATGTTTTCGGCTGTTTCTGTGGATCTGTGGCCTCGTTTATCTCAATGGATAATCCAGCACTTGGGAAGTGCTGAGTGTCTCCAACTGAAAGGTGTTGACTTTGGCCGAGAGAATCCCTCTGTTCTCCCATGCCAAAAAAACAGCTTTTTGTCTGAGTCTGGAATGAAGAGAGAGCGAGAGAGGCCAGTCTTTTTTTAAAAGCCCTGTTGATGGAAGAAAGACAAAATAAATGTGAATGGTAACAAGCTTTTCTCTCCCTCTGTCTTTCCCTCCAGGGATCTTTCCAGTAACAAGATCAGTACTTTAAATGTTGAGGCATTTGCACGTCTGACTTCCCTGACAAAATTGTAAGTACTGGTTACGTCCTTTATAATCTTACAGCGCTCAAATGCAGCTTCCCTTTTCATACTTGGCACGGCACTTGTTACTCGCGGCTAAGTGTATCCCACAATTCCTTCCTGGTGCTCGGCCTGAGAAGAAGGAGGGAGCAGCTTTATATTCAGCATCTGGAGAATCTCCACTTGAAAAGAAGAAAGCAAAAACAAGTTTCTTATGGGCTGGAAAGTCAATCTCTGAAGTGGCCAGTTGCAGAATTTCATGAAACTGACCACTTTCATGAAAGTGGCCAGGAGCAGAATTTCTCTTGGAAAAAGGGGGTGTGACCAGTGGTGTCATCTTAATGATTTGAGAACAGGTACTCACTTTTGATTGGCACGTGTTGGGACCCGCCCATCGGAAGTGACGTCATAAGCCGGAAGTGAGGTCGTGGCAGGAAGGGACATGAAAAAAGCCCTTTTGGAGGCCTCAGACGATTTTAAACTGACCCAACAGTTGCAACAGGATTCCACAGCACCCCCAGAACATGTTAAGGAGGCCTGGCATCATGTTAAAGTGACCCAACAGTTCCAAAACCCCAGAGCAGCTCATTTTTCAGTGGCAAGGCCAGGCAAGGCAAGGCAAGGCAAGGCTCCACTCACTGCCTGCCTGCCTGCCTGGCTCTGAGCACGTGCAGGCAACTCAAACGTGCAGGAAATTCAAACGTTGCAGGGGGCGGAGTCGACGAGTGGGTGGGCGAATGGGCGGGGCCAGCCGTAATCCTAGGAACTGGTACTCGCGTACCCCCTGCATGACATCACTGGGTGTGACTTCAATTACCTGCCTTTCTCCATTACAATAATGCAAGCAGCACTATTGTAATGGAAAAGGGCATTACAATAACACAAGCAGCAGCTGGATTTTGGTTGAGAAAATGTCAGAAGGAGAGGATTGACGCACCTCACATTGAGGCCTTTTGTGACCCTGATTCTGAGGCCTTTTGTGACCCTGATCCAGATTGAGGCCGTTTGTGACGCTGTTCCTTTGCAAACAATGTGTTAAGCTTTGCATCTATTTTAACCCTAATGGAAGCTGCAGAAATTATAGGAAAGGGAGGAACCAATTTTCCCCTCCTATCTTTTGCACAAAGTTCTGAATTCAGTTTTTCATGGAGTTGAATTGGGACAAAATGTTTTCCAATTTTTTCATTACTGACCTGTGCTAGCTGCTCTTCAGCCAAGGTGCTCAGGGCAGACGAGCAATAAAATGCATTAAAAGACATTGAAAATAGATCAGACCAAGCAGGAACACCATAGGACACTGAAACAGTAGCAATAAAGTTCTAGGATAAGCATAAAACCAAATGTCGATTTTGTTCAGGGTAGAAACGGCCGAGACCCCAGTCTCTGAAGCTTTGTTTTTGTTGAGGTTTTTTTGTTGTCAAATATGCTGCTGGTGGCTGTTTATGGTTTATCTGTTTGTTTTTTAATTTTTGGTTTTTGGGGGGTGGAGTGGGAGAGGTCTTGTACCCTTTCGTATCTTTGTATTTTATTGTTGTGCACTGCTTTTAAAGCCTTTTAAATGCAGGAAAAGCAGAATGTGCTTTAAAAATAAATAAATGCAGTGTTGACACCTCTCTGCACACCAATCTTCACACACCAAGAGTGTGCGTGCGTATGTGTGTTTTTCAGTGGAGATTTCTCCACAGGGGCAAATGGGGCTTGGTCCCTCCAAGACAAAAAAGAAAATATTTAATTGCCATAACCAATTAAAGATCTCTGTGTGACCAAGGTGAATCAGTGCTGGGTTTTTCTTCCCTGCTTGTTCCTTCCCCTTGCTTCCCTTTCAGGCCTGTGCCTCTAGTTCAGTGGTTCTCAAACTTTTTAGCCTGGGACCCACAATTTAGAATGGTACTCGTGTTGGAGCCCACCGGAAGTGGTGTCATTAACCTGGAAGTGATGTCATCGCTGGAAGTGACATCATCAAACAGGAAGTGCCATTGTTGTGACCTAATCGAATGATACTCCTGGAATGCAATCTGGCATTCTTGGACTGCAGCAATTTTACAACCATGAACCATCCCTGACAGAAAGCAAGGTCAGGACAAAATATTATGTAAAAGCACTGAACCAAAAACAATAAAAAAAAAAACCCCAAAAAACCCTCACTTGAAAATTCAAACTGTTAACACTCACAAAAAGAATATAACAAGAGTAAGGTCTGCAGCTTCCAAGATGGCTGCCCCCTGCTTTCCGCGACCCACCAAGTGGGTCCTGACCCACAGTTTGAATAACACAGATACATAGGATTGCAGCTCTAATAGGGGGCCACTGCCAATACTAAGGGAGCCGCCAGCTGAAGAAGTTTGGGCACCACTAACACTCTCCTCAGGCCATTGCCGGCCTCCGTGGGAATCGGCATTACCCCCTGGCCTGGGCGCGGCTGCCTCCTTCGTCTCCTCAGGGAGTCCCTCTGGGGTTGAGGGAGGCGCTGCGCTAACCATCTCCTCAGGCCAGCGCATAACACGCTGATGTGAGAGGGTTCCCTCCGGCCTGGGCGCCTCTTTTTCTTCCTCCCCTGCAGTCTCTGGAAAGGGGCTACTCGAACCGTCTCCTCAGGCCAGTCCTGGTCTTTTTTAGGAGCCTTTTCTTATAAGCCCCTCTGGCCTGGTTGGCTGTTCTTCCTTTTGTTCAGGCCTCTCAGGACAAGAAGGAAGGGCCTGCAGGCCGGAGACCAACATGAGCACAGTCTATTCCCTACAGTTGTTGTTGTTCAGTCGCTAAGTTGTGTCCGACTCTTCGCGACCCCCTGGACCGCAGCACGCCAGGCCTCCCTGTCCTCCACTAGCTTCCGGAGTTCGCCCAACTTCATGTTCATCGCTTCGGTGACACTCTCTAACCATCTCCTCCTCTGCCGCCCCCTTCTCCTTTGGCCTTCAAGCTTTCCCAGTGTGAAGGTCTTTTCTAAATTCCCAACAGTAGTGTTATTCAAACTGTGGGTCGGGACCCACTTGGTGGGTCGCGACCTGATGTCAGGTGGGGCGTGGAAAGCTGGGAGCAGCCATGTTGGAAACTACAGCCCTTATTCCTTTTGTGAGTGTTAACAGTTTGAATTTCCAAGTGAGGTTTTTTTTTTTTAAATATTGTTTTCCGCTCAGTGCTTTTACATTATATTTTGTCCTAATCTTGCTTTCTGTCATATCAGGGATGTTTCATGGTTGTGCAATTGGAGGAAGTCCAAGAATGACAATTTACGTTTCAGGAGTGTCGTTTTATGATGTTATATGATGTCACTTCCTGCCACAACATCACTTCCAGGTTAATGACATCACTTCCGGTGGGTCCCCACACAAGTGCCATTCTAAAAAGTGGGTCCTGGTCTAAAAAGTGTGAATGCTACTGCCCTACAAGGAAGGCACATTGACTTCTTCCCACTTTTTCAGCCTATCATATCTATCCTAAGCAGAATTGGGCAGTAATACAATGCTTGGTTTGGGGGGGGGGGTTGCACCCTGAGGCCAAGGAGTTATCCATTAGATTTGGCTGTAATTTCAGTTCCTCCATCCCCCCCCCCCGCCTAAACCTGCGACTGTTGCAAACCAGACTTCTGCTTTGTATTAATTGACCAGCAGCAATCTTTTTTTTTTTCCTCTGAAGAAAACACGCAAAGGGACCCACCCAAGCTCAAGAGCTGAGCGTTTTTGACATGTCTTGAGGCCTCTTGGCTCCTGGTGCCAGAAGGGAGAGGTGCTTGACTGGGACAGCCAATTCTGTAGCCTATAACCATAGGATACCTTGGTCTGAAAAGGCACCAGGACTGAAATTCCAGCTCTTATCTGGGCATCCGGCCAATGTGAGGCCTACAAGTGCTCACAACGGCAGCACCATATGTGTAGAAGTGGGATTTCAGCCTATAGGTGGTCTTGATGGCTGCTGCTAAATTTTCCTAGGAAGAGTTTTACCGTTCTTTTCTGATGAACATTTGCTATTTGCCGATGAACATTGATGAAGTTTCTATTTTAGGCAAAGTTGTCTTTTGTATTCATGATAAAATCCTTTTTCTCTTCCCCTGCCCTCCTTCTTTCCGGCTCCAGAAATATAAGCAACAACAAGATTTCTGTGTTAGAAGATGGAATATTTGATAATTTATTTAATTTAAGTGAAATGTAAGTTCACGCATGTATTTTCCTCAAGAGAGCGTTGCTTTGTATTTTGATTATTTCTGATTTCTGCAAAGTTTCTGTCTGTTCCCAAATGTCTTATATTATGAAGTCCGTTGCAAATGATTCTTCCTCTTTTTGACCTCCCTTTTTCAAAAGCCTGGACTAAAGTTATTCTTAGTTCAAAGTAATCACAATAACAATAGTGGCAACAGCAATGGTGAAAAATGAGGATGACAATGACAATATGTGCGTAAAACACAAGTTTAAAATGTTGGTTGAGTCTCCAAGCCATGGGTTAAAATCATTTTTCTGTTTTAGACTCACCCAGCCATGAAAGTCTTAGCACGTTTGATAATAGTTTTCATTTCAAAATGTAGACTGCTGCTTTGAATTAAAGCCTAGAAATTGCTCAGATACTGCAAGCCCTCCACTCTCTGAGCAATCTGCATTCCCCCCCCCCGCCTTTGCAGCAGGTCAGCTAGTTAAGCTCACTTTGATGGGCAAGTCGTGCTGGACCCAAACGGCCCACTTAGTTGTTGCAAATGATAAACACTGGAAGTTTGGTCTCCCCATGTTGTATCGCTCAGGGCTGGTGTTTGCTTGCTTGTTTTGTCCTTGTAACAACAGTGCCTGAGCTAAAATCTCTTACCAGATTGCCAGGCCACATCTACCCGACAAGGGACGAGAATGATTGACCAGGTAATTCTGAGCATTCTGGCCAAAGAATAGCTTCTAAGGGACAGGTAAACGGGTATGAAATGAACATAATGAGCTTGTTGTGTAGCGACACACAGCTTTCTTTCCTGAAAGGTGTACTTGGGGCACATAACAGTGTTCTGGGGTTGCTGCTTCAGCTGCAGGCAGCCGTTGTGTGAGAACCAATTATTTTTGTTAAGTAGCTGCTTGTTTTTGATGAAAGGTGGTATATGAATATTTGTAAGAATAAGAATAATAGCTGGAAGCTGGACTAAGGAAAAAGCCAGATCAAATATCCCAACACAGGCTCCACCTGAACAGGAAACCATTATAGCCCTTCCCAGTGAAATGAGCCCGTGGCCAGTCTGGGTGGGTGCAACATTTGCCAAAACCGAACCCTTCCTGACCCAAGGAGATGTTCCAGTCTGTCGCCCACCTCGGGCAGCTGTGTATCGAGTCATGGATTCCTAGTTCTAGCCCTCATGCCTCTTGATACCCAAATGTCACCCTGGTCATATCAATCAATCAATCAATCACTAGTATTTATATACTGCTTTTCAACACAAAGTTCACAAAGCGGTTTACAGGCAAAAAACAACATTAAAGTTAAATGGCTCCCTGTCCCAAAAGGGCTCACAATCTAAAAGAATGGAGA
Source organism: Lerista edwardsae (assembly GCA_029204185.1). Classification (NCBI taxonomy): domain Eukaryota; kingdom Metazoa; phylum Chordata; class Lepidosauria; order Squamata; family Scincidae; genus Lerista; species Lerista edwardsae. Next base: position 704,862 of record JAJKFI010000147.1, on the reverse strand, counting down.
ACACCACCAGCAACAGCCACAAGAAAGACACTGTGCTGGGGTGAAGGGGGATCTCAAAAGGTTTATATCATATCTCAAAAGGGGGATCTCAAAAGGTTTATATACATATCACCCCTGTAGCCAATTCTTCTTGGCTCAGCTGGGTCCTGCAATCTTGGAGCTTGTGAAATCTCACAAGGTGACGGCATCCAAATCTCACGGGATTTTGTGAGCTCCAAGGTGGCGGTGCCCAAATCTTTTAAGATTTATGTGCAGCTGTCTTGGATCTCACAAAACCTTTTGAGATCCAAGATGGCAGCGCCCGGGAGGTGGGAAACAGGTAGAAGGAGCCTCTGGGGACATCCCACGGCACCCCTGTGAGTGTGACATGATGCCCTAAGGCATAGCGATGCACACTTAGGGAAAGCCCGCCTTAGTTCCTTAATCCTAATCCTGCCCCCCTTAATGGAAGAATCCTGGTGCCTGAAACAGTCAGCACAAAAGAGGCCTAATTATCAGCCTCTAAAGTACCGATTATTGGACTCTTAGTGTTACAAGTGACATTTTTCACAATTGTGCCTTTAAAAAAAATTTCCCCTTGTTTCTTCTGAATCCAACATTTCAGGAGGCTATTAATTTGCATTTGGTTTTTGACAAGATTTCTTTATAATCCTTTCAAAGCCCTCTGGAAGCTGGTGCACATTCTCTTTCTGACTGATTTCTGTCTCTGTTCTGCCTCCCTGCAATTGAGTTACTGCAACACCCATTTAATGGGAAGTACTGGAGTGGTTTTGGAATGCAAAACCCACCCTACATCCTCTTTTATAATTACAGCAATTATTTGTGGACTGAAAAAGGCACTTGCAGAATTCTACTCTTCAGGGGAAGGAGAAACCATAATAATGATTGTATGGTTTGCTGGTTGTTAACTCTGTGTGCAGCTCTTTGTGAAGCAGTGCTTGCTTTTCGCGGGGTGCAGTTTGGAGAAGAGAGAGAGCTGATGCTGGGGTGATAAATACCTGTCACTGACAAGATAATCCCGCTCCTTGATCTGCCTGTTTCAGAAACTTAAGTTCGAACCCGTTCCTTTGCGACTGCAATCTCGCCTGGCTCCCCCGCTGGGTGGAAGAAAGAAAAGTTCGAGTCCTGCATCGTTTGGAGACGAAATGCGCCCAGCCTCCCCGGGTGGCAAACCTACCGCTTTTCAGTGTGTTGTCCGTCAGCGTCACTTGCGGTAAGGGAAGGGTGTGTGGAGTGGCAAACTGGAGAAGGAATGCTATGATTGACCAGCATAATAAAGTACCAGTATAAATGATGGAACCCATGTGATATGAGGCTGTTGTTCTATGCAAGCCTGGTTTTGACCAGTTGCATAGCTGAGGGGGGGGGTCACACGGGCCGCCTCCCCCTGTCCTTTGCAGCATTGACAATGCTGCACCAAGGAAGGCTCCAGGGCAGGTAGAATCTTCTGCCTCTGGAGCCTTCCTCAGTGCAGACGATTGGCCATGCCGGAAGTAATTGTGGTGATGTCATCACGTCACTCCAGTTACTTCTGGGTCAGGGTCGGGGGGGGGGCGGCAGGCCAACTGCCATGCCCCGGGGCAGCAGGCCAGTCGTCGACGCCTCTGGTTTTGGCTAGAGATGCTGATGACCATCTGATGACCGTCTCCAATCTCGGGTTTGGAGAAGAACCTGGAATTCAAAGAAAAGCTGAGTTAAAAGCAGAAAAGAGCTCCTTTCCAGTTTTGGAGAGTTCGCCAGTTGGGTTGACTGACATCTCGACAACAAAACAACTGGAGCTCCAAAGGTGTCTGGAAGGAGTATATTGTCTTGAGAGACTCTCTCTGGATCCCTTTGCAAGTGCAGTTTGTATTTCTAGTTAGGATGCCAGTGGAGATTCTTCTAAGGCAGGGGTCAGGGAACTTTTTTACCTTTTACCCCAAAATATCTTTAGATACGCCGACGTTACCCCCTTGACATTACCCCCCCCCCCCGCCAGAACAAAAGAAAAAAAATTACATATTGGAACCCATTGCTTTTTATTTGATTAATTAATGAGCTTAATTAATGCTATGTAAATATGAAGTTGTAAAGCATTTGGGTATACCTGCAGACCTTGAGAGAATAGAATCCAACCCTTCTGGGTTACAACTAGCTTACCTTTTTGACAGCAGGTTTAGGTGCTTGGACTTAAGATTTCTCTCTATAATGAATTCAGATTGGGGCCGGCCGGCCCTCCCTCCCTCCCTCAACACCAGTTCTGATTTTGTGTTTGTTTTCTGATGTTCGCCTTGCCTCGTTGCCTCCTGCCTCTCTTTGTGTCCCTGACTCCCTGCACAGGCGCAGGCGCCCCAGCCCTCCCCCTGCTCGCTTGCCCGCCTGCCCCACTCCTTGGGTCAGCAAGACAAGGCAAACCCAGGGAGAGCCCTAGCTGCTCACAAGCAAAGAGGCACATCCACAGAAGTCCTCTGAACACGCACGCACACGCACACACACACGCACGCACACGCACACACGCACGCACACGCACGCGCACGCACACGCACGCACGCACACGTGCACCAGCCAGGAACGGGTCTGCGCCGGCCTCACTGCCCGGAATAGGCTTGGCCTCGCCGGCTCCCCCATCACCCGGCACCGCCGCAGTTGCAGCCACGGCTGCCATTTTCTCTGCTGGTGCTTCCTTCTCCCTCTACCAGCAGTGGGATCGATAACCACGGCCTTCTTCGCCGCCTGGGAAAGGAGGGGAACGCTGCCTATTGGGGCCAAGTACCTTGCCGCTTCTAATCTCCTATTGGAAGCAAGGGAAATCCATCAAGTGTGAGAGGAACTTCCCATTGGTCAGAAGAGAGAACGTTGGTCATGAAGGAAGGATGAGGGAAAAGGGGGCGGGGCATACTCCTATCTGTCCATTACCCCCAGGAATTTCATTTTTACCCCATTTGGGGTAATTTACCCCTGTTCCCTGACCACTGTTCTAAGGGTTATAAAAAATAAAATAAAATCTAATCATGAACTAAAGAGACACAAGCAAGCTTTGTTTGTTTGTTTGTTTTGCAAGGCTTAACATTTTCTTGCTCAAAACAAGAAAAGCTTGAGCCTGGAAGCTTTCTCTGGGCTTGGTTAAACAAGTTCCTGCCCAGCCTGGTCCAAGTGGGCCTGTTGGCAGGGCCTGTTGGCATGCCATTGGCATGACTGCATTGGTGCTAGAAAGTTGGCTAGGATTGGGGCCCTTTTCACAGTTTGTCTCCTGAAGTCAGCTCTTTTCAACGTTTGTCTTCTCACGGCACACTGTCCCTTCCGGCTTCTGGGAGACGGTTCTGGGTGCTGCCGCTGTTTCCAGGGCAACTCTCTGCAGTTGCGCCGTGTCTCTGTAAGGCGTGGGCCAGCTGTGCTTGGGCCAGTCCTGCCAGGCTGCAGCTGCACCCCCTGAATATGTGCAGGCACCAGATTAGATGTTTGGGACGCCGACTGATGATCGATGAATGATGACTGGCGATTCCAAGTCCTTGCCTATTTAGAGCATCCTCATGTCGAACCATCTTTCGATTTTGGAAATAAGGTGTTAATTCTGATCCCTTCTATTTACTTACCTACTTGAACCGAGAGCTTATCTTTGCAGCCTATTTAATTAATTGCCCACTTTTTGGAAATTCTTTGTTTTAGTATAATGTTTCTTCCCTTTATTGGATGGTTTTAAATTATCCACACGGGTTATTTTTGGGTTGGCCGATGTCCTTGAAGATATGTCCTTGTTATTTAAATTTTCATCTTATTCTCCATAATTTATTTTAGGTACAAAAATCTGGGCGGTCTTTCCTTAAGTTGCTAACGATCTGTGCCACCCGTATTTGATATTTCCTGTTAGTCCGCTAGTCTCCTTTTGATACATTTCCAATCCTATTTAATAGATTTCACCCTGTTTTCCCTACCCGTGTTGTGTAATGTTAGAATGTTATTGTATATATGCCAATATATATACGTTTCGAATATATATACGTTTCAAAACGTATATATATATACGTTTCGAAACGAAACGAACAATATTTGGGACGCACGTAAGAATCGCTTGCGGTCAAATCCCCCCTTTTGGTTGTGGGAAATGGGTTCTTTGGTTTGTTGGCTGAGAAAAGGACTTGGTTTGAGTACCATCTGGGTGCCTTTGAGGGCCCCAAGTTCCAGGTTCTTTGCTTGATCGACGCCTCACCGATTGCTTCCTGGCGCCATGCTTTGTCTGGGACACCATCAGCCCCCGACTCACTGTCGCCGTGTGCTTTTCTACGAAGCATCTCCTTTTCTGTCCACAGGAGCATCCTACATCGCGTGCCTGACCGACAACCAGACAGGACTGGCGGACTCCATCATCCAGTTCACATCACAACTCCCTCAGAATATGACCGAGGAGGCGTGTGGCGCCCACTGCTACGCTGCTGAGCTGGACTACGGCAGCTTCAGTGAGGAAGGGCACTGCCTGTGTGGCGCTGCCCTCGAGCCAAACTCGTCCACGGACTGTTTGCCGTTCTGTGCCGAGCCGTACGTCGGGCCCGTCTGCGGCGGTCCTTCCCTCGTCTCAAGCGTCTTCCGCGCCCAGCTGCCCGTTTCCTTCACGGAGCCGCCTGCCCTCTGCAGCCTTTACCAATCGGTGGCCCTAACCGTCAACGTTCCGATTCCAGTCGGCATCCTTCAGTGGGACTTTGGGGACCAGGCAGGGGGTATGAATTCCACGGAAACGTCGGTCCTTCACACGTACACGTCGCCGGGGCGCTACAATGTCACAGCGACCGTCTTCGTTGGCCACCAGTTTGCCTCGGCCCGGACTGATGTCACGGTGGTGGTGCCCCCAGTCGAGCTGGAGCTGCTGTGCCCCTCGGTGGTAAGGACTAACCAAAGTCTGAGGCTGCAGGTGCGGAACCGAGGAGGAACTGGCCTCTCAGTCGAGTATAGCATTACGGCGCAGGACAGAGAACCTGGGAAAGGTGAGTTGAGGCCTGTGTCGTGATGCCACAGAAGTAAGTTCTTCGTTTCCTGGGCTATTGCTAAATGATTTTAGCTCTTGCCAACTAGATAAATTGCTCTGTTCAGACGGGGGTGGCATGACTTGGAAGGATGCCATCTTGGGCCCGTGTCACCCACCCATCCAATCCTTACTGTGCACCTTTTTGCTGTTGTGAAACTTGGACGTGCAGGACTTCCGGTTTCACCTTCCATGCATTCACACCGTCCCTGTAAATTATGCCCCATGTACCACACTTCCACGTTTCATGGCAGCACGCGAGGAGCCCCGTAAGGAAGGGGATTGATCTGCTTCTCATCAATCACGCATGAAGCGGATCATTGTGGCTTGCGTATGCAACGGGTTGCGGGGAGGCCGTGCACCCTGAATCCACTGCCCACTTGGACCACTCGCAATCTGCCGTCGATTCAGGGCGCAATCCTAAACTGAGTTAGGCCGGCGTAAGCTAAGCCAGCAAAGTTTGGCCAGCACAAGGGACACCGTAAAGTATGTTTGGACCCCTCTCGGAGTCAGAGAGGCCAGCAAACAGGCGTGCGCCATCCTCCCTGACTCCAAGAGCGGTCCAAACGCCACTCCCTTGTTTCTGGCATTCTGAGGTAAAATTCTGAGGTAAATATGAGGTAAATAAAGCAAGGTTTGGCCGGCACAAGGCCCACCGTCAAGTATGTTAGGACCCCTCTCAGAGTCAGAGAGGCCAGCACACAGACGTGCACCAGAAATTTACCTCAGAAATTTACCTCAGAATGCCAGATACAAGGGAGAGGCGTTTGGACCACTCTCGGAGTCAGGGAAGATGGTGCACGTCT
>JAJKFI010000147.1:671282-689455 GCA_029204185.1 Lerista edwardsae | reverse complement strand
ATCATCATCATCATCATCATCATCATCATCATCATCATCATCATCATCTCCCTGACTTACTAAATGCCAGTTGACTTGACCATGTGCAGCAGATTTGCTTCTTACTTGCCATCAGGCAAAAGGGCGCCTGTACTGTTTTGTACTTAGGAGTGCTGCGGTCACCTGACAGGTTTGATTTCCAAGTTTTCCGACTCTCACCATGCAGTTCTTCTGTGCCGTTGGTGCCACAGGTGGTCCGCAAGACCCTGAGAAGTGGCTCCCCAAGATCTGAGAGAAAAAATTACCTTTGGTCACCAGCCTCTCGCCACCAGAGAGGGCAGAGAATGGACCACTGAAGAATTGGCTGTGGCTGTGAGCGGTCCATTCTCCATCCTCTGTTGATAGTCCGTGGGGAAGCACTGGCTCGAGAGACACTTCCCCATGGACCACCAGAGAGGGCAGAGGACAGACCACCTGCAGCCCGCAACAGAAGCAGCAACGCACAAATCTTCTCCATAAAGAATAAGAACCCAGTCCTACTCGGAGTAGTCAATGGGGCGTACTCTCAAGTGTGGATAGGATTGAAGCCTAAACCTAATAAACCTTCTCGAATTATTACAAATTTATTATGTGATGGGAGGGTTGCGTGTGGTCCACGATGATTCCAATTTTTGCCTCAGTGGCCCATGGGCTCCTAAAGGTTGGGAACGAGGCAGTTCTAGGCAGACAACCTTCTGAGCCCTATCCAAAATGATCTGACAAAAAGATGGATGATAGTGTGTGGCAATCTCGCCCAGGCCCAGGGATAGAACAGTGGCTCACTGTGGGCAGTGCTCGTGTTAGCTGTTGGGGAGATAAGAGTTGTTGTGCAGTGTGCACCCTTAAGGGCACTAAAATATGCATTTGCGTGTGAATGTATCCCTGATTATTATCTGGTTACTCCATGCCATCCAACAGGTGAGTCGTTTGGGTGCCTGTTTCAGCCTGTGCATTGACGGCATCTGCGCTTCGATCTGTGTCCTGAGGCATGTCCCACAGTCAGAGGCAGACCTAAGGGAGTGCAAAGCTCTAAGTTTTGCAAGAAGCCTTCCCTTGCAGTGGAAATCTCTCCTCTCCTGCACCATTTTAGCCAATCCTCACAGGGAAAAGCAACATCTGGGCGTTGCTTACTGGCTGCAGCAGCAAGGGAGAGATGGGATTTACATGACAGGGTCAGGCTCCTTGCAACACTTAGAGCTTTGCCCTCCCTGTAGATCTGCCTCTGCCCACAGTGCCTCGTAGCTGATGCTGCCGCTTTCTAAAATCAAGGCTGTCTTGCCGCTAAGGGCCTGTGGATGGCTTGAGGCTGTGGGGCAGAAAAGCAGGAGGTTTGGTGGGAACAGGGAGGTGGATTTTGCGTGTCATAACCTAGATTTCTGGTAAGAAAAAGGGAGAGAGACTGATTTTTTCCCCTTCCACTGCAACCCCACCCTTTCCCTTTTACAGAGATCCTTTTAAGTGCCGAATACTTTTCCCTGGGTGCTCCTGCATTCGATGCGCGTGAGCCCGTGGTAAATATCACCGAGGCGGAACAGCTGGGGGCTCCTTCCGGAACTGTGGAGGTGAGGAGTGCTTGCGGCCGTCCTTGGGCAGAATTCTCTCCCCCCCGGAGGGCCCTGGTGGCTCTGTGAACCTTCTGGGGCGCTTCTTTTCCAGACGATGGTCTTCCCCAGCTTGGAGTTCCTGCAGGAGGGCTTTCTGGTGGCCTTGGAGTTTGTGGTGCAGGAGCTGCGGCAGCCGGTTCAGGTCCGGTTTCAGGTGCATCGCCCAGTGCGCGAGGAAGGTGAGACATGGCTGTGTGGCTGACAGGCAGCTCTGGCTGATCCCAGCCTAAAAAGCTTTTGCAAGGCGAAGACGGGTGTTAACCCGATATGTATCCACCTTCGCTGGAGACGCACCCGCCTACTCCAGTATGTACATCCTACTTTATTAATGCATGTATCCAGTGGTGTCATTCAGATGATTTAGGAACAGGAACTCACTTTTGATTGGCACTTGTCAGGAACCCGGAACCAGCCACGGAGCCCGTTAGGATCCGGAACGCCCGTTCTGGTCCGTTCCCCCTGAATGACATCACTGCCTTTAACCCTCTGAGTGCCTGCCAACCAAGAAGAAAAGCTCTTTGCAGAGGAATTGGGAGGGGGGAGGAGGGAGAGTGAAGTGGGAGGAGTCAGCCCTAATTTTAACTAGTGGAACTGAGTTCCCCCGCGTTCCCCCTGCATGACATCACTGCATGTATCCACCTGGTTCTAACATGGAGTCTCTTTCTTTACATCCTACTTTATTAATGCACTGAAACACACATACATCACCCACTTCTCTCTCTCTCTCTCTCTCTCTCTCTCTCTCTCTCTCTCTCTCTCTCTCTCTTTCTTTACATCCTACTTTATTACTGCACTGAAACACACATTGATTAGATCATCTCAGCTATGACCTCACACCTTTTGCAAACACAAAGGAGACAGGCATGTAGAAGGTGGATACATACCGGGTTAATACCGCGAAGACGACCAGCTTGGCCTCCATTCCATTGCAGGACCTTCTGTGTCTGCACAGGTGCCCAGACTTCTCCCAGGTGACATGGCAGAAACCAGGTGCTGCACACACACAAGGACTAATGCATGTGGACTGGGACTCCATTGTCCTTTCCACCTCCTTTCCCACTGTCTCCTCCCCAGGCCTCAGGGCAGGAGGGAGAGGGTTGAGCTTGTTTGCACTGCATAATCTGCTCCCTTCTCCAGACTGCCCGTCTCCTTGGCCCTCAGCCTGGTCCAGAAACTCCTCCTGGGCTTCTCTGGGCAGCCTGGCAGAAAGTACCAGCGGTAGAAAGCTGCGATGCTCTTGGAAGCCTTGCTCGATTCTGGCGCCTCAGTAGTATTGGTGAAGCAGAAGCGAGTGGAGGGGAGTGGCCTTTTCTGCTGTCCCTTTTCAGGTCCAGGAGGTGGGAGGAGGAGCTGCAGGGGCAGGAGGGTAGGCAGAGAGAGAGCGAGAGAGAGACGGACACTATCTCAGAATTCCTGTCTCAGAATTCTCCCCTCCGCGGGTGGGCAGAGGCAGTGGTGTCATTCAAATGATTGAGGAACAGGAACTCACTTTTGATTGGCACTTGCCGGGAACCTGGAACCAGCCATAAGAGCCCGTTAGGATCCGGAACGCCCATTCTGATCCGTTCCCCCTGAATGACATCACTGCCTTCGCCCCCCTAGGAATCCGGAGTCGCTCCCTTTAACCCTCTGAGTGCCTGCCAGCCAAGAAGAAAAGCTCTTTGCAGAGGAATTGGGAGTGGGGAGGAGGGAGAGTGAAGTGGGCGGAGTCAGCCCTAATTTTAACTAGTGGAACTGAGTTCCCCCACGTTCCTCCTGCATGACATCACTGGGCAGAGGTGCCCTGCGGAAGGGGTGGAGCAACTCCAGCAAGTGCTGCTGGCTCCTCACAGGGTGTGTGTTATGGAGCTTGACCTCCCCACCTTTCCTCAGAAAGCTTCCCTCCGGCACAGGGCCAGCCTTAGGGTGATTTGGCCGAATCGGACCCCCGTGCCTCGGAGGGACCCTGCACCGCCGCTGTCCTGGCGTGGAATTGCTGGGTCAGCCCACCTGCCCCTGGCTCGGGACCGCTCGAAAAGGGCCTCCTGGGAGCAGTCGGCAGTGACCTCCTCGCATCCCTGCCGGCTCTTTCCAGGCGCTGCGGCTGCCGTTATCGCGGCCGCTCGGTGAGCGGGAGGGAGGGTTGCAGAGGCGGGGGCACGCGGATGCTCAAACCACCGCTCCTGAGCGCAGTCCTGCTCTCGTAGAACCCGGCGTGTGGGTTTACGTACCTCTTGCCAGTGCCCAAACAAGGCGGGTACCTTGTATTGTTTGTTTCTCCTCCTACCCTCAGGTTGCACAGAGGCCATGAATGCCACAGATCCACAATTCGCTTCTCAGGAGAACGGTACTTGGCTGCACGATGAATGTCCGGCCGGGCTCCAGTGGTGTCATTTGACCAACTCCTGCCTGCCGCTGGGGGGCTGCTGTGCCCTGGGGGCCTGCCCCAACGTCTCCGTCACAAGCACGGCGACTCCCCTTCCGTGCGGTCGCGAGAATCAACGTGCCACTGAAGTGCTGGAAGAGTCCGTTTTTATCTTGTCTCCAGGCCCCTCGACACAGTATCTTGTAAGTATTGGTGGAACCAAAATGCAGCTGGGGTGGTTTCCCCACAGCCATATTGGGGGTTGCACATTCAAGGCAGTCTTGTTTTTACTTGTAGAGAAACCTTTATTGGCATTACACACAGTGGTGTCATTCAAATGATTTAGCAACAGGAACTCACTTTTGATTGGCACTTGTCGGGAACCAGCCACAGAGCCCGTTAGGATCCGGAACGCCCGTTCTGGTCCGTTCCCCCTGAATGACATCACTGATTACACATGTACAAGTGAAAGAACATATGGAGAAATCAACGATTAGGAGGGTTGACCATGAGGTTTAGCCTTGCAACTATTAATACAAATTCAGCTACTGAATAGTAATAAATACCAGGTAGTCGCTTAAAAGAATAGGGAGGGGACCGGAAAGGGAAACAAGGAGGGAAGGAAGAACGGTTCAAGTAAAATGTCTCATAAATTATCGTGAACAAGGCAGTGGAGAAGAATGTAAACTAAGGTATCCGGCTCAGGTGAACAAAATGGACAAAATCTATTATTACGGGAAACGTTAGAAAATCTCCCTTGATGAGCGGCTGGCGGAAGTATGTTCAGTCTCGGATCGAAGCGCAGAGCAATAAGGGCTGAGTAGCCCAGAGCAAACTGAATAAGGGTTATTGGGAAAACGTACATCAAGTGCTTTGAGTTCTTGAAACGGGATGTATCAACACTACATTATTATTGATAAATAATAAAGGTAGCATAATGGTACTGCTGAAATTCTCCAAGTCCCAGGGAGGCCAGCTATTGGGGGCTTTTTTTTTTGTGGTATTATTTATCTCCTGGTTGCACACCACTTTGAATATTACAAAAGGTATATCAATCTTTTAACTAAATAAATATTGGACTTACAGAGCATCCCCTTCCTTGACCCTACAAATGTTACCTGGCTGATAGCCCAGGCCGTTGGTCGGGAGTCTTCTGGATCACTGGAATAGACTCAGTGGGTGCTTTATAACCTTCCAAGCAATTTCTCCCCCAAACGTAGCTCAGAATTACCGTGTATACTTGTGGATAAGTTGCAAAATTTATACCGTGAAATTGACGCTGAAAACCTGGGATAACTTATGCACAGGTTAATGCTGTAAAACGTTCTTGGCTTCTAAGAACAGGCACTTGGTGATGTGTGTATGAAGTGGAGACCGAGCTGAGAAGCCGGATGGGGGAGGAAAAGGAGAAAAAAATAGCTCTTTTTACCTTGTTCTGAAGCAACACAGAAATGGAGCTATTCTCCAAACAAGAAGCAAGGTGCTTGTGGGAATTATGGTATTTGTTGAGCACTACTATGGAATTACTGTACTGTGTGCCTCTCAAAAGGTACAACTCCCATAAGCCCCTTCACCTGGCTTCCTGTTAGGAGAATAGCTGTGTTTGTGCTTCTTCAGAACAATTACTAGTAAGTCATTGTAAGATCAATCAATCAATCAATCAATCAATCAATCAACAGGTACTTATATACCGCTTTTCAACACGAAGTTCACAAAGCGGTTTACAGGCAAATAGTAATAATAATAACGTTAAATGGCTCCCTGTCCCAAAGGGGCTCACAATCTAAAAGATCCTCTTTCAGGATCTGGATTCGGGCAAAATCAATTCAATTCAAATACTTCCGTGCACCCCTAAGGTTTATCCTCGACTTATCTATGAGTCTGTGAACTCCATGGGAGACTCACCCACTGCATGCGACATCTGGGGGCGGCAGAGCTTGTGGACCCGCAGGCGTTTCTGGTGGCCGCTGCACAAAGAGCACAAAGGCTTGGCTCGAGGCTGTTTATTTGGCACAAGGCTTTTACATTCATTTGGCTTGGGGGGGGGCACGTAACATCACGGGCTCCCCCTACACAGTCAGGTAGTCAGTGGAAGACACCTTCCCGCAGGGCTACAAGGAGTATCGCTGAGCCCGGCCTCTGACTGCCGGCGGGCTCGGTCCGTTGTCGAAGGCGCCCCCTCCAAGGTTCAGTGCTGCGGGTCTCGGTTCTGGCTGGGGCGCGGGTTGGTCCTGGTGGTACCCCCTTGGGTCCTGCTCCGAAAGGGGGCGTGTTGCTGGGGTGGCCTCCGTGCCCCCCTGCCCGCCCACTCGGAGCCCGGGGATGATGACCAGGTAGGGTGGCACTGGTCCTCTCCACCCCCGGCTGAGGGAGGGCAAGATGGGAAGGCTGCTGGCTGGGGCGGTTGGCTTGGCCCCGCTCCTCAGGGTTTCCTGCCCGGGAGTGCCGCTTGGGGCTCTGGCCCCGCCGAGGTGTCCCCCACGAGGAGGTCTCCCAGGGAGGAGGGTGGCCAGCCCCCGAGGAGCCCTTGACTGCCGGACCTCCACCGGGCGCTGAGGAGCAACCACTTGCCTCCCTGGCTGAGCTCCTTATGAGCTCTGGCCAGGAGAGCCAAGGCCCCTCCCGTCCCGTGCGAGATCTCGTGTGTGAGATCTCGCGGGAGTTCGGCCCAGGAGAAACTGAGGCTGCGCATGTGCAGCTCAGTCGCTTCGCCTGAGCCTGTGGGGCTGGCTGCTCCTGCCGTGGCTCCCCCGCCTACGGGGTGATCGCCGGCCGGCTCGCTGCCCTCCCTGGGCGGTTGGAGCCAGGCCACGCCGCGGCGCCTGTTCCGTCCGCCAACCTCCCCATGTAAGCAGGTCTGGCGGGCGGTGGGGGGGGGTCATGGCCCGGGGCCGTCCCCGACAGAGTCATAACAATTTTTTTTAATGATTTTTGGCTTAAAATGTGCTCTCACCCCCAAGATTGACTTATGCATGAGTATATACAGTACATCACAAACATACCCTGCATTGGGACCGCTACAGCATGGGTTGAATTTGGAACGTGGTATTCATGATGACTTTTCTCTTTCCCAGTTACGCTTCGAAGGCAAAGGCCACGTTGCCAGACCCAGCGACACTGTCAGTATCCAGCACGACGGGGGACCCGGAGCCCTCCTCCTCTGCCACCGAAACCAAACTCCACCTCACCAGACAGGCTACGTCACCCTGAACTCTTCAGACTGGGTGCCCGGTTTGCCTGCCCGCTACGCTGCTGGCAGCTGGCGGAACGGCTCCGTGTGCACACTCAGGGTCCTCTACGCCACGGAAGGGACGGTTCCCATTATCAGCGAGAAGAACTTTGGCGTGGACCGCTCTGACCTCTTCTCTGTGAGCGCCACGGTCGGCAACGGCGTCTTCAGCGCCAACCTGACCTGCAGTTTCTGGGTGGTTTCTCCCGTCTCCGGCCTCCGCGTCATTTACCCTTCGCAGCAAGGCGGCAAAGTCTACGTGGAAGCCAACAGCACGTGGCTGGTGGTGAAGCTCTCCTCCGGACTGAAGGCCACAGCGGGCTGGCTTGGCGGCAACCAGAGCTTCCCCTTCGGGAGGAGTTGTCCGCCAGCAGTCGCACCGCTGGTGGCCGAATGTGCCCGGGAGACCAACGACACCTGGTTCTCCGTCGTCACCCTGGAGGGCATTGGGGAGAACGTGAGCACCCTGGTGCTGTGGGCGGAGAACGCCGTGAGCTCCCAGAACATCACCGTCCTGGTGAAAGCCGAGGAGGCCATTCGAGGGCTCCGGGCTACCCCAGACCCGGAAACCAGAGTCTTGTTGAATAACCGCGTGGTGAGTCTGTCGGAACGCATTCCGGGCCCCGGACTCGCCCCCTCCTCCTTTTCCTCTTCACAACAAACTTTGGGGGGTAGGTTAGAAATTGAGATGGGCTCAAAGTCACACATAGAGTTTGATGACTGATGGAAAGTTTCACTGGCTGTGGGTGCCTCCTGGAACTGAGAGCGCAATCCTAACCCAGACTCAGGCTGGCACAGTTAAGCCAGCAAAGTTTGACTGGGACAAGAGACACCGTAACACTCATGTTTGGACCACTCTCTGAGTCAGAGAGCCCAGCTCTCTGGGCTCAGACATGCGCCATCCTCCATGACTCCAAGAGTGGTCCAAACACCCCTCCCTTGTATCTGGCATTCTGAGGTAAAATTCTGAGGTAAATATGAGGTAAATAAAGCAAAGTTTGGCCAGCACAAGGGACACTGTAAAGTATGTTTGGGCCACACTTGGGAGTCAGAGAGGCCAGCGGACAGACATGCGCCATCCTCCCTGACTCCGAGAGTGGTCCAAACGTGCTTAACAGTGGCCCTTGTGCCGGCCAACTTTGCTGGCCTAACTGTGCCAGCCTCACTCCGGGTTAAGCTTGTAAATACTCGGTAAGCGAGTTCAGCAGCGTGGCAAGGAAGCCAGGGCTCCAAACACTGCCCTTTGCTCCCCTCGAGAAGAGGGGCAGCCAACTCCCACATCTGAACAGCGCAAAATAGCAAACTGTGCCAAATCTGTGGTGCAAACAGAGTAAAATGATTAAATTTGGCTCCCACTCGCTTCCTCTGACCGCCCTGCACGACTGAAGTGGTTTATGGTCGCTCCTGAGTTCAGGGTGTGCTGCTGGCCTCTGCTCTGCTTTTCAGGCAAAGAGGTTTGGGGCCGACAAGGCCCGGCGGTTTGCCCGCTCTTCGCTGGCCTGAGCTGTGTCCGTCATCTATGCCTGACGTGACGTCCATACCTGTTACCCCCACCCGTTGCAGAGCTACGTCCCCATGATGGATGCTGGATCAGACGTGACGTTTCGGTGGACAGTGGACGACAAGCGCTCCTTCACCTTTTACAACGACGTCTTCCATGTCATTTACCAGACGCCAGCCGTGTACAAGCTCTCGGTAAGCTAAGGCCTCTGGGGCATCTTGCTGTAGGGCAAAGCAGACGTTGCAACTGAACACTCCTCTGAGGGGGCTTTGGGGGGGGGGCTGTTGCCTGATAACGGTTGCCACAGTGACTGTGTGTACGACTTGTGCGGTGGTCATTAGTGTTGTCCTGCAAGGCACCAGGGGGCATCCGCTAAAACTGAGGGTTGGGAGAGTTGAAACAGATAAAAGGAAGTACTTTTTTACCCAGCGGGTAGTTAATCTGTGGAACTCCTTGCCACAGGAGGTGGTGATGGCATCTGGTCTGGATGCCTTTAAGAGGGGATTGGACGGATTTCTGGAGGAAAGGTCCATCGTGGGCTATAGGCAATGATGGGTTGTAGCCTCCTTACATTAGTAGTAGGCTACTTCAGAGTACCGGGTGCAAGGGAGTGGCAATAGGATGCAAGCATCTTGTGTCTCGTGCCTCCCTGGGGCACCTGGTGGGCCGCTGTGAGATACAGGAAGCTGGACTAGATGGGCCTTTGGCCTGATCCAGCGGGGCTCTTCTTACATTCTTATGGAAGAGCAAAGGGAACTTGGGCCTGAGGGGGGAACAGGCGAGTTGAAGTGCAGGAGCTGGCGCCGCACAGCTGATGAGGTCATGGAAAAAAAACAACTGCCGGAGAATGTCGTCGTTCAGCTGCCCTCGCGCTCAGTGCGTCGGCAAGCCTGTTTTGTGGTGCAAGAAAGCTCTTTTCCTGTGCCCTGCCCAGCTCACGGCCTCCAACCACGTCAGCAACGTCACCGTTGACTACAACATCACCGTGGAGAAGATGAACAGGATGAAGGACCTGACCGTCTCGGGGGTCCCCCCGCTGGTCCCGCAGAACAGCACCGTGGAGCTGGCCGCCAGGGTGACGGTGGACTCCGCGGTGGACGCCGGCTTCTGGTGAGTCCCCACGCAGCCTGGCTTGCCGACTGGGCTCATCGTTCCAGCCATCGAGGAGGTCTCCCTGTATACAGTACAGTATACACAATTGGGCCCTTGAAGTGTAACCGTATGTACTTCCACTCAGAAGTAGGTCCCGTTGTGTTCAACGGGACTGACTCCCAGGTAAGCCTGCGTGGGATTGTGGCCTAAGCGGCTTGATGGGAGTCCAGGACGGCTGCCTGATGCAGAATCGTCGCCTCTTGAAACCGTCTTCTTCCGTAGCTTTGCTGGTTCCATTGGGAGGCTGAAGGGACTGAATCCCACCTCTTTGTTCCAGGTTAACTAGCCGTGTCTAGGAAAACCCAACAAGGGGCTGCTTGGCAGATCAGCAGGACCACGGGGGAAAGAGTTGGGGGGGAGCTGATGGGATTTCAAAAACAGGCTTCTCTGGTTAGCTGGTGACGGTTGGTCTTCTTTCTGCTCTCCAGGTGGGATTTCGGCGATGGGGAACAAGTTGCCTTCCAATTTAGACCTCCTTACAACGAGTCCTTCCTGGTGCCGGATCCCAGCGTCCACCAGGTTGTGATTGAGCACAATGTCTCGCACGCCTACCAAGAAGCAGGTGAGAGGGGTTTCAAAGACATTTTCCACCAGGAGTTCCTGCCCAGCGGCTCAAGGACTGGCAGGGCTGCTGTCGATTGTCACTCCCCCCCCCCCCCCGCTCCCCAGCCCTTCTCTGTTGTTAAGTGTCCTCTCCTGAGGATGCAGTTCAGGCGTCACCCGACCCTCAGGGAGGGCCCATGGGGGGGGCGGTAAATTCAATTTCAATTTCAATAACCTTTATTGGCATAAACAAACAAAAGAAAAAGTCCAGGGGGGAAACAGTATATAAACTGGTTATAAAGAGAGGGTAAGGAAGGAAAAACACAAAATTGAAAGGATTATAGTGTAAGAGTTATTTTCAGAATTTCAGCTAGGAAACCAGCCACAGATGCTATGATAGGGGGATAGCGATCAATAGAATAGGGAAGGGATCTGCGAAGGAGGTAGAAAAAGAAGAAAGCCAAGGTTCGAGATAGATATTGCAGAAATTTTGATGAGATGGACAGTGAAGAATAATATGATCCAAAGTATCTGGGGCGAGATGGCAAAAGAAACATAGTCTTTGGTCACGGGGTACCTTGGAAAACTGGCCAAACTGATTAGCCGAGGGGAAAATATTTAGGCGAGCGAGCATAAAGGCTCTTCGCCAAGATGGATTAATTAGTTGAGCAAAATAATTAAATTGTACCCAGGCCCAGGGTCAGAAAGAGGGTCTGGTAGCCAATGGAGGGAGCCGGAAATTTCCTGGGATCTCGGAAAAAGTTTGCATATATTGTGGGCAGACGAGCATTCACGTAAGCCTACATATACCCCCTGATAAAATTCCCCTCAGGGAATTTTAACCAATTTCCTAACCAATTTTCCTAACCAATTTTCCAGCACTGAGGTAGAGGCAATTTAGCTCTGAGGTGTGGGAACAAACATTCCCTTACCTTGAGGAGGCCTTGTCACTGCCCCCCCCAACTGCAGGATGTAGCGCATGCCTCATTGGCACAGCTAGGTCAGTGCTGGCAAGGCGGTTAGGTTGGCGCCCTCAAAGGCCTTGCCCTCAGGTCCTTAACGGGTTTAGAATGGGGGTTCGTGGCGTGGCAACGATCAAAGGGGAATAGTTGCTACTCAGAAAAACTGCTTAAGTTCTGTGTCCCCAAGGGTGAAAGGTTCTAATCTCTCCCTTTTCCCCCTGCAGGTGACTATTCCCTGGTTCTTTTAGTATCTAATGAGTTTGAGAACTTGACGTACTCGACCCCGGTCCACATCTACACTTACCTGACGGAGGTGACTGTGGAAGTAGACGAGGATCAGGCCCTGGCTGCAGGCCGCCCTGTGACTTTCAAGGCTTGCCCTCTGCCTTCGAACTACAGAGTCTCTTTCACTTGGGATTTTGGGGACGGCTCTGGGGCGTTGGTGGAAAGCCAGCCTACCACCGTCCACACCTACGCCGACAAAGGGGTGTACAACGTCAGCCTGCGCGCCAACAACACCATCAGCGCCGTCGAGACGTCCCAACTTTACCGTGTCTTTGAAGAGATCGGCGGACTGCGTGTGGTCGTGGACGACGCGATAGAGCTGCGCACGCCAGTCCGGATCCGTGCCTCTGTGGAGACGGGAGACAACATCACCTGGATATTTGATATGGGCGACGGGACTGTGGTTGAGAGTTCCGAGCCGTCAGTCACGCACATCTATTTGAAGGAGATCAACTGCACCGTCAACGTGACGGCAGTGAATCCGGTGAGTTCCGTCTCCCAGGCCGTGCCCGTCCGTATCTTTGTCCTGATGGTTCTCAAGATCGAACCGTCCTCGTGCATCCCGGAGCACCCTGAGGTGCAGCTCACTGCCTACGTCTCGGGTAACGCCAGCGAATACATCTTTGACTGGACTTTTGGGGACGGTTCGTCCAACGTCACTGTGTGGGGGGACCCAACCGTGATGCACAACTTCACCAGGAGTGGCGTCTTCTCTCTGTCCTTGGTCCTCTCGAGCAAGGTCAACAAAGCCCAGTATTACACGGTGGTCTGTGTGGAGCCCGAGATCACCAACGTCACGCTGGCTGTGAGGTCGCGATTTGTGAGGCTCGGCAACGAGAGCCGGTTCCAAGTCACAGCCTTGCCGCCGTACCCCTACCGCTACCTGTGGGACTTTGGGGCCAACGACTCAGCCCGGTTTGGCGGGACAGAGGTCAGTTACATGTACAAAAACCCCGGCGTCTACTTGGTCACGGTGACCGTCTGCAACAATGTGTCTTTCAACAACGACACGGCGCTGGTGGAAGTGCAGGAGCCCGTTGGAGTGGCCCGGATTGAATCCAACGGCTCCAGAGTCTTGGAACTGAACCAGGTCTACCTGTTCTCCGCTGACATCGGTGGGAGCAAAGTCCGGTATCTGTGGGATTTTGGGGACGGCACCACCCAGCTGGGACGATTCATCACCCACTCCTACAACCGGAGTGGCCCCTACGCCATCAGCCTCAAGGGCTGGAACGAGGTGAGCTTCAGCGAGGCCAGGCTCAATGTCACCGTCAAGAGGCGCCTCCAGGGGCTCGCGATCAATGCCAGCCGGACGGTGGTGCCCCTGAACGGCTCCGTGAGCTTCACCGCCACCCTCCTTGCCGGCACGGCCGTTCGGTACTCCTGGATCCTGTGTGACAGGTGCACTCCCATTCCGGGCTCTTCCACCATCTCCTACACATTTCGCTCCGTCGGGACGTTCAACGTGATCGTGACGGCCGAAAACGAGATCGGCTGCCTGCAGGACAGCATCTTCATCTACGTCTTGCAGCAGATCGAAGGGCTGCAGATTGCCGGTGGCGACCTGGCGGACGACGCCTACTTCCCCACCAACAAGACCCTGCAGCTGCAGGCAGTGGTCAGAGATGGGACCAACATCTCCTACAGCTGGACAGCCCTGAGGGGCAGCCACCCCGTTCAAGTGTTCAACGGCCGGGTTTTTTCTCTGACCGTTCTGGAAGCGGACGTCTACCTCATCCACCTGAAAGCCACCAACATGCTAGGAAGCACCACTGTCAACAAGACCGTCGAGTTCATTGAGCAGGTTGGGGTCCTGAAGCCAGCTGCTTCTCCGAACCCTGCTCCGGTCAACGCCTCCGTTAACTTGACCCTCAGCGTCTCTGCCGGGACCGGTCTGGTGTACACCTGGTACCTGGAAGATGCCGTCGCTTTTTCCACTGCCGACCTTTTCGTCGCACATTCTTTCCAGAGCCCTGGGGTCAAAGTGGTCACTGTTGTAGCAGAAAACAAATTCAGCACTGCCAACGCCACCCTTGCGATCTACGTGCAGGAGCCCGTTGTGGGTTTGAGCATCAGGACTGTCCGGCCCAACTGCAGTTACGTGGAGTCGGGCTCTTACGTGAACTTCTCCGGCGAGCTCGAAAGGGGGTCCAACGTTTCCTGGGTGTGGGAGATGCTGAATGGGACCATCTCCGGGCAGAAGGTGGCTCTGGAGTTCCCTGCGGCTGGCTTCTTCTCCGTCTGCCTCAACACCTCCAATGAGGTGAGCTGGGAAGTGGCCTGCCTCCATATGACGGTGCAAGACGCGATCCGGGGTCTCCGGCTCACTGCAAGCAAGGAAGTGCTGGAGCCTGGGGGGGAGGTCGTCTTCGCCATCGGAATGTCTTCTGGTTCCTCCGTGAGCTACACGGTGAGCATCGATGGGAATCTCTCAGCGCCGTCCAACGCTTCCAGCTTCACCCACACGTTCGCCCAGGTTGGGGACTACGTCGTGAAGGTGACGGCAGAGAACCGAGTGAGCAGGGAGCACGCCGAGGTCCGCATCGTGGTGCTGGAGGCCGTTAGAGGCTTGCGGGTTGTGGACTGCTGTGAGCGAGGCATGCCCACCGGGGAGGAGCGGCGTTTCACCGCGGAAATTGAGAGCGGCTCCCGAGTGACGTACGTGTGGCTGTTCTCGCTGGAGAAAGACCGGGGACGTTCCCAGGTCCGCTTGGACGGCCCGAGTGTCTCCTACACCCCGGAGGCCGCGGGGCAGTTGGACATCCATCTCAGTGCTTTCAATGACTTGGGCAGCACAAACCTCACTATTGTGATCCAAGTTCAAGACCTCATCGCACAGCTTTCCCTCCTGCCCGTCGACCCTTTTGTGAACCGGACAACCTTGTTCGAGGCATCCGTGTTGCCCAGCGCGAGACAGGTGGTGTTCTGGTGGCGCTTTGGGGATGGCTCTCCCGCTCAAAGCACAAATGCAACGTCTGCCAACCACGTCTACCTGAGGCCCGGGGATTACCTGGTGGAGGTGAATGCCACCAACCTCATCAGCTTCGTTATCGCTCAGCTCACCGTCACGGTCCAGGTGCTTGAGTGTGAGGAGCCGGAGGCGGAGCTTGCTCTGCCTGCGCAGGTGGTCATGAAGCGGTCGCAGAAGAATTACCTGGAGGCGCAGATAGACCTGAGGGGGTGCACCAGGTACCAGACAGAGTACCTGTGGGAGATTTATAGGGCCCCGAGCTGCCTGCAACTGGGGAACGCCAACAAAGTCCACCTGCCCAGCGTGGACGTGAGCCGGCCGCAGCTGGTCGTCCCCAAGCTTGCCCTGGAACTGGGAACCTACTGCTTCAAGTTCCTGGTTTCTTTTGGAGAGACGCCGCTGTCCAAGAGCATCTTTGCCAACGTGACCGTCGTGCCGAACAAGCTGGTGCCGATCATTGACGGAGGGTCGTACCGCGTGTGGTCCAGTATGCGGGACTTGATCCTGGATGGGGAGAAATCCTATGACCCGAACCTGGAAGACTGGGAGCAAACACCGCTAAGCTACCAGTGGTCCTGCGTGTCGGCCTCTAAGGTGAGTGAGCCTGGGCTTTTGCGCTGGGAAAAGGCGGGGGCGGCACTATGTCTTTGGTTTCCCAACTTGGTTTTCAGTGCTTGAGCAGGTTGTCGTCATAAAGTCCGAAATTCTAGTCAGCAGCCAATTTTGCAGGAGGACCCACTTGTGAGTAGGATGAGGTGGGACAAGACTGCAGGTTCCCCCCTCCGCCATAATGAATCCCATGGCCAGAGATGCTGCCCACCCATGGCACAGTGTCCTCTCGGCAAGGGAGCGTGTGGCAGCAGTCAAGAACTGGGCTTGATCCAAGGGTGGCCAGGTGCTGATCTTGAGATTTGAGTGCCTGATAAGTAACCCGAACTCCTTCCTGGGTTAACGGCTTCAAGAGTAGGAGGTTTGACGCTTGTGCCCTTTCAAGAGTGGCGCACTGGAGAGAAAGCGCATCTTCTCTAGTCCAGGGCCGGAATGGTTGCCACAGGGACTCTCAGACTCACCTGGGTGACTTACTGCATCACCTGTGGTGGATCCACCCGCTGAGGTCAGGAAGTGGTTGGGCAACACGGCGCCTGACCCGCTTCATTGACCATATCGTGCTGTGTTTCTCAAACTGTGTGTCACGGCCCAGTTTGGGGGGACCAGGAAGCTGCGAGGCGGTCCGGCGAGCAAAGTGGCATGGAGTGGCTTCTGGGTCGTGCGCCATTCTACATGGCAGTCCTGCAACCAGTGGTGGCATCTAAATGATTTAAGAACAGGAACTGTTGTGTAAAAAAAAAACGAGCCAGTGAGAGTGCAGTGGGTGGAGTCAGCCCTAATTTTAACAACAGGAACTCCATTCCTGGGCGTTCCTGCAAGATGACACCACTGCCTGCAACCCACTCAAAACCAGGCCGCCACTCACTGGTGGGTTCAAACCCACACTTCGAGCCACGCTGGGTCTTTACTTTGGCGTTCTTCAAAACGGGTCCTTCAAAGGAATGTTTTTGATGACATGGACAGAGATGTATTCTGTCCATTGCAAGAAAAACAAACTAAAACATGGGGCACCGGAGACTGCTTCAGGACGGGATCATTTTTCCGTTGCCTTCTTTTTCTCTGGCGTATCTTCTCAGATGCAGGGGCTCAGTAAGAGAGATGTGTTGTGTGTTCTTTTGAGAAGGCGCCTTTGGTCTGACCCAGCAGGGCAGTTCCAATCTCTGAAGGTCTCCTCCCCCCTCCTTCCCCCGCCCCACATTTTTCCTCTTCTGCACCGCAGAGCTCGTCAGCAGGGTGCGCGCTCAACTTCACGGCCCTGGGAGGAGTGGCGACCGTTTCCCGAGCCCTATTGGAAGCAGATGTGGCGTACACATTCGACCTCACCATCTGGAAAGCGGGGATGGCTCCCGAAGCGACCAATCAAACGGTTTGTATTGCGGGACCTTCTTTCTGGCAGTTTCCATAGTCGTGCTGTGTGAATACGGCATCTTGGGGGAAGGCAGGTCCGACACTTTCCTGGATACCCCACCGATGCCTTCAGTGTGCAGACAGCCAAGCAGACTCATCCATGCTGATTTTCACTGGCCCCTGTTGACTACGTGGGCCATCAAAGGAGGGGATCAGGAAGGCATGGGTGCCAAGAGTCTGGAAATTCTGGGATGCGGTACCGTATTCTTGACATTGCAATGGAAATGCATGAGCGGTACCACCTGAGGACTAGTCTCCTGTGTGCTCTTGGGAGGAGTCTTCCTCGGCTCAAAAGTTGGCATATTTCTCCGCTGTCAGCTCCCCCCACCCCAAAGAGGAGTCTTGGGCTCCTGCCCGTCACTGGCAGCCTGTCACTGCCTGCCTGTCACTGCCTCTGGCATAGGCTCAGCTGTCTACGTAGGGCCTCTCAGGCCACGCCCACCTGCCTTAATTCCCCCTTTGTCCCCTGTTTTATTATGCCAGACGCTGGAAAGGCCAGGGGAAAAAAGTCGGGATTTTTTTTTAACTCGAAATCGCTGTGTGATTTCGCATGACAGGATAGAATGCAGATTTTGTCGTTGTTGTTCAGTCGCTAAGTCGTGTCCGACTCTTCGCAACCCCCTGGACCGCAGCACGCCAGGCCTCCCTGCCCTCCACTAGCTTCCGGAGTTCGCCCAATTTCATGTTCATCGCTTCGGTGACATTATCTAACCATCTCCTCCTCTGCCGCCCCCTTCTCCTTCTGCCTTCGATCTTTCCCAGCATGAGGGTCTTTTCTAAAGAGTCCTCTCTTCTCATGAGGTGGCCAACGTTTTTGAGCTTCAGCTTCAGGATTTGTCCTTCCAGGGAGCAATCAGGCTTGACTTCCTGGAGGATGGACCGATTGGACCTCCTTGCAGTCCAGGGGACTCTCAAGAGTCTTCTCCAGCACCATAATTCGAAAAGAATGCAGATTAGAAGTGAAGACACGATACAAATCACACAGCAAACTGGTCCTTTTCCTTTCTTGTTATTCTATACACTAAAAATCTGCCTTAAGGGTACTTTGAGCTGATTTCTTATGAGGTAGCTGCAGCCAGATTGTACTACACAAGACCATGGAAAATACGCAGTGTACCAACCCTGGGAGAATGGGAAGAAACGATCCTACAGGTTGGTAGCACATGTGAAAGGACCCCCAAAAAGAACAGATTCTGACATAGCTGAAGTTTGTTTCTTGGCAAAATAAGGCAGATTTGTTTATATAATACTAGCTTTTATGTACCCGGCTTCGCCCGGGTGTTTATAGGTGCCATCCCCGACCCCCAGCTACTCACCAGGCATACAGATGGCCCATTTATATGTCCCATCCCTGCCCCCCCTCACATGTGTGCCCCGGTGTTGATATGTCCCATCCCTTACCCCACCCCCACTCACATGTGTGCCCCGGTGTTGATATGTCCCATCCCTGACCCCACCCCCACTCACATGTGTTCCCGGGTGTTGATATGTCCCATCCCTGACCCCACCCCCACTCACATGTGTGCCCGGGTGTTGATATGTCCCATC
>JAJKFI010000147.1:546555-663198 GCA_029204185.1 Lerista edwardsae | reverse complement strand
ATTATTATTATTATTATTATTATTATTATTATTATTATTATTATTATTATTATTATTAATTGGATTTATATCCCACCTTTCAGCCCGAAGGCACTCAAGGCAGCATTACAACAAAAGAAACAATAAACATTAAAAAACAATTTAAAAACAATATTAAAATACCATTTAAAAATTTAAAAAACAACAAGCCCCGTGGATCATAAGATTTAATCAAGATATAGCCTGTCAACAGTTAAAAGCTTTTTGGAATAAAAAGGTCTTCAGCCCCCGCCAAAATGTTAACAAAGAGGGAGCAGTTCTCAATTCTAGGGGGAGGGTGTTCCAGAGTTGGGGGGCCACCACTGAGAAGGCCCTCTTCCTGGCCGCCGCCCCTCTCACTTCTCCCGGTGGCGTCACAGTCAAAAGGGCCCCCCCAGATGATCTAAAAGTACGGGTAGGATTATATGGAAGGAGGCGGTTCCTCAAATACTCCGGACCCGAGCCGTAAAGGGCTTTAAAGGTCAAAACTAGCACCTTGAATTGGGCCCGGAACAGAACCGGCAGCCAGTGTAGTCGCCGAAGCAACGGCTCGACAGAGATGTGCCCCAGCACATCGTATACAGCTCTTTGGAGGCACCGTGTCACGGTGGGTGGCAGCTGGGAAGATCCGGACGCTCTGCAACGCACACTTGTTCTTGGAGCGTAAATCAGAGGAGAGGCGGCAGCTGCGGCTCTGTCCAGCTCGTCTGGCTGGCGGGAGAGTTAATGTCCTGTCCTCGTCAATCGCGCACAGCTGCGCCGTGATGAATGAGTTGCAGCGAGAGATAGATTGGAAATGCGAGGATGCGCGGCTGGTCTTGCAGGGCTCCCCCTGTCCTTGGTATCTGTGCACACAGACATGCGTGGGGGGAGCCAAACTGGTGCACTACTACTAAATGTGGACGAGGAGCAGGAATTTTGTGTGGAGGAGGTGGGTGGGCAGACTGGCAGTTCTTGCTCGTTGTGAGACCCTCAAAAAAAGCAGCTATTTTTTAAAAGGCCTGGATCTGTTTCTAGATCTGGCTATTTTAAGATCCCCGCAGTGTTACACCTAGAAAGCTAGCAAGTCAGGGATCAGGGTGCAGCTAGTTTTCTGGGTTCAGGGAATTTTATGTATGACACTGATGGGTTTTTCCCCCCTTCTTTTCAGCTCCATGACCATCACGCTGCCCAGGGTGCCAGAAGGGTTCCACAGCCTCCCACAGTGGCTCTACAACCAGACGGAGGTGGTCCTTCAGGGCTTGGTAAAGCAGAGCGACCCCCAGCAGGTCATTGAGTACTCACTGGCTCTCATCACCATCCTCAATGAGGTATGAAGCAGCACTTCGCTGGGCTGGGTAGAGCGTGTGTTGGTGAAAAGGAATTGTTGGGGAGCCGTAGGAAGACCCATTCTCCCCATTTTCACTACCTCTCCTCCTTCTTCGCCAGAATTTGTCTTGGGGGCGGAGACATGGCTCAACTAGACAGGGGAGGGGAATTCATTATTAGGCTCTACCATTGGGTTAAAAAAAACTAAACAGAGTTCAAGTCCAATCCTATGCATGTCTACTCAGAAGTAAGTCTCACTGTGATCAATGGGCTTACTCCCAAGCAAGTGTGTACAGGATTGCAATGGTGGGCAATCCTGCCCTTGGGGAGTGTGTCTGTTACAGATCAGAACAGGATCACAGCACCAAGGAAGGGAGGGGTTAACCCCAGTGTTGTCATCTACTCTCTTGTAGACGGAACGCTGGGCGGGACTTAGAGTGATTGACAGCCCGTCGCCCCACTTCCGCTTTCTTCGCGCTCCCTGCGCGGCTTTCCCTCGCCTCGGAGGGGGCACCTGCTCGCCCAGGCACCCGGCGCGCCCCCCACCCATCCCCCCTGGCGAGCAGGCGCTCCCTCCGAGGCGAAGGAAAGCCGCGCGGGGCGCGCGAAGAAAGCGGAAGTGAGGCGACGGGCTGTCGATCACTCTAAGTCCCGCCCAGCGTTCCGTCTACAAGAGAGTAGATGACAACATTGGTTAACCCACATGATCATCCCTTCAAAATCTTAGAGGTTGTTCTGCCTCAGTCATTACCCTCAGTTATTCACCCCACAAGGGAAAGGTTTTCGGTTTTCCTCCTTGCTTTCTGAAGATGTCCCCCATTACATGAGAGAGAGAGAGAGAGCATCGTTCCTGAAGAATCTGTTGTTTCTCACCCCTAAGTACGAGCGCTCCATGCCCTTGGAACCAGAAGCAGAGAATGACGCTCGCCTTCGGGCCTGGACGCGGAGGAACATCACGGAGACCCTGATTTCCTTGAACGTCAACACGGTGGACGACATCCAGCAGATCACCGCGGCTCTGGCGCAGTGCACGGTGGGTGGCTGTGCCTTCCCGCTGCTGGTGGGAAGGCGAGGTGGGCTGAACCCGAGAGGCCTGGTTTTAAGCTCTGCCTAAGGCTTGCTCAGCAGCCTTGGAAAAGCCACTCTGCGGTGGGTCCTCTGCCTCTTCTGTAAAAACAAACACATTTAATTAGGCGATGAGCTGGGTCAACGGATTGAAATTAAGAGTCAGCCACTGTTTGTGGTTCCCGCCAGCCACCTCCTCTCCGGCGTCTGCAGAGGGCTTGGGAGAGAGGCAGGGGCATTTAGCGCATTCGGAAACAGTATCACTTGTATTTATTTGATACCTGCCTTCCCCGTGCCCAAGCATATGCCCAAGGCAACCTACAAACCTCTACAAGGGGGGTGTCACGCATAAGACCAGATGCAGCCCCCAAAAGCAATTTCCCCAGCCCCATTATAATTGGTCGCCCCCAGAGTGGTAATTGGGCGCTCTCATATCTTGGAATTATGCCCCCAAGATTTGCACGTTTTCTCTTAACGTCATTTGCAATGCAAGAGTTTCTGAGTGAGAGCCAAGTGTTTATTTCTGGCCATCCTCTGTTAATGACCGTCCCTGGGATGTAGAGGGCAGCCGGGAATCCATCCTCCAAACACAGGACGAAACAGACGTGTTTTGAGCCCTTGCTGAAAATCCACGGGGGAGGCTCTTAAATCACCGCTACGGTGTCTGGAGCCTGCTGGCTGGGCACTAAACTGAGGAATGCTGCTTTGGGATTCGCAGGTGGCCAACAAGGAATTTGTGTGTCGAGCTTGCCTGAGCAGAACCTTGAAGAAGCTGGAGAGCATGATGGTCATTCTCCAGGGGGAGACCCTGCAGGGGACCATGACGCCGACCACCATCGCGGACAACATCCTCAGCATCATGGGTCAGTTCTCACGTGCGAGCCGAGGGAGCTTTGGGGGGACAGGAAGCCAACGCTCTTCGGGGCAGGCATCTGCTTGGAGGGTTCAATGCACTCCTGTCTTCAGTCAGTCAGGGGTCAGTTGTACACGCACTGCACCAATTCTCCTCTCTGTCTGTGTGATGCTTGGTGTGCTGTGTTAGCAGCATGTGTGTAGCACAGAGGGAAGGATGTGCACAGCTTAAGCCTTGCTAGATCAGGCCTTGCTATCTAGTCCAACCTCCTGCTTCTCACAGTGGCCCACCAGGTGCCTCAGACAGCACACGAGACAACCAGATACTTGTAGCTCGCTGCCACACCTTGTAACCCTGTGATGGAGTCTTCCTCCATAAATCTTGTCCAATCCCCTTTTAAAGGCATCTATGTCAGATGCCGTCAGCTCATCTTATGGCAAGGAGTTCCACAGACTAATTGCACGCTGGGTAAAGAAATATTTTCTTTTGCTTGTCCCAAGGCTCCTAACACTCAATTTTAGTGGATGTCCCCTGGTTCTGGTACTGTGTGATGTAATAATTTATTAATTATTTATTTACTCTAATAAATGAGGACCGGCCATTCCTTGTTCAGAAGGAAAGGGCATCTTCATATTTTCCTTTTGGGGAATGTGGAGCGGGATGCTTCTTGTATTGCAGCAACTCGCAAAAAGGAAACGGGACCAAGAGCAGGGGAATGCAAGACGTGGTCTGGTTGCTTGAAGTCTGTGCTTGAGAAAGTGCCAATATTTATCCTAGCTGACCAGTGTTGCCTTCACTTTACTTCTCCACAGCTCCTTTATGTCCTCCATCAGATTTGGTTCAGGGAGAGGAGGGAGTTGGTTGTTGTTGTTGTTCAGTCGGTAAGGCGTGTCCGACTCTTCGCGACCCCCTGGACCACAGCACGCCAGGCCTCCCTGTCCCCCACTAGCTTCCGGAGTTCGCCCAATTTCATGTTCATTGCTTTGGTGACACTATCTAACCATCTCATCCTCTGCCGCCCCCTCCTCCTTTGGCCTTCCATCTTTCCCAGCATGAGGGTCTTTTCTAAAGAGTCCTCTCTTCTCATGAGGTGGCCAAAGGATTTGAGCTTCAGCTTCAGGATTTGTCCTTCCAGGGAGCAATCAGGCTTGACTTCCTGGAGGATTGACCGATTGGATCTCCTTGCAGTCCACGGGACTCTCAAGAGTCTTCTCCAACACCATAATTCGAAAGCATCTATTCTTCGGCGCTCCGCCTTCCTTATGGTCCAGCTCTCACAGCCACACATTGCTACTGGGAAAACCAGAGCTTTGACTATGTGAAGCTTTGTCGGCAGGGTGATGTCTCGGCTTTTTATTAAGTTGTCTAGGTTCGCCATAGCTTTCCTCCCAAGAAGTAAACGTCTTTTAATTTCATTAAAACAGGGAGTTGGTATTTGGGTCCTAATCGGGGCGGTGCAGAGACGCTAGTTGATGTGCACAGCTTGAGTTGATTCACTGCACCTCCCAGCACTGTCCGTTCCCGCTTTCTCTGCAGGGGACCTGATCCACCTTGTCAACACCGCTCCCCAGGAGTCTCGGCCGCAGGAGCAGTATGGCGCCCCGAACCACGTGCAGGTGGCCTCCAAAGCCTACGCCTTGTCCACCGACCTGATGCGCATCCTGATGAAGTCGCGAGTCCTCAACGAGGAGCCGCTGGAGCTGGTGGGCAGCAACATCACCGCCAAGGGGAAGCGGTCCGACCCGCTGGGCTTGCTCTGCTATGAGGACCACCCGGACTGCCAGTTCTCCATCCCGCCGGCTTTCAACGCCACCTTCTCCGACCTGACGGACGTGGTCCAGGTCATGATGCGGGTGGACTACAACCCCTTCCCTTTCGGCTACATCCCCAACTACACGGTCTCCTCGGAGGTGGCCTCGATGGAGTTCCAGAACAGCAACGGGACCGAGATACCTGTCGGGAGCCTGGACGTGGAGAGGGCCATCCGGGTGACGGTGCTGGACCCCGGCACGAAGAACATCACGGTGGGGACGGTCGTGGTGGAGGAAAGCAGTTCGGTGACTGTGGTGCTGACGATGGAGGACGGCAACAGGGAAGCTGGGCTGTATTTCCAGGTCACCTTCAGCGTCTTAAACGGTAGGCAGGCCCCAGGTAGACTGTGGGCACCACCTGTCCATTATCCGCAGGGTCAGAGGGCCTTACTGACAAGAAACGGAAGTGACTTCCGGTCACATCTGGGAGGCCTCCAGGCTTTTGCAACCCCAGTGCTCGGCCCCCCCTGCCCCCCCCAGCATCTCCAGATTTTGGTATCTGTAGGGGCTCATGGAACTGCTCCCCCATGGATTCCAAGGGTCCACAGTATTCAGATGTGCCGGTTGAATTGTTTTGCACGAACACAGGATTTTTAATGACGTGCAAGTTGCACACGGCTAGTTTGTTCCCCTGTGGCAATTGCTTGTGTGCTGTGTTGTGGTGTGGTGTATTCCAGACCCCTGATCAGGGCACACCCAAGAACTCCCGGCGCCCGAAATGGTGCGCAGAACACTGCCACCCGCTGCCACACCTTGCTCTCACGGGTTGGGGACGAGGGGAAGCGCTTCATATTGAGGGGAATTGTTGAGATCTATTCAGAGTCTTTATAATAAAACGTCCTGTCAAATTAGACTATCGCAGGATGGGAGACTCTCAGAAGATATTCCCACTAATAAGGGAGTTAAACAGGGATGTATCTTATCCCCGACCCTGTTTAACTTTTTCCTAAACGATCTGGCTCCATGTCTTGATTTAATCGATGGACATCCTCCTAAACTTGGCACCAAGAAAATCTTGATCCTATTGTACGCAGACGACGCGGTTCTCCTATCCCAAACGCAGCGTGGTCTACGAAATCTGATCACTAGATGTCTATCTTATCTTTCTGCAAATAAACTGCAGTTAAATTTTGGGAAATCCAAGATCGTTGTTTTTGCTAAAACTTGGTCTCCGTACAGTTGGATTTTTCAAGGGGAGAGATTGGAACAAATGAAAACATATAAGTACTTGGGATTACAGTTTTCATATAAGCTATCTTGGATCCAACAGAGAGAGGCTGTAGTTAATACAGCCAGATTGTCTACCCTAGCCATTCTAAAAAATTTTTATGGCAAAGGGGGACAATATATTCCAGCGGCCATAAAAGTTTTTAAAGCTAAAGTCATCTCTCAAATTCTTTATGGCATACCCGTTTGGATGAAGGTGTTTAATGGTGATCTGGAACGCCTTCAGGCGTCCTTTTTAAGGAAGATCTTGGGGCTCCCAAATTGTGTACCCTATGCTGCAATATGTTTGGAGACAGGTCAGCTAACGGTGGGGACCGTAGCGTGGTTATCTGTATCTAGATATTGGCTCAAAGTATACTTTAATGTGAATAATAATAATCTGCTGTGTTATCTTGTGAAAGAGCCTCAGTTAATGGCAGACAACTGGATTACCAAGATGAAAGAAATAGGAGTATGGTCAGATATTTTAGGTGCTGCTTCTCAGACGGACGCTTTCCGACTGATTAAATCCAGATTTCTGGATATAGAGCAGCAAGAATTATATAGCGCCGCCAATAGGCGTTGTTCGCCTTTGCATTTACAAATTTTCCCGGCCATTGGGAAAATCTCTTCTTATCTAATTGTATTGGAAAATCCTCAATTAAGAAGAGCTCTCTCTCTAGCGCGGTGCAACGTTATGCCATCAGCGGTCCTAAGAGGTAGATTTAAGAAAATCCCTTTCTCAGACCGTTTATGCTCCTGTGGCATGGAAGAAATTGAGACTCTAGAGCACTCCCTGTTTCACTGTCTTCGCTTTTCGGACTTTCGTAACCAATTTGAGCAGGCTATATGTAGTCTCTCTTCAGCACCTGATTCTGTTAGACTGAGAAGTCTTTTAGACTCTAATGACTATGATAAAATTGCAAAGGTTGCTGTTTTTTTAAATTATATTGTTGTTGCTAATTCTGACATTACACACTAAGCTAAACGTGATGTTCTGTTTTTATAGTGTTTCTAAATTGTAGCTTTTATGCTATTTGTATATATCTTTTATGCCATTAAAGGTACTTGAACTAGAACGGTGGAGGAGAAGAGAACGGGGAGCTAGATTGTCTCGAATGCTTCCTCTTCTGCTCTGTTCCCCTCTTCCTCTTCAAATCCATCAAGTGGGAGAAAAAGCAGCAGTGGGGGTGGTGGTGGTGGAGGCAGTTGCCCGCCCAATCCACCACCTGAAATGGGCCTTGTGGATGGGGCAGGCCCAGCCCAGCCCCTGAGGGGGGGGGCACTCCCAAAACATCTACTAGGTGCCTGGATCACAAGCCTCCCAACTTCCTTAGAAGGCCTCCCGGACATGCTCAGAAGGCACTTCCTGTTCCAGTCAGGTCCGGGAGGTGTTCTGAGGTGTGTGGGGGGGGGGCGTGCGTGCCTCCGTGGGGCTGTGACCAGAGGCCACTTATCCGGGCCAAGCCCATGGATAAGGAGCCCACTAAATATTCTCGTTCATATTCTTGTCACGTTCCTGCCCACCCGGAAACCAAATAATTTGCTAATAAGAATAGTAAATCGTTAGCAATTAAAATAGTGCTTTCCCGTGTTCATTCAAAGCACTTCGCACGTGCATCCTAGTAGTCTTTACGACAGTGCTGTGAGGTAGGCCAGGCTGTGCCGCTGCGTTGCTTGTGGGGGCTGAGTGAGAGAGCAGGACTCGTTCAACCGGTGCGGCGGTGCTGCTCACCCCCCCTGACCGCCCACTCTGCTTGCCTTGGCGAATGCCTCTCTCCAGACCGCTACCTCTCGAGCGAACCGGAGCCCTTTGTGGCCGTCTGCCTGTACCGCTCGCCGGAGTCCCAGGAGCCCAACTGCACCGCCTCGAAGAGGATCCACTTGGGCGACATGGAGAGGGGCCACCAGCATCACACCTTCTTCGTCTCTCCATCGTGAGTCGTGGGAGGGCAGGAAAGGGGGATTGCTCTGCTTCTGGGGCCCCTTTGTGCTCATGTACAAAGCCATCCAGGGGGGCTCATCGGGACGGGGGAGATGCCGCTTGATGCGGGGTGGCGAGGGTAGTGGTGCTGATGATAGTGGTGCTGATGATCACCGGCGTGCAGAGTGCCCCTACAAGGGGGGAGTGGGCTGTTCTCTGCCCCCGGGTGCTCTCAATTTAGGTACGGACCTAAGGAGGGGAGTCGGATAGCAGGTGCGGGGGTAAATGGGGAGGAAGGCATGTAGCCAGCACTTCATGTGCTTCTCTTAACACAGCTGATTACTGATTACATACATATGACCAGCGGCGTCATGCAGCCGGAACGCTGGGCGGGAGGAACGGGTGAGCGGCAGCCTGCGGCGGCGGGGAAGACGGCGAAACGGAGCGGTACGCAACGGGCAGGCTGCCGCTCACCCGTTCCTTCCACCTAGCATTCCGGCTGCATGACACCACTGCATATGACCTTTATTGGCATAAGTTATAAAGAAAACAAGACAGCAAGACTCGGCTTAAATCAAATAAATCAAATATGGGCAGAGAAGTATTACTCAGTGGACAGTGGGTACGTATTGTGGCCGATACGGCAGTCAGTCCATTTTAACGTAGATAAGCTTTTACATCCACACCATTTAAAGTGTAGGAGCAGTCTCAGAAATGGAAAAGTGTCGCTGTAGAATTGAGAGAAGCAAAGATGCCACTTGTCTAAGGACATCCCCTGATTACTGATTGCTGCTGGGTTTTTTTTTCTTGTCCTTGGCTTTTAATGTGATATTTTTAAGGTTGTCTTGTTTCTTAGGAGATTTTAATGTTTCTCTTGTGTGTATGTAATTTTATATTTGTAAGAGCGCGATCCTAACCTGGAGGTTGGCCGGCACAGTTAGGCCAGCAAAGCTTGGCCTGCACAAGGGCCACTGTAAAGCACATCTGGACCACTCTCGGAGTCAGGGAGGATGGCGCACGTCTGTGTGCTGGCCTCCCTGACTCCGAGAGTGGTCCAAACATGGTTTATGGTGGCCCTTGTGCCAGCCAAACTTTGCTGGCCAAACTCCAGGTTAGGATTGCGCTCTAAACCACTTTGAATGCCCTTCTGGGTTATAAAGGGGGCTATACATAAATAAGTGGGTTGTAAATAAATACATGGGGATGTGGTGGCGTAGTGAGTTAATCCGCTGTTGCTGGGCTTTCGACCGCAAGGTTGGGAGTTCGAGACTGCGTGACGGAGTGAGCTCCCGTCGCTTGTCCCAGCTCCTGCCAGCAGTTCGAAAGCACCTAAAATGCAAGTAGATAAATAGGGACCACTTTGGTGGGAAGGTAACGGCGTTCCGTGCGCTACGCGGTAGAGTCATGCTGGCCACATGATCGGACAAAACGCCGGCTCTACAGGCTTTGAAACGGAGATGAGCACCGCCCCTTACAGTCGGTCACGACTAGACCATTCGGTCGTGGGGAAACCTTTACCTTTACCTTTAAATAAATACATAAATAGGCAGTGACTAGCTCAGTGTGATGTGCCCTTCCTAGATGCCTGGGGAGAGGTGGCTGCATGCACACTGGATATGTGCCTCCCCTTCCAAACATGCCACTCGGGTGGACGCTGATTTCTTGGAATCGTATGGCCAGAAACGAAACGGTGGCTTTTCGCCTCTCTTTTCATCGGATGCACCAACTAGCCTGCCCTTTTCTGACCACTTTTCTCTCTGTGTGTGTTTGGTTCAGCCCTGACAGCATTTCAGGGAGGAACTATAGCCTGAATATCACCAACCACTTTGCCTGGTCTCCCGTGGAAGTGACCGTGGGGCTGTACAGCTCCTTGTGCCAGTACTTCAGCGAAGAGGAGGAGCTTTGGAAGACGGACGGCATGGCTCCCTTGGAGGGGGCCACTCCGGACAAGGCCGTGTGCCTCACGCAGCACCTGACAGCTTTTGCCGCGAGCCTCTTTGTCCCGCCACACTCGGTCCAGTTCATACGGCCTGTGAGTTAAACGAAAGGGGGGATCCGGAGGAACAGCTCCGTCTTGGAATCCTGGGACACCGTTTCAGATTTAACTTCTGCAAGTTAGTTTTCAGCAAACCCAAATTGAACGAAGACCTAGATGTCGGGGGAAAAAAAAGCACAAACTGATTGGTGGGAGGTTTGGGGCAGACAAAAGGAAACTCTTTTTTTTTCCTAATACAGTGTAGTATTAATTTGTGGAACTCACTGCCACCAGATGTGGTGATGGCCACAAGCCGCACTGGTTTAAAGGGAGGATTAGACAAATGCATGACAGAAAAGTCTTTCGATGACTGCTGGTCATTTTCCGCCTCTGCAAAGCGGTTGCTGGGGAAAAAAACCTCTGGTAGAGGACAAATTTGCCTTCCTGCCCTGCAGATGGTGGTCCCAGGGGCATCTAGCTGGCCACAGGGTGAATGGGCCGGCCCTGAGCTGATTTCTTGTGCCTAATAAAGAGCACCCGGTAAAGATTACGACAGGGGAGTGGCCATCAATCCCTCTTTCCTTTGGCTCAGCCACCAGGCCCAGGCCTCAACTACATCGTCCTGCTGACGTGCGCCATTTGCGTGGTGACCTACTCGGTGGCGGCCCTGATCGTGCACAAGCTGGACCTGATCGACATCCACCGCGTGGGCGTGATCCCGTTCTGTGGCAAGGATGGGCTGTACAAGTACGAGATCCTGGTGAAGACTGGCTGGAGCACTGGGGCAGGTGAGTGGCCGCTGTGCGGCTCCGTGCAGGGTCCTGGCGCTGAGCCGCTGCAGATCCTGAGGGCCCATTGTGCACTTACCTACTCATTAAAAAGGTATTCCAGAAGTGCTCAAGGGCCTCGTGGGGACCTCTCTAGGAGGTTGTGGTGTTCCCAGCGGTGCCCGTCAGCAGCGGATTTTGGGGTCGGCAAGTTAAGCTCGCCTGCCATCGGAGGCCCATCACGGGCAGAGGGAGGGCCGGTTTTGGTGGCTGAATTATAGCAGGAGGCTGAACTGTGCATCTTTTGGAAGCCGTATTAGGCTTCTAAGCGTGACACAGATTGCGCGCACGTGACTGAGCTGCTTTTCCGTAAGCGTGCATGCGCCCTTCTCCCGCACAGGGACGACAGCCCACGTAGGGATCACGCTGTACGGCATGGCCAACAAATCCGGGCATCGGCACCTGGACAGCGAGAACGCCTTTCAGCGCAACAGCCTGGACATCTTCCAGATTGCCACGGAGCAGAGCCTGGGCAGCGTCTGGAAGGTCCGCATCTGGCACGACAACAAAGGTGAGGTGGCCGTGGCAGGCCACAAAACGACGTGCCGTTTCACAGACTGCTTTGCTCCCAGCCAACTCCCCTCTCTCTTCCCTCCTCCCTGGCGTTTAGGGCTCAGCCCGTCCTGGTACCTGCAGTACGTCATTGTCCGCGATTTGCAGACCTGCAGGAGCTACCACTTCCTGCTGGACGACTGGCTGTCTGTGGAGAGTGAGGAGAACGACGGCTTGGTGGAGCGGGAGATCTTTGCTGCCAGTGAGTGAGGGGGGGGGAGCGCACCTGAGCCCTTGATCGGCCTAGAAAATCCAAACGCCTCGGCCGAAACCTGCCTGGAAAATGCCCAGAAGCTGCGATGTTGAGGGTTGCTTTCTGAAGGCGGAAGGAGGGTGTGCTGCTCTCCAGCTCTGGGGGGGAGCTGAGCTCGCGGGCAGTGGTGACCGCTTTGATGTCCCACTCGGAGGGGGTGACACCAGCAGTGTTATGCTGCCGGAACGCTGGGCGGGACATCCGGGTGATCGACAGCCCGCCCGTCGTATTCCGGAGCGTTACGCCGCTTGTGTACGTTACGCAAACGGCGGAACGCTCCGGAACGCAATGGGTGGACTGTCGATCACCCGGATGTCCCGCCCAGCGTTCCGGCAGCATAACACCACTGGGCGACACGCCCACCACCCAGAGCATCGTGCCCCACGGTGGTAGTGGCTGCCCTTTGACTGACCGTTCCACCCCCTCTTTGTGCCCCCCCCCCCGCAGGCGAGACCGATCTGAGAAGGTTCACGCGCATCTTTGTCAGCGAGCTGCAGCGGGGTTTCTTCGAGAAGCACATCTGGCTGTCGCTGTGGGACCGCCCCCCTCGCAGCCGCTTCACCCGTGTCCAGAGAGCCTCCTGCTGCTGCCTCCTCCTCCTCCTCTTCCTCTGCGCCAACGCCGTGTGGTACGGTGCGGTCGGAGACGTCAATTTCAGGTGCGCTTGGAGCAGCCAGTCCTCTCCCCGCAACGAGCTGGGCGGGCGTGTGGGGTTAGCGATGGCCGCTTAGCCACACGGACTTCCTTTCTTCCAACTGCAGGGGGGGTCAATAACCGAAGCCCAGCTTGGGATGGTTCTGCTTGCTCTAGAGGAGGATCAAAGGGGTTCATCCAGGTTCAGGTTTCAGGAGACATGAGAGAGCAAGAAGATGGCATTGCCGGCTTGCATGGAACGGCCTAGCAAGACGCGGGCCTTTTCAGACACTTCCCACCCCTAAATCTCCTGCATGCTCTGATTTGGAGCAGGCCATGAGTCTGCCTGTCTCCTCCCTTACCTGCTCCTACCTGTGCAGAGCATAAAAAGCCCAAAGCAGGGTGTGAGACTGATCCAAGAGCCCCAATCCTGCTCTATATTTGAACATAAAAATACAAGAGCCCCTATGCTGGATCAGGCCAAAGGCCCACCTAGTCCAGCTTCCTGCATCTCCCAGTGGCCCACCAGAGGCCTCAGGGAGCACACGAGACCACAAGATGCCTGCATCCTGTTGCCACTCCCTTGCACCTGGCATTCAGAGGCAGCCTACCTCTGGAATCAGGAGGATGTATACACCCCTGATGGCTTGTAACCTGTGGTGTAGTTTTCTTCGTCAATCTGTCGGGTTGCCTTTTAAAGGCATCTGTGCCAGACCACATCCCACGGCAAGGAGTTCCACAGGCTTGGATTTGGGCATTGCATTCTGGGCATGGTCAAAGGGGAAAGTGAGAGGCGAGGCCAGTGACAGGGTGGATGGGAGATCTGGGGTTGGGCACTGACCTCTTGAGGAGATCTCTGGAACCTCCGCTTGCCTGGGCCAAGGCTGTAACTTTCACTCTCTCATCCCTTCCCTTTCAGCAATGTGGCAGTCTCCACCTTGATCCCGGTCAGTGGCGAGACGGCTGTCGTTGGCTTGGTGTCCAGCTTGGTCGTCTATCCTCTATACCTCATCCTCCTGTTCCTCTTCCGGATGGCGCGAAGCAAGGTAATGCAGTCTGGATGCACGCGAGCCCAAAGGGTCTATGCGCAAAGACTCCCGTCTCTCCTCATTCATGGTTCAATCTCTGTGGATCAGTGGCAAAGCCGGGCTGTCAGACGGGAATCTGACTGAGGGCCAAACTACCCCGGATGCAATTTTGATTTGCAGGAATATTTTTAAAATATTTATTTAATTGATTAATTAAAAGATTTTTACCCTGCCTTTCCTCTGCCAGAGCAGATGCCCATGTAGACGTAACTTGTTACACACACACACGCACAGAGAGAGAGAGAGAGAGAGAGAGAGAGAGAGAGAGAGAGACCCCCATAAGGTGGATGCACATCTTGGAGATGTAATTGTATCCCTGCAGATTTCATCCAGATTTTTTTTTGGAGGGGAAGGGGATACCCAAAGAGTCCAGAATTTGGGAGTCAAAAGAATTTCAGCAAGTGAGAAGTTGCAAATGACTGTCGGACTCTTGAGTTATTAGGATCATCAAAATGCAGAAAACTGCTTTGATCCTCATCTTGTTCACTGTTGCAAAAAGCATAATATCAAAGAGCCGGCTCAGTGTTAAACATATAACTCTGACAGAGCAGGTTATATATTATCTTACATCAATGTCACTGAGCTCCATTATCTTACATCAATGTCAAAGGAGGCTATTTGTTGACGTTGGGAAGCTTCAGTATGACAGGGTGTTT
This sequence comes from Lerista edwardsae, assembly GCA_029204185.1. Lineage (NCBI taxonomy): Eukaryota > Metazoa > Chordata > Lepidosauria > Squamata > Scincidae > Lerista > Lerista edwardsae. Next base: position 649,029 of record JAJKFI010000147.1, on the reverse strand, counting down.
TTTAAAAGCAACATCTTTTTTTAAACAAAATGAATTGCATTAAAGAAGTAAAAATTTTTTAATACATATTTATTTTTATTTATTTGAGGAATTTAGATCCCATCTTGCTCTCACCCTGAAGGGGGATTCAAGGCTTTTTAAAACGTGCTTAAAAGAATAATAAAAACATTAAACATAAAAACAATTAAAACATTAAAACAGAACACACAACCAGGATCACACAGCTGTTAAAACCAGTTCATTAAAAATGCCTGCCCACCTCATTCAAATGCTTTCCTACATAAGGAAGTCTGAAGGTCCTGCCGAAAGGTGTCTGCGGAGGGAGCCAGTTCCAGGGGAAGGGAGTTCCATGGATGAGGAGCCACCACTGGGAAGGCCCTTTTTCTAGCTGCCCCTCACTTCCCTCTGCTGGTGGCAGCACCATCAAAAGGGCCCCCTCTAACCTTAGAGGATGGGTAGGATTGTACGGGAGAAGGCGGCCCTTCAGATACCCTGGTCCTGAGCTGTAAAAGGCATTACAAGTTAAAACTAGCACTTTGAATTCAACCCGGAAACTAATTGGCAGCCAGCTTAGCCACCGAAGCAGTGGCCTGACTGAGTCGAACCGATGAGCCCCAGCCAACCCACACAGGCAGCTGCGTTCTGCACCAGTTGCAGTTTCTGAACCATCTTCAGAGCCAACCCCACGCAGAGCACGTTAAGCTAATCAAGGGGTCACCGTGGCCAAGATCCAGAGGGCTGAAGGCTCTGCACAAAGAGGGCACTTTGCTCTTCCTTCTGTCACGGCGCCAGCGATCCAGCGGGAATGGCCCTCCTCCTCCTCTGCCTCTCCTTCTAGCATCCTCCTCTCGCTTGCAGGTGTCGGTGAGCCAGTTTCTGACCCAGTCAGACCAGCAGTCCTTGGAGATCGACAACTACCTGGACTCCTCACTTCTAGAGAGCTCCTTCCTAACCTTCCCTGGGCTTCGGACAGAGGTGAGGGGAGAAGGGCCTGACGCAGGTGCTCAAGTGGGTGCCAACGGCATGTGGCCTTCTCAGCCTCGATGTCTCCCCCTCTTGCTATCCTCCCATTACCTCGTGGTTCGTGCCAGTCAGCCAGGTTCACGGAGGGTCCCTTTGAGGCCACTGCAGTGCTCCAAAGTCATGCCTGGGGGTCTCAGCCACGGAGCAGGTCATTCCGTGTCAAGCCATCACACTCAGCGGCATCATGCAGCCGGAATGCTGGGCGGGAGGAACGGGTGAGCGGCAGCCCGCCTGTTGCGTACCGCTCTGTTTCACCGTCTTCCCCGCCCCCGCGTTGCGTACCGTACGGAGCGGTACGCAACGGGCGGGCTGCCGCTCACCCGTTCTTCCCGCCCAGCGTTCCGGCTGCATGACACCGCTGATCACACTGTTTCTGACTGACCTCCTCAGATTTTTATGAAATTTGGGGCATTTATTTGTTTTATGGTGTAATGCAAAAATACCAATTTTTAGCTGCCTACGTTTATTATGTGAAATTTGTAGATATGTAAATTTTCAAAATTTTATCCCAAAAATGGCATGCTAGTGATATTTTAACTGGCTGTATGTGTGGAATAGTCTTGTTTTAAAGCTCTTGTCTTTAGCTTTCATACAATACACAATACAGAATTTAATAATATTTTAATTTTTAAAAATTTAAAGTTTTTGAATCAATTTTCTCAAAAATTGACATCTTGTAAATTTTGAAACAAATATCAAAATTAGTTCATACTTGTGTCTGTACAAAAAAAAAATTGGAACGGTGATGGGGTCATAAGATAGGAGAAATAACACATACCTATGATCAAAATAGAACTTTCAAGTTGAACGCAATTTCTTTATCTACAACGTAATATACTCATAAATATATATATTCATATATTCATAAACTATGAATAAACTATAATATATTCATAAACTATATTTATGAACGTTGTTTGCATGTGTATTACTATTCTCAGTCTGTTCTGTTCTGACCCACTTACATGAGGTCAGAACATGAGGTAGTAAAATATTATTGTGATGATTTGACACGGAATGACCCAAGTGAGTCTGGCCTGAACTCTCTCTCTTCTGTGTAGGCCTTTTCAGAGCAAACCAAGACGGATCCCTTCCTGGACGATTCCAAAAGGTAAGCAGGGTGTCATCAGCCCCAGTTTATGTTTTCCAACTCTCCCCCGCCCCCCCCGCCCTTTTCCTCCACTCCCACCAAGTTTGTGCTGGCCAGAGAGACGTCTTCTGTCAGTGGGGCCGAACCAAGGAACTCTCTTTTGTGGCGAAAGGTGTTTCTGGCGGAGAGTGGGTTTTTTTTTTTGTTCAGGGGCATTCAGCCTCTCTGGGTTCTTCCCTGTTTTGCCTCAGCCTGATCCGGTGGCCCTCCAGTGAGGCCCTGCTTAGCTGGCCAGACCTCCTGAGCGACCCCTCCATCATGGGCAACACGATCCAGAAGTTGAAGAGGGGGAGGACTAGCCGCCATCTTGGCCTCGAGGCGCCTCTCGCGACAGAGGAGGACAACCTGTCGCTCGGCTTCCCTCAGGCTCGGACCAGATACTTCTCTGCTTCAGGTGAGAGGGTGGGGGGGGGAATTTGTCTGTGGATTCTTCAGGGCCTCTGCAGGAAACCGTAACTTCTGTGTATCCAGAGGCAGCACTGCTTGGGGTGGTGATGTCACTGTGATGTCACTTCCGGATTTGGAGGGTTTGCAATATGGCTGCCAACCCCCTTTCTTCTTTAGCAGCTTCCCAGCTGACTTTTGGTTTCTGCTGAGCTGTAGCGGGCCCCACGAGCACAGCGCTGTGCAGGGAGGTTTGCTCTGGCTCGTCATAAGCCAAGAGTCGGCCAGGAAGCCGCTACTCTGTGACACCTCCCTTCAAGGGGTGCCCAGGGCACCTGCCCTGCCTGCCATACTCTAGATATGCCTCTGATGTAAGAGTTAATCCTTTCACCTCTGGTGCACTCTCCCACCAGTGGGGGATCTTAGGTCAGGACCGAAGGCGAATTATACTGTATTTTGCTGCTCTTGGGAATGATTTCAGAATGTGGCCATTTCCTGTCTAGGATTCTTGTTACTCGCACAATCAGCTAAGGAGCTCTCTGTGAGAGATTCCCGTATGACGATTCTCCATCGTGCGGGGAAGTGTTTTGGAGACCTGTTTTGAAATCATGTGCTCTCTGTAACAACCACTACAGAAGAATGAATGAATGAATGAATGAATGAATGAATGAATGATATCTTTATACCACTGTCTACAGAAGCAGTAAGGCAGCCCAGTCTGTGTTTCCCCTTCGCAGATGAAGACCTGATTCGGCAAATCCTCACTGATGGGGCCGGCAGCCTTCCTCATCCTCATCCTCAGGACGTGGGACAGAACCCCTGGGTGGAAACGGACCTCATCTCAGGGCTGTAAGTCCAAGTTTGCTGGGATGGAGGGAGATGCTTGGAAGGTGCTGCGGGAGTGAGGGCTCACCCCTGTTCTGCTCTCCCGCTGGTTTTGCACAGAATTGCTCACGTCCGGGAGAGGCAGCCAATGGGCAAAACGTGGCACGGGATTTTGCACCGGGTGTTTGAGTGGGCAGACTGGGCAGCAGCTTTCCCAGGATGCTTCCTGGCTTTGGCCCTCTGGAGTTCCTCCAGGCACGGAGGGTCTTCAGCCCACCACCCTGGAGGCAAAAGGCTGGACAGGCGCAGCCGGCACCTTTGCCGTCCTGTTGGGGGCCCTGATCCAGTAGCGTAGCAAGTGTGGGGGAAGGGGTGGTCCAGTCTGGGTACCAGGCGGGAAGGGGGTGGCACATGAGGCCCAGCCAAGATGGAGGTGGCGGGAGAAGCAGTGGCCGTGGCTGGTGCCACCACCTCCCCCCCCCCGGCAATTTTTTGGTCTCATGTCTGTTCCCATTCCTGCTCCTTGGGAGCCCCAAAGAGAAGGACTGGGGGCAGCAGTGGCATCACAAAGCTGCTGCTGCCGCCACCTCCTCCTCCTCCTCCCTGAGAACCCGGACGTGGCGCCCCTGCCCCGTTTGCCGCTGTCGCCCGCGATGCCTCTGGCCTGAGCGCCCCCCAGGTCCTGCCTACAGCCGTTCATGGGCTGCTTCCCAGCTCCAAACCTCAGGAGTGGCAGGAGCAGGGAGAAGGACTTGGGTGCCTCTGCTTGCCTCCGGCAGGTCCAGCAAGCTTGGCGAGAAGACGGAGGCGATCATGCTGCAGCGGCTGAGCGAGAAAGGCCAGACCTTGACGGCGGCGCCCGACAGGGAGCCGAATCGCTCGGCCAAATCGGCCCGGACAGGTACAAGCCGGGCAAACAGCCGGAAATCAGCCTGAAGTTGTGGGACAGTCCCAAACGTTGGGGTGGAAGCAGCGGCGTCATGCAGCCGGAATGCTGGGGCGGGGAAGACGGCGAAACGGACCGGAATGCAACGGGCGGGCTGCCGCTCACCCGTTGCTCCCGCCCAGCATTCCGGCTGCATGACGCCGCTGGGTGGAAGCAACAAGTCATCCTTGGGAGCCTTCAGACTGCTCAGAGCCTCGTTCCTCCCGAGAGGAGGGTGTCCTGTCTCCCCCTCCACTCTCCTTGGCGATGGGATTTCTGCTCAGTTGCTGTGATGGCTGCTGACCTGCCCCTTCCCCCGCCTTGCCGGCCCCCTCTCTCAGAGTGGCTGGAATTCCTCTCCTTGCCCGTAATTGCACGGGAGCAGGTCAAGGATTCTTGAAGGCTTAACTTGGAGGGCATGGGGGTGGGTGGGTGAGCCTTTGTGACAGTCCTGCGCCAAGACCTATTGGAATTACTTCTTATCGGTGATGGGGGAAAGCAGAGTAACGCTAGCAGCAGATTTCCCCTTTTGTGGGAACCTCCCTCACCCCAGGCTGACTGCTAATAACAAAAGACACAGGCAGAGGCTTAGTAAAGATGCAAAAGAAAATAGTTTACTCACAGTGTTCCATTGGTTGCATATCTACAGCATCTGATTAGGATCAGAGGTGCATCTAATACTTAGAGAGGCAATGCCCTAACAGCTGCATCGCCATGCGTGGAAGTGTGCCCAAGATGGCGGAGGGCAGAGAGCCCCTGCTATCAATCAATCAATCAATCAACAGGTACTTATATACCGCTTTTCAACACGAAGTTCACAAAGCGGTTTACAGGCAAATAGTAATAATAAAGTTAAATGGCTCCCTGTCCCAAAAGGGCTCACAATCTTAAAAAAGGCAGGCCGCCAGCAACAGCCACTAGAAAGACTGCGCAGGGGTGAAGAGGGACAGTTACTCTCCCCCTGCTAAATATAAGAGGAACACCACTGGAAAAAGTGCCTCTTGTCCAGTTAGCAGGGGTCAACTATGCACATCTTATCACCTTGATGGTCAGGACACAAAAGAGACAGAGTTCAGGGTGCAGAGGAAGGAAGTTAAGGTCAAGGCCACACCCTCTGCAGGTATCACAGAGAGGGACAGGTAGAGGGGTCAAGCCACAGGACATCGGACTTTTCCCTCTTGGACATTAGAGTGCCCCCTCTAGACGGCAGACAGAGTTGTCCCAACTCCAACAAGACCTCTGCCTTGGGAGCACTGGATGGCAGCCCACCTCCCACCGGCTTCTGGTCTAGCACCAAAGCAGGGCTCGGCAGAGCCCGAGAACGTGGCAGGAATTACTCCGGCAGGCCCTCCCTATCCGCAGGCTCAGCCTGCACGGATCTGAGCGTCTGCGGATGGGGGGCTCCCATCCTGGGCGCTCTGTCTCCTGGACACAACGGGAAGTCACTGGCGCAAACCAGAAGCGGCTCCCATTCGTGTCCAGGAGGCTTCCGAGGACACCAGGAGGCTGCAGGCAGCCCCCAGCTCAGTTATTGTGGCACTGTGCCAGCCCCCCCCCCCCCCGGATTTCTGCATCCAAGGAGGGGCCGGGAGTGAATTCCCCACAGAGAGCACGGGCCCACTGTAGTTGGGTGCAGAATTCAGGGATGTTTGAATCCTTTTCATCTTAAAAAAAACCTAAGCGGGTTCCTGGTGCTTAAGACTGAACACATCATCTGGCCAATGTGCAGGCAGAGCCCTGGGCAGCTCTTTGCCCCCCACCCCACCCCGGCAGACTGTACTGCACATTATTATTATTGTTTATTATTTATTGAATGTATATCCCGCCTTTATGCCCGAAGGCACTCAAGGCGGCATTACAGCAGTATAATAAAATACAAAATTTAAGATTGAAAACAATTTAAAAACAATATTAAAACAATACAAAAAACAAAAATAAAACAAAACAATAGACTTTAAAAGCAACCAATCCAGTGGATCATAAAATATAAAAATATAAACGTATAACCAGCCAGCCAGCCAGCCTGTCAACAGTTAAGAGCTTTTTGAAATAAAAAGCTTTTTGAAATTAGTGCCCCCTCCCATTCCTGTTTCTCCCCCCCCCCATTTTTGTGTCTCCTGCAGTTGTGGACCATGCCCTCCGGAAGCGCCTGCTGCCCTTCTGGTGCTCGTACCTGGCGCACGGCATCTGCCTGGTCCTCCTCGCCACCTGCTTCGGGGTCTCTGTGTGGATCGGGGTCAGCTTCCCGTCCAGCGTGGCCCTCATGTGGCTCATCTCAGGGATTTTTAGCTTCCTCTCTTCCTTTTTGCTCCTGGAACCTCTCAAGGTGAGACCTTCTGGAATGTGTGTGTGTGGGCAAACCCAGGGAGAAAAATGCCGCCTTGATTCCATTGAGCAGGCATTTGCTACCATCGCACAGGCATCATTAATATGGAAAAAAAAATGCATGCCTGTCACAAAACATCCATCATTGTACACAGAGGTGTTCCTGCAAGACAATCTGTGCATGCAAGGGAAAAAATGAGTTTTACTTTTGTTGAAATGGTGCCCCTGCCTCCTGTCCAGGAAGTCCAGTCTTCTGTTCCTAAACTCCACAGCTTCGTAGATCACAACATGAGCCCTGTGGGTGGCAGGATGTGCAGGGAAGAAACGCTGCAAGCTCTGCCGAGTCTGTGGGATGCATCCGAGTGTACATTGGGCCGTGAAAAAAACGGAGATCCATTTTTTAGAACTTTTGGTTGAGCGGAATGGTCTGGAAATGACACACGTCCTTCTCTTCCCAAGGAAAGAGAAGGACTTCCCTGCGCATCATCCTATAAATCTTACATCCCTGACACGCCGGGAACGACGCAGAGAACGGGAACGAAACCGCTAGTGCAGTTTGGTTTGGGGAAAATAGCCGAGATTTTTGGAAGCAGAATTGGGCCTGACTTAACTGGATTGAAGGAAGGCTTTCCTAGTTAAAAAATACCTTTGCATACCACTAAGAGGCATCTGTGGAAAAAGAAGGGATTTGAAGCCTGAAGATGTTGTGACGCTCAGAGGCTTCTTGGCAGCGATCCCCAGTACCCCAGAGCTTTTCCTGCCCCACAAACTGGGCTCAGGAATGTGGCTGCATAGTTGCGTGCTTTCCTTGAGGTTTTTTCTTTTTTTTGCATATCAGCACAAATTAAGAAGAAAAGGCGTAAACACTTGAGAATGACGAAGGGCTCAGTCCTGTCCAACTTTCCAGCCCCAATGCAGCTAGTAAGGGAACAAGTGTTTTATGAGCTTGAGGAAGCCTCCATGACTTCCACCCCCACCGCAGGATGCAGTGTATGCCCCGTTGGCATGATTGCATCGGTGCTGAAAAGTTGGACAGGTTTGGGCCCTAGGAAACCCCCCAAAGCCCATTTGTGTCACACCAGATGCCAAATTCCTCTCAGCTTCATGCTCCACTAACCGTCTGGGGAATGAAAACTAAAGCATCTTTTTACATAAGAACATCAGATCAGGCCAAAGGCCCATCGAGTCCAGCTTCCTGTTTCTCACAGTGGCCCACCAGACGCCTCAGGGAGCACACGAGACAACAAGATACATGCAGTGGTGTCATTCAAATGATTTAGGAACAGGAACTCACTTTTGATTGGCACTTGTCGGGAACCCGGAACCAGCCACGGAGCCCGTTAGGATCCGGAACGCCCGTTCCGGTCCGTTCCCCCTGAATGACATCACTGGATACATGCAACTCGTTGCCACTCCCCTGCACCCGGCACTCCGAGGTAGCCTAGATCTAAAATAAGGAGGCTGCACTAATCATCATGGCTCACAGCCTGCAGTGGACCTTTCCTCCAGAAATCTGTCCAGTCCTTTTTCGCAGCTGTTTCAGAAGCCACTCCCCATAAGCAGAACAGAGCAAAAAATAATTAGGAGCTCTTTAATGGGGCATTCGTGGGGAAGCACGTTGCGTGCGGCGTGCTTGCTTTTGAAAGGTGTGTCGTCTGCTCACAGCGCTGCCTCGCTGGGGCGGTCGGTTGCTTCACGGTCCCCTCCCCACCCCACCCAGGTTCTGCTGGAGGCCGTTTACTTCTCGCTGGTGGCCAAGCGCCTGCACCCGGAGGAGGACGACACCCTGGTGGAGTACCCCTTGGTCGAGCACGTCTCGGAAAAAATCGGCAAGGTCCGGCCGCCGCAGGGATTCGCCCTTTTCCAGGCCAAGGAGGAGGCGAGAAAAGTGAAGCTCCTGCACAGGCTGCTGAAGGTGAAACCCCAGGAGCATCTCCCGGCGCAGTTCTGAGGTTGCCGGGGCGGTGGCGGGAGTGGGCACCGGGTCGACAGCCTGCCGGAGCCCCGGGCGCAGTGGTGTCATTCAAATGATTTAGGAACAGGAACTCACTTTTGATGGGCACTTGTCAGGAACCCGGAACCAGCCACGGAGCCCGTTAGGATCCGGAACGCCCGTTCTGGTCCGTTCCCCCTGAATGACATCACTGCCTTCGCCCCCCTAGGAATCCGGAGTTGCTCCCTTTAACCCTCTGAGTGCCGGCCAACCAAGAAGAAAAGCTCTTTGCAGAGGAATCGGGAGGGGGAGGAGGGAGAGTGAAGTGGGCGGAGTCAGCCCTAATTTTAACTAGTGGAACCGAGTTCCCCCACGTTCCCCCTGCATGACATCACTGCCCGGGCGTCCTGCAGTTCCCAAGACGGTGCCTCCGGCTGTCTTTGTACACGCCTCGGTTGGGCGTTTCCAGGCCGCAGGAGAGTCAATGCGCCGCTGCCTTGTCTCTTTGCGCTAGAACTTCCTCGTCTACATGCTGTTCCTGCTGGCCGTCCTTCTCACCAACTACGGCGACGCCTCCCACAGCAGCCGGGCGTTCCTCCTGCAGAGCTCCATCAAGCGGCAGCTGGGCAGTGACCAGTTCCTGCGCATTAAGAGGTGATTTTGCCGGCACGGCTGCCCCACCCTCCGGGCCTCGGGGCTTAGAGCACCGATTCCCAACCTGCGTGGTCTGCAAGACCCTGAGAAGTGGTCCAAGAGGTCTCGGGGGGGGGGGAATGGCCGCTTTCCACCACTTCATAAGAACATAAGAAGAGCCCCCCTGGATCAGGCCAAAGGCCCATCTAGTCCAGCTTCCTGTAGACATTTCCAGCGTCTCTCCAGGCGAGCGCTTCCCCACGGACCACCAGAGAGGGTGGAGACCTTTAGTGGCAGCTGTGGCTGTTGCTGGTCCACTCTCTTCCCTCTCTGGTAGTCCACGGGGGAGTGCTAACTCGGGGTTTGCTTTCCCATGGGCCACTAGAGGGGATGGAGAGTGGACCACCTGCAGTCCCAGCCCACCGCAAAAGCAGCAGCTCAGAAATCTTCTCTATTATTTATTTATTTATTTATTTATACCCCGCCTTTCTGCCCCATGGGCACACAAGGCGGCTTACAACAATTAAAATACAATATCGACAATTAAAAAACAGTAATTTAGCAGGGGGAGAGCAATTGTCCCTCTTCAACCCTGCGCAGTCTTTCTAGTGGCTGTTGCTGGTGGTCTGCCTTTTTTTTAAGATTGTGAGCCCTTTGGGACAGGGAGCCATTTAACTTTATTATTACTATTTGCCTGTAAACCACTTTGGGAATTTGGTGTTGAAAAGCGGTAAATAAGTATCTGTTGGTTGGTGGTAATTAAAAACAATTTTAAAATAATTAAAAAACTAAAACAAGCCCCGTGGATCGTAATATAAAAAGGAAAAAAAAGCCAGCCAGCCTGCCTGTCCCCTAAAGATGGGGAATCCCTGTTTTAGAGGCACTCTGTTTCCTTAAAGGCCTGAATTGCCTTGATCAGCATTGTAAATAAAGCCATTTCCGTGACTAGCTCAGAATACGTTTTACTAGCCGCCTGTCCCGTCCCCCCCCCTTCAGAGAGCTACATTAGTCATTTGTGGCAAAAACGACTTGTGGCCATGTTGCCTACTTTAGTTTTCGCTCTTGTCCTTTCTCTTCCCAACATGCACGCGAAGGTCTGACGAGTTCTGGGTTTGGATGTCGCAGAGGCTGCTGCCTTACCTGTACAACAATCAGTCCGGCCAGGGAATCTACAGCACCACCCTGGGACCCCCCCGACTGCGGCAAATTCACGTGCGAGAAGGTACATGCGAGGTTTTGAGTGCGCATTCAAAGCACTTGTCTTCGTTCCTCTTATTTGTAGCCCACAGCATTGCAAGTGCTGAGAACAAATAGCAAGTCCGTTGACAAGCTCGTCTCTGCTGACAGGGCCTTCTGCCGCAAACAGAAGTCACTACGGTGTGTGACTTGATGGCTTCCAATTCTGTGTTCTAGAATAGCCATTTCTTGGCCACTCACTGGTTGCAGAGAACCCAGATAATGTCACTGTCAACTCATGGAAGTGACAACACTACTTGGAGCAGCCTGGCATAGTGCTTTTGAGGATATTACGGTCCGTCCGTCCGTCCCCGCCTTTAATTAAAGGTTTCCCCTTTGCAGGTTCTGCTAATTTTATTGCTTCTTGTTCCGAGCAGCTGGAGGATTACGGATGAATTGCCCCTTCTGTAGCAAAATTTGCCCTATTCCATTGCAAAGGGAGGAAACCTGTAACTTAACCCAACCCTCCTCTCCCTCAGACTGAAAAATGAAGGGAAGAGGAAGCTTTTAATTAATGTTGCAGATGATCTTTGCTGAATTAGACTTCCTGGTGAGAATATTAGAGATTGATTTTGACCATTGGGAAGTGCACTGCTAGATAATGAATGCTGCACAGAAGCAGAATAATTTCTGCTTCCAGTAGATGGCTTTTCTTCAGTGCCTCTGCAGCCTTTAAAGGGCCCTGATCAACCCCTGTTTCAGTCATCTGGAGCAGCCTCCAGCCCATGGGCCAGATCTGGTGCATGGTGAAAGCTGTCCCTGCTGTGAACGATGCTTCGTGTCCCAACACACTGCTGCTGCTCCTGGCGCCCGCACTTCGCAGAGAGACTCTCTAGGCCCTTCCATTTTCAGGTGAAAAGCCTGCTAGGGCAAAGGACAATAGACGCAACTGCCTAGAGTGTCTCTCTCTGTGTAGTGCGAGCAGCGTTTGGGGCTCCTCAGCCTAGAAAAAAGGCGCCTGAGGGGGGACATGATTGAGACATACAAAATTATGCACGGAAGGGACAGAGTCCATAGAGGGATGTTCTTTTCCCTCTCTCAAAGCACCAGAACCAGGGGGCATCCGCTCAAACTGAGGGTTGGGAGAGTTAAAACAGATAAAAGGAAGTACTTTTTTACCCAGCGGGTAGTGAATCTGTAGAACTCTTTGCCACAGGAGGTGGTGATGGCATCTGGTCTGGATGCCTTTAAGAGGGGATTGGACGGATTTCTGGAGGAAAGGTCCATCGTGGGCTATAGGCCATGATGGATTGTGCAACCTCCTTACATTAGTAGTAGGCTACTTCAGAGTGCCGGGTGCAAGGGAGTGGCCACAGGATCCAAGCATCTTGTTGTCTCATGCCTCCTTGGGGCACCTGGTGGGCCGCTGTGAGATACAGGAAACGGGACTAGATGGGCCTTTGGCCTGATCCAGCGAGGCTCTTCTTATGTTCTTAGGTTGGCAAATTCTGTTTTAGTTACCTCAGAATTTTACCTCAGAATGCCAGATACAGGGGAGTGGCCACAGGATGCAGGCATCTTGTTGTCTCATGTGCTCCGTGAGGCACCTGGTGGGCCGCTGTGAGATACAGGAAGCTGGACTAGATGGGCCTTTGGCCTGATCCAGCGGGGATCTTCTTATGTTCTTATGAGCACCAGGAGTGGCAGCAATGCCATGAAACACTAAATGCCAGCCAGAACGGAGACGGCTTTCCCCAGATGTAGCAGTCCGTGAATCAGAGACTGCTGATCTAGAGCTATTTAGCCTCCTGGCACTAGATGGCAGCGGAGCCTGCCTGCGGCCAGTGAGCCGAGCTGGACCACCGATTCTGCACCTGGAAGTTGTGACTCGGAAGCTGTCGTCTTCTCCAGGCCCAGAGGCTGGAGTGGGGGCAGTCAGTGCTCGGCAGTGGTCTGATGCCCACACAACCGGCGGGCAGCACGGTGACGGCGGTTCTTTCAGCAGAGTGCTCGGGGTCTGCCCACCATGGCGAGGCGGCTGCGCCCACAGCCTGGCAGGAATGCGTCTCTGGCTCGCGCCGCTTTGACACGACCACGTACGTAGCGGGCTGGAAGAGCGTCCCCAGCAACCTCACAGAGTCCTGGGCCTACTCGCCGCCTGACCTTGCAGGGTAAGCAGCGCCAAGGATTTTCCATCTTGCTGTGCCAGCGTAGCTTGTTTCCCATGCGGGTGCCTCCTTTGGTGCCTGCAGCCCCCCCCCCCCGGATGAAGAGGTGGGCAGGGTCTGTTCCTTCCTTTTGAGCGACCTTTTCCCCTTCCTGGAGCAGCCCTGACCGGCTGGTGTGCCAACATGAGCACCTTAAGTCACCGTGAAATACGGCGTTCTTGGTCTTTGTGGGGGGCTTCGGTTTTGATGGTGGTCGGACATCTCCCCTCCCCACCCGAAAGAAAGAAAAAGCCCGTTTGGTGAGGCTGGGGGACCAGAGACTTGCAAGTCAGGGGGGCCTTGCTTGGGGCCGTTGTGCACATGCTCAGATGCTGCCAAAAAGGGTTTTGATGCACATGAGTGCTTGGAGAAAGATGGAGGGGAAAAGAGGGTTCACAGCAAAGAGCGGAAGGGAAGGCAAACGGGGGCAAGGAATTGCAGCAGGCCGTCTGCATCTGCACCTGGTTCCACGATCCCCCACAGATACAGAAATCCACAGGGGAGCAGGGCTGCCAAAATGTCCCTGGGGGCTGCACTGGGCCCTCCAGAAGGTGTGGACCGGTCATGTCCGGAAGCCCCTTGGAGGCGTGGGCTGGCCCTGGGGCATTGCCGCTTAACTTGCCGCTTAAGCCTTCAGTGCCAGGGAGCGAAAAGCGAAAACCTCCGCGAACGCTCGGCGGTTCTGTTCCAAGAAGACGACAGCCGAACAGCACTGAAGCGGCTTGTTGTAAACTACCAGCTGGTGGTCCTTTTGGCTTTTAAGTTGCCTTTGCTCCAAGCAGAGGCAGATCTAAGGGAGGGCAAAGCTCTAAGTGTTGCAAGAAGCCTGACCTTGCAGTGGAAATCACTCCTCTCCTGCACTGTTCTAGCCAATCCTCACAGGGAAAAGCAACATCTTGGCGTTGCTTACTGGCTACAGCAGCAAGGGAGAGGAGGGATTTACACGACAGGGTAAGGCTCCTTGCAACACTTAGAGCTTTGCCCTCCCTGTAGATCCGCCTCTGCCGGAAGGCCCTTGGAGGAGTGGGCTTCGCCTCCCTGGATGCTCAAATCCATGGATGCCAAGCCCTGCAGGTAGGGTGGTCCCACCGTAATCGCCGACCACGATAAGCAAACGGCAGGCAGGCAGGCAGGCAGAATGAATGGTGAGTGCAGCCAGTCGTTAGAAAGTGGGACGGAGGAGACCCCTGTGTGATCGGAGGGGGCTTCCCCCCCCACCCTGCTTCTTTTTTCAGCGTCTGGTACTGGGGCTTCCTCGCTTTCTACGACAGCGGTGGCTACGTCCAAGAACTGGGGACCACCTTGGAGGAGAGCAAGGCCCGCTTGGAGGTGCTCCGGCAGAACAACTGGATCAACAACATGTAAGCAGTCTGCATGTCGGGTTTCGTCCAGAAGGTCTTGTATCATTAATTTTATGTGATGGTAATCATTCTGGGTGGTTGGGGATTATTTATAAAAAACTAATTTCTTTGGGGATATCAATTGAAGAATTAATACCTATGGGATTGGAACAAGTAAAGTCAATCATTAAGCAGTGTATAATAGATATTGAGAGGCAAAATGATTTTTCCAATGTGTCAGATTCTAATATTAGGGGAGATATAAGATTTTTTGCTCCTGCATTGTATTTGTCCCATCTGGACATATTTAGTCATAGGAGGGCATTTTCGTTGGCCCGTTTCCAAGTGTTACCCTCAGCAGTTACTGAGGGCCGATATAAAAAAATTCCCTATCTTGAACGACTTTGTCCCTGTGGGTTGGAGGAAATAGAGACTACAGAACATGTTTTACTGAGATGTACTTTTTATCAGATTATCCGAAATAAATTTATTCTCCCGTTACTGTGTAAATTATCAGGGCGATCAGATCTACAGCTTACATACGTACTTTTGGCTGATGGTAATCTGTCTTCTGTACACAATGTAGCCAAATTTTTTGCTGCTGCTATAAGTATCCGGAAATTCATCATGAAATCCCCTGATTGAGAATTCGTTATTATAATATTTTATGATACATTATGTCAGGTTAATTTTATTACCTTAACATTTATGTAATTTTATGTAATTTTATTTTACTTATTTTTTAACCTTTACATAATTGTACTGATTTAATTTGCTTTGTACTGGTCTATGACCGTAATAAACTAAACTAACTTAACTGCATGTCGGGGGTCGGGGGGGGAGGAATTCGCCGTGCCTGCTGCTTATCAAGATGTGAGAATACGTAAATACTCTTAATAATAAAACGGACCCATTGCAAGAGCCGCTTCTTTTACTGTAATATTTTCTTAAAACAACAGAATGCTTCCCTGTTCTGAAAAAGGGACTTTTCCGGCTCTCCATTAAGAAGCCGCCTTTTGCCGGGCTCTTAGGGGATGATAATTCCTGTCCTGACGACCAGTTGGAGTATTTCTGTATGGCCGGCAGCCGATCGGCAGCGCAGACGAGTAGCGAGGCCGACGGCTCGCCTCCGTTTGCGTGGCCACTCCGCCGCAGGCTGCTCTCGCCCCCCCCCCCCGAGCCTGTGGGTCACGTCCTTCTCCCCCCCCCCTGCAGGAGTCAGGCCGTCTTCCTGGAGCTGACCCAGTACAACCCGGGCCTGGGGCTCTACGCCGTCGTCACGTTGCGGCTGGAGTTCCCTGCGGCGCAGCACGCGCTGCCGGCGGTGGCCGTGGCGCCCCTCCCGCTGCAGCCGCTCAGCAAGGGGGTCACGCTGCAGCTCCTCATGATGGTCAGTCTCTCCCTGCACCCCACCAATCAGAACGCCGGTCTGTGCAGGCCTGGAATAGGGGCGGGGCTGACTCACAGCAGAGCCTCCGGGGTGGGGAAGGGACAGGGGGGACGCAGTTGTCCCATTGGAGGCTGGGGGGCATTTTCCTGGTTCCCGCAGGGCATCTGGGACGGCTTAGCGTCAGGGGTCTTCCCTCAGAGGGGCCCCCTGTGCTCTGGTAGGGCAGGAGAGCACATTCTGCAGGGGGCCAGAATCCCCCCCGGCCAGTCCTGCCTGGAACGTGCCCCCCCCCTCTCGGCCTCTGCCGCAGGTCTGCCTCATGGTCGCCGTGGTCTACCTGGTGGTCTCGGAGTGCCTCTCCCTGAAGAAGGCGGGCAGGGCGTACTTCACCCTGGGCAGCGGCTGCGGGCGCTGGCTGCTCATCCTCCTGACCGCCTGCACGGTGGTGGTGCACCTCAGCCAGGCCACGCTGGCCGACCGGCAGTGGGCCAGGTACCTGCAGGATCGGCGCCGCTTCACCAGCTTCTACCCGGTGGCCGCCCTCCACACGGCCTTCAGCTGCTTGGCCGCCACCCTCCTCTTCCTGCTGACGCTCAAGGTAAGGGGGGCACCGGGCCAAGGTCCGCGGCCAGCATGTGGGGAAAGGGGAGGGGCCTGCGCCGGGTTGGTCGAAGGCGGGGCAGGCAAAGATGGATTGGCAGGGGGGCACACTGCAGCCGCGCCTTGCCCCTCCCTTCCGGCTGCCTGCCTTGCCCTTCCCATTATTAAACTCGAAGGGGCATCCCTTGGAGGGAGAGCCAGCCTTCCAGTCCTACCTGCCCCCGTCTCCTGTTGCCCCCCAGGCCTCCCAGCAGCTGCGCTTCGTCCGCCAGTGGTCCACCTTTGGCAAGACCCTGCAGAGGTCCGCGAAGGAGCTCCTGGGCGCAGGGCTGGCCTTTGCCATCCTCACGCTGGCCTATGCTCAGCTGGGCTTCCTGGTAAGTCCAGAGTCTTGTGTGCCCCCAGCTAGCTGGCCGGCCGGCCTGCCCCCGCGATGCCCCCTCTCCTCTCGAGTCGGGGCTGGGCGTGTCGTCATCGAGGGCAGTTCCAGCCTCGTTCTCTGCCTGCCGCGGCCGCCCCAAAGCCTCGCCCGTGCCGGCCCTCTCCAGGCAGGCTGTTGCGTTCGGACTGGGGGCAGTTGCTGCCCCCCTCCCAGGGCTGAGGGGGAGAGAGGGCGCAGCAGAGACAGGAAGTTGCGGAAAGGCTGCAGGCCGGCACAGCGGGGAAAGAAAGCAGGAGCCGTGTGCTATGAGCAGGAAGGGAGTCCGGGAGCAACGGAGCTCTGGGCGGTGGCTGGCCGCTGCAGCAAGGAAGCTGTGGGGCAAGAGCCCTGGCATGGGATGGGGTTGCAGGATGTGAACCGCCCGGGCAAGGGCTGGCTGCAGGGGGTGGGTGGATGTGCTTCTTCCACAGCCCTCCCTCCCCGGAGTCCTGAGGGTCTGCCCCGCTTCTCACTCCGCCCCGCTTCTCCCTCTGCCCCGCAGCTGTTCTCCGCTCGCTCCGAGGCCTTTGCCAGCTTCTTCGGCACCCTCCAGCTGCTGCTCACGGCCCTGCGCGGCAGCCTGCACTGGCACCTGTGCCTCCCCCGGCCCGGGGGGCTCTCCCCGCTCTTCTTCGCCAGCTACGTCCTGCTGGAGCTGTGGGTGGCCCTGCGGCTCTTCGCCGCGGTGCTCGTCCACCACTACCGCGAGGCGCAGCTGGAGCTGTACCGGCCGGCCTTCGAGTCCCAGGACTACGAGATGGTGGAGCTCTTCGTCCGCAGGCTCAAGATGTGGATGGGCTTCAGCAGAGCCAAGGAGGTGAGGGCCGCGGGCGGGGCGGGGCGGGGCGGGGATGGGGAAGCCGCTGGTGCCACCAGCCCCCCTGGCGGAGGAGGGCGGGAAACTCCCCGGCCACGCGGTGGAATCCTCCGCTCGGAGTCAGACACGGCGGGAGCCGTTCCTCTGGGGTGTGACTTACTCTACGCACGCCAGTCCAGGGGCTCACCTCCCCCAAGGCCCCAGAGCCCCTCCTTGCTCTTTCTCAGCCAGCAACCAGAGGCACACACTGGGGGAGTGAGCCGGGGAGCGGGTGGGGTGCGAGGTACGCCCCCAGTTCACCCACCAACTCACCCCTTCCAGCAGCTGCTTTCCCCAGCCCCGTCCCGGGGTCCGCTCTTGGATACTGCCGTTTATTAAAGCCGATGGAGAGCTTCCAGGAAGAGGTTTAGGAGCAAACGTGAGCCATAAAATGTAGTGGTGCAGCGCAGACCAGTGAGAGCAGTGTAGGACAAAGAGGACACAAAAACACTGCACAGGTCTGGGGAAGCCGAGGTTTCCCCTTGGCGTCAGCGCTGGGGAGGAGCCTTTGCCCAGGGCATGACCCCCAAAGCGCCTCTCTCCAGTCCCCCTCTTCCCGGGGAAGGGCCCCTTCAGACCCCCCGGAAAGGCCCGGCCCGGAGGGGGGGGGTCCTGGCGTCACCTCAGTGCTGTCCCCGCCTTCCTCCTGCTGTGGTCTGAACTGAAGGCAAGGCAGGCTTAGAGCGTTGCGGGGAGAGGCCCCCGAGTGTGAGCGCCAGCTCTGCTTCCTGCCCGTGCGCCACCGTTTCTCCCCCCCCCCAAGCTCCAGCCGCTGATCCGGCCCTTTTCTGTCCCCCCTCCGCAGTTCCGCCACAAGGTGCGCTTTGAAGGGATGGAGCCCCTCCCCTCCCGCTCCTCCAGCCAGGACTCCCAGTCGCTGGAAGGCCCCACCCCCAGCGCCACCTCCGACAGCTCCCGCGCCTCCACCTCTTCCGGGCAGCTGGAGGGGCTCAGCCTGGCGCCCAGCGCGCGGGACAGCGCCGAGGTGGACACGGACGTCCGGCACCTCCTCTCGGTCCTGGAGGCGCTGCTGGGGCAGTTCGACCGCGTGAACCGGGCCGCGGAAGACGTGTACCGCCTGGAGCGCCAGCTGGAGGCGGCCCGGGGCTGGCGGGCCAGGAAGAGGCCCGGCCAGAGAGCCGAGCGTCCGGCGAGCCGCCCCCGCCCCGCCCACACGGCTCCCGCATCACCGTCCTCGGAGGTGGCCCCCGGTGGCAGCCAGCGGCCACTGAGCAGCTCCGTCCCCAGCAGGATCGTCCGGGCCAGCCAGGCCGCGCTGCTCTCCCCGCCCAAGGCCCACCCCGCGCTGGCGCCGGCCCCCAGGAAGAAGCCTCTGCGGGCCAACAACCGGGTCCACCCCAGCGGCAAGTGACGGCAGCGCTGCTCGCTCAGGCACAGGTGTCTGGCGTTCGTGGGCCGGCGCTGCGGGCCCCACAGCATGGCCGCTCCTCCCAGGGGCCAGGCCCAGGCCTGCGTAGCCAGGAAGCCCCGCTCAGGGCGGAGGGACACACCCGCCGGAAGGCGGCCGCCATCATCTCCTGGAGCACCGGGAGTTGTCCCGCAGTGGCAGGGGGCTTCTCGGGGGGGGGGTTGCCTGTGGTTGCTGGGGGCAGGGCCCCCTTTTCACAGTATTACGACGTCCTCCAGCAGGGCCTGGGAAAGCGGCAGGAAACCAGGCCAAGGGGCAATGTTTGGGGCGAGAGGACAGGATCCTAGCCGGGAGTGCCCGGAAGGCGCTCAGAGAGGGGACTTGGAGGGCGCAGAACCAGACTGGAGAGAAAAAGCACTAGAAATGCAACCCGTTTCCTTTCTGGCAAGTGGCGATCTTGAAAACTGCTGATGGCGCCAGGCAGGAGGATGCGCCTCAAAAGGGGGCTGGCCGCGTTCAGCGGGCTGAACCCGGCCCGGGAGAGGCGACGGGGTGGAGCCCGCGGGGCGAGGCAGGGCTCCCTCTGGGCTTGGCTGCTTTTACGGAGACGACTACGACGACGCACTTTGGAGGAGGAGCGACGCCCGTCCGGCAGGGGCAGGAGAGAGTGGAGGCGTCCGTGTGCCGCATGTCAACTGGGGCATATTTAAAAGAAACCCTGCCTGGGCTGTTCGCGTGAGAAGCAGAAGGGCCCGTCTCGGGTCAAGGCCGGGTTCAAAAGGCGCTCACCTGCCGGTCTTAAAACGTGGCTCCCGTGCGCCGATTCTGTGGCTGCGCATTACATTCTTTCTGCTGGGCCCCAGGACTTGGGAACTGTCTAACGTTTTGATGTTGAGGAGGTGGGGAAGAGTCGCTGCTTGGAGACAACAACCCCCCCCCCACGGTGAGCTGGTCTCACCGGGTCCCCCCAGTTCCATCAGCTTCCTTCCACCCTCGGAGTGAGTGGGTTTAAGTGTGTCGTGTCGCTCTCCGATGTTTCTTGTTTGCGGAATCGCGAGTGGGTCTGTGTCCGTTGTATCTGTCTGCGCAGTGTGCGTGGGGTGCGCCCGTCTGTCCGTCCGTCGGTCTGTCTTCGTTTTACTGTTTTTTATTTACTGCCCAGCACTTTAATCAATGCTTTCTATAGCTAACGGTGACACATGCGACTTTAAAAAAAGAAGTAAGAGCAGGCTAATATATCACGGAAGCAGTATTTTTGTTTGTGTGTTTAAACAGGCCCCTGGAATATGACCCCTGGAGGTGCCGCTGGCTGCCCCTCCCCTGCCAGGGCTCCAAGGCCCCCCCCCCCGTTGGCACTTCGGGGAGGCTGTCAGGTGGGCAACACACGGCCTCCAAGCAGGAGGGGGGCCCTCCCGGCAGACACACTTCGTGCTTGAAAACCTGGCCCTCACGTGTGGACAGGCGACACGTGCTGAGACCCCCCCCCCCCGGTGTGTGCCAAGCCCGACTCCTGAGGCCAGGTCGGGCCTGATCCGTCTGCAGTGCGGGAACCAGCAGCCACGGCTTCCTTGGCCCCCTACTCTCCTTGGAGCACAATAGCCAGTGCACAGGGTGTGCTGTGAGCAGAAAACACACACACACACCGTGCTACCGCTGTTGGCCGGCCCCTCCTGCAAAGCATTGGGGTTAACATGGCACAGGCCCATAGCCAGTGGCGCATGGACGACACCGTTCTGGGCTCCAGCAAAGTCCCGCTTTTACGCAAAATGGCGGCTCAGCTCAGCTGTGCTGTTGCAGTGTCCCAGCAACAAAACGCAGCTCCTGCATTTCCCAATAAGCTGTTCTTTCCCCTTCTCCCCCCCCCCAAGTAGTTGAACTCCCTCCAAAGAGAGCCACAGCTGGTCTGTCTCCTCTGGACCCCCAACCCCTCCCTCCACCCACCCGCCCAAAATCATGGGATTCCTCCTGTCCTCATATTCCATAGGCCAGTTTAACGTTACGTGTATTGTAAGTAATTTATATGGGATTTTTACACAAGAAGAAAAATAATGTATATTTTTGTATGTTTGCTATATTTTTATAGCATTTGGTACTGTGCTCAGTAGGTGTAGCTAGGAGTTATTTAAAAGAAAATACTAAAGGGTGTTAAAAGCCTTCTTGCTAAAACGTTGTGGGGTGGGGGTGCCGTATGCGTGGGGTTGGTGCTGCCGAAGGGGGGGGATGTTGTGTTTTCCATATCCAGGGCAGGGGGCAGGAACTCCCTGCAGTGCACTAGGCCCCGATTCTAACCTCCAGCGCTTTGCTCCCTCGCCGGAGCGCACCTGACAGGGCCCAGCCTCTGCGCAGGTGTCGGGGCAGGTGAGTTCAGAATGTTACTGCTGCAAAAAAAACACAAGTTTCTTTTTCTAGAAAGGCATTTTTCAGAAACAAAACAATGCAACACTTTTGCATACCTTCAACCCTCACCCCCGAATGTGTGTGTGTGTGTAGTGGGGGGGGGGGGAAGGTTGTTACCTTTTTATGTATAAGATTTCACTATTTATAAGGGTGCTACATTTGAACTAAAATGTCGTAATGCTATTCCAAGCTGTCGCATCAGCTTATCGAAAGACAGTCAGAAAGAAAGCCTCATCTCTTCCGTTGGACGGAAGCAGGTTGGGTCGCCAGGAGCGGAGGAAATGGGTGAGGGGCTTGAGAAGGGACGGGGAGTTTTGTTTGCGGTTAAGTCGTAGATGTGCGGTTAAGTCGTAGAGGCTCTTGGCCTGCTGAAGAGGGATGTTAAATGCGGCGGGGGGGGTGTGTGTTTCCAGGTCCGCAAGTTGAGGACACAGGGCAGGCGTTTCACCCCGTCCGAACTAGGGCGCTGCCCTCCTTCCTGTCCTGCTGGCACAGGGGGAAGGAAAAAAAACCAGGACAAAACGTTGGCTTCTGGGCAGGAAAGAGGCTGAAAGGTGGGCTTTGAGCAAGCGCCTGAAGGAGCAGGAGGGAGGAGGGGGGCGGCTTGCACCAAACGCAGGACTTTTGGACTTGCCAAATTAGAGAAGTTCCCGTAGGGCGTAATAAAAATGCACAAGGTCAGGATCAGGGAAACTGGCAGCAAACTGGCCGGTCTTTGCCATGGAGGGAGGAAAGCAGGAGGGAAGCAGGTCTGGTGTTGGGAAGCAGGAAACGTTCTGAAGCCCCGCTGAGCCTCCCGCGCGGTGGGGGAAGCGACACTTGGCCGCAGCAAGCCAGACCCGCGTGCAGAGCGACCTGCTCCCCGGCCCCAGCGCGGGAAGGGATCCGTGGGTCTTCGGCTCTAGCCCAGCAGCTTCTTATTTATTGTTGCCTGAAACTCCCCACACACACACACACACACACACAGCTGCTGGCCCTGTCTTGCTGCTTCATGGGCAGAACCCCATCTAGTTAACATTACCCCCCCCCCAAAAAAAATCTATGCTTAAGGGTGGGGGGCTTGATGAGGCCTCTCCCTGTTGTTGCTAAACAACAAAACAGAAACTGATGTGCTTGATTTTAACATGCATACAAAATACTTTCTTTTGTAAAGGCAGGACTGTTTCCTTAAAAAATAAATAAATGACAAGGTCGAATTAAAAAAAGATAATGGACGGCTAAAACTAAACAAGTGTGTGCCTGTGTTATTGAGCAAGGGGAAGGATTGGGTGACGGCACCTGTTAAATGGGTGTGTTCCGGTTTTACAGCTTGGGAGTCCCAGCTCTGAAAAGTCCTTGATGCGCCCACCTCTGTATGGCTGGGGGTTGGGGGGGGTGACATGTTTATCAGTTATGCCAAGCCCAGCCAAGCAGCAGAATGGCGGGGGGGGGATTTCACTGGGGTAACTCTCTCAAAGAGAGCCAGAAAGAGACTTTTAAACATCTTGTCTGGTTGAGATTAGTTCCCCCTCCCTTGAGATTAGTTATTCGTAGAAGTGGGAGAAAATGGTGATAATGAAATAAAAACACAACACTGCTTTCTGCACTCTTTTTTAACCCCCCCATCTGCAAAACAACAACGTTTTCTCCCACCTCCAGTTCTGTCCTAGGGGGGTTATTTGATCAAGAAGGCAGATAATTCTCTACCTTCCATGCTATCTCGCAACTTGAAAAAAGTCTACGGGCAGAGAAGGTGACATTCCACCCACTGTCCCGCACTACCCCTCACGTAAGGAGCCCTGCCAGCCTGCCTGCCATGGGAACAGCCCGTCCGTTCTGAGCAGACGGGGATTCTAAACAGACTCACCGCCACAAAGGTAATGCACACGGTGGTGATGAAGCCTAGAGAATCTCCGCCGAAGGGCGCCTGGGGCTGCCGTCTCCCCGCTCCTCCGCCCCGCTCACGGCCACTGGAGGGAGGGCGTGCAGCCGGCATCAGCGGGGACCCAGAGCCCCCCAGCAAAGGCCTGCCTGGAGTCTGTCACCACCCAAGACAACCCCGGAAGGACATTTTGCCTCGCTTAGGGGGCACCCCCTTTGTCACCCTAGAAAAGGGCAGGCGGCTTTCCCTTCTGCGGCACCTGTTCTTCACAATGTGAACGCAGAAAAAAAGGGGGACGGTGACACGGGGAGCCAGGGGGATCCCGCCCTGCAACGACGAACGGGCAGCGAACGCCGCCTTGAGCGAGGGCCTTTGGCAATGCAACGACACACGAGCACCACAAAGTAGGCGAGTGCGTGTATTCTTGAGAACATCAGAGCAGGACATCGAAAGGCCAGGCAGGCTCTCGACCCAGCACGGCCCTTTCTTCCCGACTTCTTTGCCCTGCAGGGTGTGGCCCCTGCACAGGGAAGGGCAGACCAGCAACCTCCCCCACCCCCATCCCCATCCCTCCTCCCCACCCTGCTTATAACCAGCTGGGGCTGAGCTCACAATGCTGCTGGGAACAGACTGGAGCAACCTCCTGGCACCAGTGAGCCCCACCACCCTCGTCAGATCTGTGCTTGGCAATCTGGGCTGCCCCCCAGACCACTGATGGGGGGACGACGACTTGCAGTCACCAAACTTCCCCCCCTCCAAAGGGGAGTAAGATACAGGCAGAAATGTGCACCCACAATAGCCAGCCAAAGTCCACCACATTTTGGGAGCCTCCACCAGGGCAGCCCGAGACACAGTATCGTGGGGGGGGGGGGGCTCAGCTCAGGCTGCCACCGCCCCCAAAGTTCACCCACCGCTTCAGCACAAGGCAAAACACTTTGCGTTTGGTCTCCACTGGTTTAAAAAGAAGCAGCCAGCCACGAAGAGTCCAGCGAACGCCTCACTGCCTTCGTCCGGAGAAGCCGGGGCTTAACGGGGTGGCAGCTGTCCCTGTTCTCCGTCCTGTGCCCAAAATCAAAGTGGGGGGGCACTCCAGGGGTCGACGGGACAACAGTCTCCAACCCTGCAGTTCACGGGCAGAGCCGGGCAAGTCCTCCATCCCCTGCAAGCTCTTGGGGGGGGGGGGCTGGTGTCAGCTTCATCCCCTACACGAACTCTGTGAAGTCGTCCACGGAGGAGATCAGGCGCTTCCTCTGGCCCGTCTCGTAGGTCGGCGCAGGATCCGGGGGGCAGACGTGGGCAGACGTTTTGACCGGGGCAGGAGGGTGCATGGCCGGGAAGCTGGAGGTTTGGTACTGGGTTTCTTCTCGGATCTGAAAAGGAGGGGGAAACACGTATCCCCAGGAACGTCAGAAGAGCCCCGCTGGATCAGGCCAAAGCGGGCCCATCTAGTCCAGCTTCCTGCACCTCACAGTGGCCCACCAGGTGCCTCGGGAAGCACCCAAGACAAGAGACCAGCATCCTGTTGCCAGCCCCTGGTACTCTGCGATAGCCTAGGCTTGCACACACCCAACATGGCTTGTAACCCGGGATGGACTTTCCTTCCATCCATCTGTCCAACCAACCAACCCCCTTTTAAAAGACACCTAGGGCAGATGCAGTCACCACCTCCTGTGGCAAGCAGTTCCACAGATTAATCACCTGCTGGGTAAAAATAGCTTTTTTTAACCTCTTCTAACTCTCCGAATACTCCAGTTTAGTGGATATCATATCCTTCTGAGCAGGAAAAGAGCATTCCTTGTGTCCACCCTTTGCATAATTTTGTACATCTCCATTTTGTACCCCTCTTGTGCATCGTTACACGCACGACACCTCAGCCGTGTTTTGCAAGCGGCCTCGGAAGGCAGGCCAGGGTTCTCGGGTACCTGCGCAGGTCCGAGGCAGGCTGCGGGGGTCACTCCTCTGAGCCAGGGCTTGTGGGGTGGGGGCAGCAGGTGAACCAGCTGCCCCCCCAGAGCCCTTCAAAGGGTGCCACTCCGGGTGTCGCCCTGTGAGTGCACAAACACTTGCATCCCCCATCCCACTCCCCTTCCCCAGCACCCTGCAACAGGGAAACTGGGAGGCCTGCTTTCCAAGTCCATCTCACTGCCTGGCTTTGGTGGCTCCCAGCTCGCGCCCCTGGTGTGGAAGGGAGAGACCCCAGGGCTGCCCCCCCTCCGAGCCCCTTGCCCTGCTGGATGTCACCCCTCACGGGCGCAGGCACTGCACAGTAGAGGGGGGGAGAGAAAGCGAGCCAGCCCTACCCTGTGCCGAAGCCGCTTGATGTGGCGCAGCCGAGCGATCCACTTGGAGGGGTAGGTGTCGGTGGGGTTGGAGCGGCTGTGGTGGACCTGCGAAGCCATCTGGGGGGAGCAAGGAGGGGTCAGGATGAGGCCTGCCACGCCCGCCAGCCAGGCAAGCCGCCCAAGGCAGCTCTCGTGGGCCACTGCTCTGGCAGCGCCTTCGAGCCTGGGCCCAGTGCAAGGGGCTGGGATAGCCCTGTAAAGGCCTCCGGAGTCTGCGGCCAGGTGTCCTGCGGGACAGTGCTGTGGACGTTCCATGGCTGAGTTACTGCTGCTTTGGGGAAACTGAGGCCCACCACAGTGGGAAGGGAACCCTCTTTCCCTCCCACCCACCCCCCGCGGCACTCACGTTGGCATGTAGAGCCATCTGGCGGGCCACAAATGGCAGGTTCTTGTCTGAGATGATCTTCGCGACGCTCGTATCCACCAGGCCTTCCATGTCTGCCGGGGGGGGGGGAAGCAGAAGGTTCCACGTCACCCACAAGAAAAGGCAAACTGCAGAGCATGGATTTCTGTGCACTTCACCCCTCCCCCCAAAAGGTAAAAGGTAAAGGTTTCCCCACGACCGAATGGTCTAGTCGTGACCAACTGTAGGGGGCGTTTGCTCATCTCCGTTTCAAAGCCTGTAGAGCCGGCGTTTTGTCCGAGGATAAGCTTCCGTGGTCATGTGGCCGGCGTGACTCTACTCCGTAGCGCATGGAATGCCGTGACCTTCCCCCCAAAGTGGTACCTATTTATCTACTGGCATTTTTAGGTGCTTTCAAACTGCTAGGTTGGCAGGAGCTGGGACAAGCTACAGGAGCTCACTCGGTCGCATGGTCTTGAACTCCCAACCTTTCGGTCAGAAAGCCCAGCAGCAGCGGTTTAACCCACGGCACCACCTCCCGCCTCCCCCCCCAAAAGATTCCAAATTAAATCATTTCTTGTGCTCTGAAACTGTTTGACAGACTCCTTTGCAGACTTGGAGGAAAGGGACCCAGGTACGCGGGGGTACGCGGGTACCCATTCCTAGGATTAGGGCTGGCCCCGCCCATTCGCCCGCCCACTCGTCGACTCCGTCGGCGCTCCGCTCTGCCCCCTGCAACGTTTGAGTTGCCTGCACGTTCTCAGAACCAGGCAGGCAGGCAGCGGAGCGAAGGAGACAGACAGCGGCAGCAGCGTGAGCAGGTAGGCTGCCTGGGGCTCCCTCCCGAGGAGGCGCAGCGGTTCCTGGGGGGGGGGGGAATCGGTAGCCCGCACGGCGGCCCCGGGGAAGGCCTGGGACTCCCGGGTTTTCTCCTGGGCCGCCGCGTGGCCTACTGAGGAGGCGCGGCGGTTTCTGAGGGCGGTTCCTGGATTCCGGCTATGACCTCACTTCCAGTGGGCGGGCCCCAACAGAAGTGCCAATCAAAAGTGAGTACCTGTTGCTAAACCATTTAGATGCCATTACTGCCCAGGGCCCCCCCTACCTTTCCGACACTGCAGGGTGAGCAGGTTGCAGTTGTACTCCAGGGGCTTGATGACCACGTGCACGAAGTTGAACTGACCCTGGAGGGGGAGGAAGCGAACATGGACAGGAAGCAAAGCTCTCCCAGCCACAGGTGGGCAGGAAGAGGACAGGCTTCCAGGAGGTGGCCAGAACAGCACCCGACACAGAGCCCAGAGTCGCCGCCCGGAGCTCCCAGCGTCCATCCCAGCACCAGGCTGGGCCCATTCTCCAGGCCGGGCCGGCCCACCCACCCCCAGGACCTCTCCTACCTTGATGGTTCCCAGCTTGAAGTCTTCCCCCGAGTCGTTGTAAATGATGGAGACGAAGTCGTTGCCCAGGTGCCGCTTCTTGTCGCAGCGATACTTGTCCAGGTCTTTGGTGGGCATCAAGGTGGCAATGTGGAAGATGGCTGGAAAAGCCCAAAGCGAGGGGTCAAGAAACAGCTCCCCCTGGGCTGCGGGTTCCGCCCTCTGCAGACGCCTCAGAAGACCGCTGGGACAGAACCGGGCTGGGAGAGGTCGGGAGGCCCAGCCTGACCCAGCCGCCAAGGAAGCGATTCTGGCACCCGGATCCTGTCCCCAGGTTTTGGAATCTGCGGGGGGCCCCGACGCAACCCCCCAGAGAGCGCCACGGCATGCCGCCGTTTTTCGTTCAGTGCTCCTACATCCTAACTGGTCTTCGTCTCGCTTCCTGCCAGGGCTGCAGTCCAAGACTGCCAGCTTGCATGCCGGGACTGTCACTGGATGACGTCGCAACGGCGGCACTTCCTGCTTGATGGTGTCACTTCCGGTCATGACATCACTTCCGGGCTAACGACAGACCCTGACACAAGTGCCACCCTAAAAAATGGGACCCGGTGCTGAAACAGGTGAGCACCACAGCCCTAGAGAACTCGGATCTGGCCACAAAACACAGGCCTGCGTGTGGACGCGACGGCCTCTGCCCTGCACAGGGCAAACCGTTTCCTTGGAGAGGGAGAAAAGTTGAAGCTGTTCAAAGAACGAGGGGTTGGTCAGAGCTCTGAGCACCGGATGTGGTGGGGAAAGGGGCAACAGCCCCCCACCGCAGCCCCCCCCCCACCTCCGTCCTCCCATCAGGGGTACCTTGCATGATGTCGTCATGCCAACAGTAGGTGAACTGCCCGTCCTCGCCACACACGTCCAGCCCCCCCAGGTAGATCTTGTCTGGCTGGCAGTCCTTGAGCTCGATGAGCTTGCCCAAGCCGGTCAGGAACTCCGTGTACCGGTAGGAGCCGTGCTCGTTCGACAGGATGGCAAGCTCGTTGCTGCTCTGCGGGGGGGAGGAGGAGGAGGAGGAGACTGTCAGGGAGGGGGGGCTCGGAGTGAGGACCGGGGGGCTCCACTGGGATGGCAGACTCGGGGGACGGGACGGTGCATCCAGGGGGAACGGTGCATCCTTAAAGAGTTGTGGAGTCCAAGACTCACAGCCAAGGTCTGTAGCATCTTGGAGCTATTTGGGGCTCTTCAGCCTAGAAAAAAGGCGCCTGAGGGGGGACATGATTGAGACATACAAAATTATGCATGCAAGGGATAGAGTCGATAGAGGGATGTTCTTTTCCCTCTCTCAAAACACCAGAACCAGGGGGCATCCACTAAAACTGAGGGTTGGGAGAGTTAAAACAGATAAAAGGAAGTACTTTTTGACCCAGCGGGTAGTTAATCTGTGGAACTCTTTGCCACAGGAGGTGGTGATGGCATCTGGTCTTGATGCCTTTAAGAGGGGATTGGACGGATTTCTGGAGGAAAGGTCCATCGTGGGCTGTAGGCAATGATGGATTGTGCAACCTCCTTACAAAGGTGGTGGGCTACTGGTATCAGGTGCAAGGGAGTGGCCACAGAATGCAAGCATCTTGTTGTCTCCTGCCTTCCTGGGGCACCTGGTGGGCCGCTGTGAGATGCAGGAGGCTGGACTAGATGGGCCTTTGGCCTGATCCAGCGGGGCTCTTCTGATGTTCTTATGTAATTTATGATAGACTCTCTATCTCGGTGGCAGAATGGAGAACACTCAAACTGTCCGAAAGTGCAAGAGACTCAAGGGACCAATTGCATCCCCGCACCTTTGAATGTAAAACTGCACACAGGCCTAGAGGACTACAACGCGGGGACCCCCTGAGGCACAGGGCCCAAGTGGGGCGGCAACGGGTCCAGCCGGCCCAAAGCCGGCCCTTGGCATGTGTGAATTCTCCCCCTCACTTAGGGATGTGGGCGTTTTCTGCAACTCTGGGATACAGGAAACCTGCTGGAGGAAAGCCGGGGACCAGGTGCGGAGGTGGGAGGAAGCAAGTGGGGAATTGCCATTCTGAAGGTCCCCCCTCCCCACAAAATAAATAAAAGACAAGGATGGACCTCTGAATGAGTGAATGGATGGATGGATGAACGAACAAGGCCAGCAGTTGTCTGCCGTGCTGGTTTGCCAACAAGAGGGAGAGTATTTAAAGTATATTATCTCCCCCTCCCCAGCACAGGCACAGAGAGAGGCGGGGGGCTGCTGACTTCAACATTCAACCCCCTCCTTCAACTCCATGTTGAAGACCCTAGACAGGAATTTGCTTCTGCATCACATCCTGGGAGAAAAACAAGCAAAGCACTGAAGAGGGGTTTTCCAGACTGCTGTGAAGTTGTTGAAATAAAAAGGTCTTCAGCCCCCGCCGGAATGTTGCCAAAGAGGGAGCAGTTCTTAATTCTAAGGGGAGGGCGTTCCAAAGTCGGGGGGCCACCACCGAGAAGGCCCTCTTCCTGGCCGCCGTCCCTCTCACCTCTCCCGGTGGCGGCACCATCAAAAGGGGCCTCCCAGATGACCTAAGAGTACGGGTAGGATTATGTGGAAGGAGGCGGTCCCTCAAATACCCCAGACCTGAGCCGTAAAGGGCTTTAAAGGTCAAAACTAGCACCTTGAATTGGGCCCGGAACAGAACCGGCAGCCAGTGTAGTTGCCGAAGCAACGGCCTTCAAACTGAAATGCACTTCAAACCGGAACAGCCCCTTACCTGCCCTTCCCCGACGTACAGCACTGCAACCTTGTGGGTGTCATAGGGCGGGATCTGGTCCAGGAGCTGCACGGATCTCTCAAAGGTCTAGGAGGCAAAAGAGAAGCCTTCCGGTGGCTGCCAGCGTGGCTAAGCTCCCCGGTTGCCTTTGGAGGGACACCAGCCTCCCGCACCATTGGGGCTCGCGGCGAACGCCGGCAGGCTGTTGCCTCCAAAGAACCGCCCGTGACGTCCATAGTTGACATCCACAATCAAGCGAAGCCTTCAGCCCAAGGCAGATGTGGCCTCCTCATCCTTCTGGGGGTCCCCCTAATCTGCCTGGGGGTCTCCCAAACCAGGTCCCGGAACTCCATTCAAACAAGAGTGAGCAGAGAGCTGAAAGACACTCGGAGTGCTGGGCAAGGGAGCTCGCGGGGAGCCAAGGAGAAGCCAACGCGAAACCAGGGAGAGAGACCCTGAGAGCTGCTCACGCTGCCTGCCCAGGGACTCCTCCAGGTGAGCACCACTTGCACTGAGACTCCCAGGGACTCCCCAGAAACTGATCTGCAGCAAGATCGGGAATGGTGGACCAGCCTCCCTCCCAGGAAGAGATCTGCTCCACAGCCACACCGCCAAGGCATATTCTTGGCCTGCCTTCCAATGGGGGGGGGGAGAAATGGGTGGGCTCAGCTTGTGGTGGAAGGCAAAGCTCTCTGCAATGCCCAGGACTTCCATAACAGGAGGAAAGGTAAAGGTAAAGGTTTCCCCACGACCGGATGGTCTAGTTGTGACCAACTGTAGGGGGCGGTGCTCATCTCCATTTCTAAGCCTGCAGAGCTGGCGTTTTGTCCGAGGACAAGCTTCCGTGGTCATGTGGCCGGCGTGACTCTACACCATAGTGCACGGAACGCCGTTCCCTTCCCACCGAAGTGGTCCCTATTTATCAACTGGCATTTAGGTGCTTTCGAACTGCTAGGTTGGCAGGAGCTGGGACAAGCCACGGGAGCTCACTCTGTCGCGCAGTCTTGAACTCCCAACCTTCCGGTCAGAAAGCCCAGCAGCAGCGGTTTAACCCGCTGCGCCACCACATCCCATCCTCCCGAGGGCCCCAACAGGAGGAAAGAGGTTCCTAAAAGGCGGAGAGATCTGCAGCACTGCTCTGGGGCCTTGGGCTCCAGCCCTCCACAGCCCTGCCCTCTGCAAACCGTCTGTGCCTACCGCAGGCGCTGGATGCAGGTTACGTTCCCACCACAGGGGAGCCTACCTCGTTGGGCAGCAAGAGCGGCTTGTTGGATTCATCGCCAAAGAAAGGAGAGTGGTACAGCTGCAGGAACACGAAGCTGTGGAGAGAACGTGGGAAGCCCGTCAGCCCCAATCGGCTCTCAGAGGGACGGGCAGGAGGTGGGGCACGGCCGGCTCTGCCTGGAACCGGGCAGGAGAATCTGCGGTCTCGTTTTTGGATGGGAGACCGAATATTGGGCTGCGACAAGCTGCGGTGTCTGTTGTGGCGGGGCGGAGGAGGAGCTGATCAGACCCGAGTGAGGTTTGCAGGGAGTGGCGAGAGAAGGCCGGACAGCAAAAGAACAGAGGACGAGCTGGAGGTTTGACTTACGTCCAGGCTTGGCTTAGGATTGGCTGGTGAAGCTTGGCGGCACAGACAGAGAACCACATTGTGAAGGCTACAACTGGGACTGAGGGTTCAGGGAATCACAGAGTACTGCATAGGGGTAAAACCCCATTGAAAAACGGTGGCTTAGACTAGCCTGCCCACGTAAGCCGCCCTGGGCATTGGTTTCGGCCTGGGACAGGCAGGATATAAATGCTTCAAATAAGTACATGAAGTCTCCGTGGGTGGCTGAGCATTTGGGGAGGGGAGGCAGAGCCGGGTATCACCAGCAGGTTGGGAGCCCTGAAAGCCAAGCGGTGCCAAGTGACGAGAGGGCGGAGAGAAGCCGGCAGCCAACCGGTCACACCTGGGGCAACCCACTCAGCTGGCCAGTTGCATGGGCTGGCTCCATTAACACCTGCAGGGCAGATTTCCACCTGCCCGGCCACAGACCCCGGCTTTGGAGGGGGGGGGCAGAACATCAGGCAAAAGGACCACGGGGCTCCCCACCCCCCAGCTCACCTCGGGTTGATTCCCGGCACCTTCTCGGCGTTGGAGGCGGCCGCTCTGCCCTTGAAGGGGTCCCGCTCGATCCGCTTGCCCCGCTTGGAGGGGGCCGAGTCGGAGATGGTGTACCCGCGGGGGCGGTGGCCGCTCGGGGAGCGGGGCGAGGCGGAAGGGAGCCCGCAGTCCAGCCTGGCTCCGGCGGGAGCCTCCCGGCCATCCTCTTGGCCCGGCCAGCCCGCGGCCGCCGCCTCCCCTTCCAGGTGCCCGGACTGGGACTTGGACTTCAGGTCGCTGCTCAGCCGGCTGGCCGGCCCCTCCCCGCCCGCGTCCTTCAGGACCTCCTGCAGGGTCTGCAGCTCCGGGGACGAGCTGGACTTGCTGAGCGGCTGGGAGGGCTGGAAGGAGAGGGCCTCGAAGGCGCGGCTGTCCTCCAGGGGGCGGCCCCTCTCGATGGGGATCCCGGCGGCCGCCACGTCCTCGGGCTTCGGCGCTCTGTCCTCTTGGCTCGAGGTGGAAGACGACTGGCGAAGCGGAGCAGAAGGACAAGCTGGTGACGGCCGGCACACTGGCATGCGTCCGGTCACACGTACAGGGGGCCCCCCTCCTCCTCCGTGGGCTCAGCATCGTGGAGCTGATTATCCGCGGAGGCCAAGCCCGTGGCTGGAGGGTCACGGAGCACCTCCAGGATGTGACCAGAAGAATAAGAACGTAAGAACAGAAGAAGAACCCCGCTGGATCAGGCCAAAGGCCCCTCTAGTCCAGCTTCCTGTATCTCACAGCGGCCCCACCAGGTGCCCCAGGGAGGCACACAAGACAACAAGATGCTTGCATCCTGTGGCCACTCCCTTGCACCCGGTACTCTGAAGTAGCCCACCACCAATGCAAGAAGGTTGCACAACCCATCACTGCCTGTAGCCCACGATGGACTTTTCTTCCAGAAATCTGTCCAATCCCCTCTTAAAGGCATCAAGACCAGATGCCATCACCACCTCCTGTGACATGGAGTTCCACAGACTAACCACCCGCTGGGTAAAGAAGTACTTCCTTTTATCTGTTTTAACTCTCCCAACCCTCAGTTTGAGCGGATGCCCCCTGGTTCTGGTGTTTTGAGAGAGGGAAAAGAACATCCCTCTATTGACTCTATCCCTTGCGTGCATAATTTTGTATGTCTCAATCATGTCCCCCCTCAGGCGCCTTTTTTCTAGACTGAAGAGCCGCAAATGCTGCAGAATTTCATTTGCATGCGGAAGAGGCCAGGAAGCCACATACAACCTCCAGCAGCCCCGTTGCGGAATTGTGGCTACACACAGCCCCCTCCCTCCCTCCCCCCCGGGATTTCATTAGCCATGAATTCGGTATCCGCGGTGGGTCCTGGAACAGCCCCCCCACAGAGACCGAGGGCCCCCAAGCATGCTGCCCCTTCCAGCAGCTGTCTGCGGAGCACAAAGACACGCCCAACAACAAGGAACTGACAGAGAGGACTACCCAACGCCCGCTCAGAGCTTGCCTGCGCCTGCGGCCGGAAGGCTCCTCCCCACCGCAGCGCCCCCAGCCAGCCAGAGCCATCCCGAGGCCCTTACCCGGCTGTACGCCCCACGGCCTCTGGCCGCCTTCTCCTCCGCCAGGTCCTGATCCGGGCACGCAGCTTCGAAGTCCTCCATCTTGCGGGAGGCGGCCAGGGGCGGCTTCGGGTCACTCGACTCCGCGTCCGGCGGGCTGCCTTCTTCCAGGACCACCGCGGATTCTGCCGAGAGAGACGGACAGCGGCTGCAATACGGACAGGGGGGGGGGGCTCCCACCCTCCGGCCTTCCAGCCTTTTCCCCAATGGGGGCTCCAAGTCGGACAGGGCCGCCTTGCACTAGGCAAGGACCAGGCCCCTCCCTCAGACCCCCCCCCCCGGTCGAGCTGATGTTTCTTTGGCTTGGCAGGGGGTCAACAGACCCTCACACACAGGAGCTTGTGCGCTTCGGGCCTCCTTAGGAGGAGGGGGCAGACCTCAAGGGGAGACGCACTCTGAGGCTTGCAAGAGCCTCACTGCAGAGGGAAAAACTGCCGGAGCAATCAGAGGACACTGCGACGTGACCCAAGAGTTTGCGACTGGAGCACAAATAGAGAGAGAGGGGACCGTTTGAGGCAAGAGAGACAGTGGGCAGGGCAAGCGCTGCGGGTGTGCACAGGGGCCTGGACATTCTCCACCTCCCCAGAACTTCTCCCTGTGGGCAGATCAGGAGCTGGTCTCAGACTTGTCTATACTCCCCGCAACCCCCTGAACCCAGTTTTCTTTTTCTGAGTTGTTTAAAGAACATCAGAAGAGCCCCTATGCTGGATCAGGCCAAAGGGTCCAAATCTAGTCCAGCTTCCTGTATCTCACAGTGGCCCACCAGATGACTCAGGGAGCACATGAGACAACAAGATGCCTGCATCCTGTGGCCACTCCCTTGCACCTGGCATTCTGAGGTAAATTCTGAGGTAAAATTCTGAGGTAAATAACTTGCAACTCAATCTAGGCCTTAAGAACATCAGAAGAACTCCTATGCTGGATCAGGCCAAAGGGGGCCCATCTAGTCCAGCTTCCTGCAACTCACAGTGGCCCACCAGGTGCCTCAGGGAGCACACGAGACAACAAGATGCTTGCATCCTGAGGCCACTCCCTTGCACCTGGCATTCTGAGGGAGCCTACTACTAACCTAAGGAGGTTGCACCACCCATCAGGGCCTATAGCCTGCAATGGACTTTTCCTCCAGAATGATCTGGGATTCTGCAGCCACTTTGGATTTACCTGGAGAAAAGCAACGTTCTGAAAAATGAAACTGGGCCATGGAGCAGGTGTGGAAGTGGGGACAGCGAGGGTCCCGATCCACCCAGCGTAGTGGCAGCTGCTGGCCTTCCCCCTGAGGCCGTTTAAGATCTCGAGTCCCTCTGGGACAAGCAACTGATTTCTCCATGCTTTTTCTTGCCCCGTATAAACCCTTGCTGCAAATGTTCGCTGCAAAGCAAGAACAAAAATCCTAATATTAAGAAAAACACGCAGAGAAAACAAAGGGAGACAAGCATGGTCCGAAGTAGTGGGGGACCCCGACTCTCTCCTAGGCCTCTCCAAAGGACAGCTTCAGAAAGGGGAGACTGGAAGCCCCAAGTGGTTAAAAAACACAGAGGCAGGTACAGGGGGAGGAGGAAAAGGAGCACCTTTCCGGGGTTTGGTTCTGGTTCGCTATCAGAGAGGAGCAGGATCCATACCTGGTGGAGCTGCCTCAGTGCTGCCCAAAGCCCCCGTCCATCACAACTCCCCATTGTGCAACTTTACGGTGCGTTGGAAAAAAAGATTCCACCTTCTCAGCTTTAGCCAGGGAGAAATAACCCAAGATAAGATGAACTTTAACAGAATCAGGAGCATCTCTTTCATTTGTCGAACGTGGGTTTAAAAATCTAGCACAGGTTTCAGAATAAACGGAATGACAGGATATGTGCCATCAATTCAAGACCACTCTGTTTATAAAGACAATTATCGGGTTGCGTTTGGAACTTGAAGGCATCGGCCAAACAAGACTGCAGAAGGGATTATGTGAAGGGCGCAATCCCAACTTGCAAGGCTGGCGGGCCTGCACCGTGTCCACCGTTAAGTTAGGCGGATTCTGGAGACGCTCTGGGGCAAGGGCATGTTTGTGCCCTTGCCCCAGGGTAGCTGCTAGCCAGCCTGATGGGCTTGCTCAGATCTGCTAACTGGGCAAGAGGCACTTTTCCGTACTGAGGAAGGTATTTCTGCCCTCCCAGCTGATAACTTTGCAACCCGGACAGAGGCTTTAGGGGCCCTGATGGATTTGGAGGGGCGTGCGCAGGTGGCTTTTGTTGTTGGGGGGAGGGGTTCTGAGGGAAAGGCTGAAGAACAGAAGGCTCCCCAAACGTGCACAGCCCAGGAAAGGCAAGCTGCAAAGGCAAGCTTTGGTTTTTCTCCCCAGCACGCGAAAAGAAGCCAGCGGACAACAAA
Organism: Lerista edwardsae; assembly: GCA_029204185.1. Taxonomy (NCBI): domain Eukaryota; kingdom Metazoa; phylum Chordata; class Lepidosauria; order Squamata; family Scincidae; genus Lerista; species Lerista edwardsae. The sequence goes on along the minus strand of JAJKFI010000147.1, from coordinate 613,322 downwards.
AAAGCCACTGCTAAGAAAGCTGGCGGGGGGGGGGGCAGCAGGGAGGGGGGGAGGGCAAAGAGACTGGATTGCAGCATCCCAGAAAGTCATCTCAAAGCAGCAGTTCAGGACTAGCGCTGCACCCGCACACAACAAGCACCCCCCTCCGTGCCGATGGGCCAAGCCGTCCAAGCCAGAAGCCGGCCCCCTCGGTTGAGAGCCTGCTGGCCACTCTGCGGGGATGGGGGGTGGGGGGGTGGTCCAAGAGGTGAACCAAGCCAGGGTTCCCCAGCCAGATCTCTCCGCGTCGGAGCAGCGCTCACCCCAGCCAGGGTCGGCCATCGCACTCAAGCACGACATTCTGGGACGGCACTTGGGAATCAAATAATCTGGGGTTCTCCGAATAGAGTCCTGTGTCCAATAACATAGTTTTGCTGGGGAGGGGGGCAGGGTCCCCCACTCTGAGAAGATTGTGGAACACCTCCATATTTACTGAGATGAAATCAGTAGTGTCAGCTTACCAGTACGCTGGGCGGGTCTTCTGGGTGATCGGCAGCGCGCTCGCTGCGTTCCGTTGCGTTCCGCTGCGTTCCGTTGCGTTCCGCTGCGTTCCGCTGCAGCGGGCGGGCTTTCGCCACTACGCAATGGAACGCAGCGAGCGCGCTGCCGATCACCCAGAAGACCCGCCCAGCGTACCGGTAAGCTGACACTACTGCTCCTACACCTTGGTGGTGGGTATTTTTTTTGAGCAGCGCAAGTGACACCCGAGAACTAGGAGTGTCAGTGAAAGCTCACAAAACCGAAGGCAAGTGGAACAAGCACCAAGTTGCTCTGCGGGCCCTCGGTTTCTGCAGGGAAGCCGCTCCAGGGCACACACACACCCCCTGCGGCCACCGATTTCCGTAGATTATGAAGTCTGTGGGGAGGGCCTCACAAAACCGACTAGACAGGACCGGAAGCCCCTTCCGGCCACCTCCAGAAGATCCTGTGGGCTCGGCCCCCCTAGATGCTGAAGTCTGCAGATAAGGTGCAGGTGACAAAGCTTCTAGCGCGAGCCCTCCCCACCGCTTCCGGCAAGCCAGCCCTCCCAGGGGCCAAGAGGGGCCGCGTCTGGCTTGGACTCCGTTCACGCTAGCTGGGGTTCCACGTGACGAGCGCAACGAGACCAGGGCAGGCCGGACACACAGAGGGGCGGCGGAGGCACTCGCTGAACACAGCAGCACTGCTCGGCTACCCGGATACTTGCTTTTCCTTCCCCCCCCCCGTCTTGCTTTCTAAAAGGTGCAAACAACGCCTTGCAAGAGAGATGCAGGAAAGGGTACCTGCCCAGGAGATGCTCCTGTGCAGCTTTTCTTGAGAACTGGCCGGGTACATGGAGGAGAAAGAGGCCACTGCGGAAGGAAAAACCAAGGGAGGAGCTACATCAAAAGGGGGGAAGGAAGGAGGGAGGGAGAGAGAGAGAAAGAAAGAAAGAAAAAGAGAAACTAGACGGAGAAAGAAAAATAAATCGTAGGTTTTTGAAAGCACCATCAGGCAGAGCTGGCTTTCCACAAATGCACAGGAGACAGGACAGGAGGGGCGGCCCCCCCCCCACACACACGCACGCACGCCAAGAGGGGCTTGCTTCCTTGAAAACTAGCTGAGGCGTCCACCAACTTGGCCAGCAAGATTTGGGGTCTGCCTCAATGAAACAGGTGCACAGGGCCTCCGAGAAGAACTATCAGGGGGTACGAGGTTTCCTGGGGGCCCCTTCTCTTCTCTTCTCCATGGGATCACAATTCCATACAGTGACTGCACCACAATTTACAGTATTTGACACGAAGGGCCCGATCCGGCCCAACTCTCCAGGGTGGAGGCAGGGGTGCCGGCAGGGCTGAGCTGCGCCCCGCGCTCAAGAGCCAGAGTCCCGAGGCCTCCCCACGGAAACACTGGTTCCCTCGTCTCGGTGCTGCATTGCGGCCTCATCGGCGCTGGGAGGTTGGACAGGATTGGGCCCTCCATAGGCAAGTGTTCTCTGAGATGCCAGGAAATTTGGCTCCCCTTCTTGGGGCCCTGTGCGCACACAGCAGTGGCCGCCTCATACCCAGTCAGGTGACTGGTGCCCCTTGCTCAGCCGACTGGCAGCAGCGCTCTAGGAGTTCCAGTGGGGGGGGGGTCTTTATCAGAACTGCCTGGGGAGGCTCAAGACTGCAGCCACAGCCAGCCATGAGCAAAGCCAGGAAACTCTGACACTGAGCCACGAGCGCCCCTGCAGGGCGCATGACCGGCTGCGGGACCAAGGACCTCATCTTTCATTTAACTGATGGGTCTGCATGTTGCTGTAATTCTGTCTTTGCAATTTGTAAAAAACCCTTGGGGGTTTAGATAAATAAAGCCTGCCTATGTAAACCGCCTTGAATTAAAGCCAGAGGAGCAATCTAATGGCCTAAGAAAGGCGGTATATAAATACGGGCATCATCATCATCATCATCATCATCATTATTATTATTATTATTATTATAATGAAAAAATAGTAAAAGTTGCAAGAAACGTGCGCAAAGTAAAAAGAATGACAAATCACACACACACACACACACACAGGCATACAGGTTGCAAATCGGGTGCGAAATTGGCAAGGGTTCTAGCAAGGGCTGCAGAGAGCGCACAGTCTAAGGCTTCAGTGCTCCTTCCTGTGGTCAGCAGAAGCTGAGCAGGTGAAACACGGCAGGGTAGGGACCGACAGTCCACCATCGTTATCCGCGGGTTGGCGCTCAGTGGGTTTGACCACGCGGAGTGCAAGCCCACGCTGGAGGGTCCCCGAGGACCCCCCAGGCGCAAGAGAGGCCTTCCGAGGCGTGGAAAGGCTGTGTGTGACCCCCCCCCCATGCCTCAGAAGGCCACCAGGAGCCTTCGGAGAGACACTTCCAGTATTTCCGGACGGGCCTCTCTGTGGATTTAATTATCCGTGGATATCAGCGTCCACGGGGGGGGGGGGGAGAAAAAAATCTCCCCCCCCCCGGATACCGCGGCAGCCACAGTGCACCCAATCAGCACAATTTACAGCACAAACAAGCTTCTCAAACCCAAACAACTCTGCAAAACGTTCTACGCGGCAAGAAGGGGGCAGGCTGCGCACCCCGCGTACAGGCAGACGGTCTGGAATATTTCCGAAACCGCCGGGCTGCAGCTCCACGTTTCCCTGCACAGGTGTGACTCTGCCACAAGTCGCCTGAACCCTCACCCCGCACCGCTGTGCTCCCCGCGGCTGCTGCAGCCGCCTCATCCTCCGGCGTGGGAGTGGATGGACATAGGGCCCCCACGCAGTGATGTCATGCACCCACTACGCACCACTACGCGAGTACCGGTTCCTAGAAGTTGAGCTGGCCCCGCCCACTCGAAGCTGGCCCCTGCTATTTAACCAGGGAACAGCTGAAGCAAAATATGTATACACACGTCTCTAGAAAGCAAAGCAATAGAAGTTAAATCAACACTAACCACAAGCTGAAGTTACTACAAACATGATCACATCCATGGCAACAATCATGACTTCACTTCTGGCTTATGACGTCACTTCCGGTGGGTGGACCCCGACAAGTGCCAATCAAAGTGAGTACCTGTTCCTAAATCATTTGGATGACACCACTGGCCCCCACCCCACCCCACCCCACCCCACCCTGTGCAGGAGTGTTGCCGGCAGCGAGTGCTGACTCCGCCCACCCACACTCGAGGAGGAGACCTGGAGGGGCCACAGCTCTCTAACCCACTCGCCATTTCTGTCTCCTCCTCCAAGCCGCAGTTACTCCGCCTGTGGCCGAACTGCTGCCTTCTGGCCCAGCGCATGTCACAGGTGGCCTTGAGAGCCCCTTTGGGAGACGAGCCCCAAGCCCACCGAGCGAGCCCTCACCCCCTCGGGCCCAGCCTCACCTGTGTTGGAGCGCACCAGGAGGGACTGCTTGGCGGTGCCCGTGGGCAGGCTGGAGGAGGGGACCGAGAGGGACTTGTAGAGGGCCGTCTCGCGGTGCTCCTTGAAGCGCTCGGCCGCCATGAGCGCGTTGGAGAGCTCCTGCAGCGGCATGTTGTTGATGTCCGACGAGAATGGGCTGAGCGGGTTCTCCAGGCTCATCAGCCAGCTGGTGTTCCCTTGGGGGGGGGGAGGCAGAGAGAGGCACACACGTGAAGAGCCAATGGGAATGCGGCAAGAAGCCACAGAGAGGTTCCCCTGCACAGCCTCATGTCACCCCGGCCGCCGCCTCTATCCCAAAACCGTCCTCATCCAGGAAGCCCGTCCACCCCCCCTCTCCTGCCCTCCGTCCTCCAGATAACTGAGAGGGACCTTCTAGGATCCGTGCTCCGTTCCCGTGACACCTCGCCACCTTCCTGCCGGAATGGAAGCAGCCCCTGTGCACACGGCAAGGGGGAAAAACACCGGCAGACGTGTCAAAGACTCCTTTCAAGGACGTTTCCCCCTTCCATCGATCTTCGCACCAGGCCCACTAAGGAAGCTTTCAAGGTTCACTGAACAAACCAGAAGCTCTGAGGATCCGCTGCATGACAACAGGGTGACATCAGAAGAGCCCCACTGAATCAGGCCAAAGGCCCATCCAGTCCAGCTTCCTGTATCTCACAGCGGACCACCAGGTGCCTCAGGAAGCGCACGAGACAACAAGATGCCTGCATCCTGTTGCCACTCCCTTGCACCTGGCACTCTGAAGTAGCCTACTACTAATGTCAGGAGGTTGCACAACCCATCATGGCCTGTAGCCCATGATGGACTTGTCCTCCAGAAATCTGTCCAATCCCCTTTTAAAGGCATTTAGGCCAGATGCCATCACCATCTCCTGTGGTAAAGAGTTCCACAGATTCACTACCCGCTGGGTAAAAAAGTACTTCCTTTTATCTGTTTTAACTCTCCCAACCCTCAGCTTTAGTGGATGCCCCCTGGTTCTGGTGTTGTGAGAGAGGGAAAAGCATCCCTCCATCGACTCTATCCCTTCCGTGCATTATTTTGTATGTCTCAGTCATGTCCCCCTTCAGGCGCCTTTTTTCTAGACTGAAGAGCCCCAAATGCTGCAGTCTTTCTTCGTAAGGGAGGTGCCCCAGCCCCGTAATCATTTTCGTTGCTCTCTTCTGCACCTTTTCCAGCTCCACTATGCCCTTTTTGAGATGCAGCGACCAGAACTGGACACAATATTTCAGGTGCGGCCTTACCATCGATTTGTACAATGGCATGATAATATTGGCTGTTTTATTCTCAACCCCTTTTTTAATGACGCCAAGCATGGAATTGGCCTTCTTAATTGCTGCCGCACACTGGGTCGATACCTTCATTGAATTGTCCACCAGCACCCCAAGATCTCTCTCCTGAGCTGTCACAGACAGCTCAGAACCCATCAGCCTATAGGTGAAGTTTTGGTTTTTTTGCCCCAATGTGCATCACTTTACACTTGTCTATGTTGAAACGCATCTGCCATTTGGCTGCCCATTCCCCCAACTTGGAGAGATCCTTCTGGAGCTCTTCACAATCCTTTCTGGTTTTTACCACCCGGAAAAGTTTTGTGTCATCTGCAAACTTAGCCACCTCGCTGCTTATCTCTGTCTCCAGGTCATTTATGAATAAGTTGAAAAGCACGGGCCCCAAGACAGATCCCTGGGGCACTCCACTTTTCACCTCTCTCCATTGTGAAAATTGCCCATTGACCCCCACTCTCTACTTCCTGGCCCTCAACCAATTCTGGATCCATAAGAGGACCTGCCCTCTTGTTCCCTGACTTCACAGTTTCTTCAGCAGCCTTTGGTGGGGGACTGTGTCAAACGCCTTCTGAAAATCCAGGTATATGATATCCACAGGTTCACCCACATCCACGTGCCTGTTGACCTTTTCAAAGATTTCCAAAAGGTTCGTGAGGCAAGACTTACCCTTACAGAAGCCATGCTGACTTTCCTTCAGCAGCACTTCTTCCTCTACGTGTTTTAGGATTTTATCTTTGATGAGGCTTTCCAGCATCTTACCCGGAACAGACGTTAGGCTGACCGGCCTGTAGTTTCCAGGGTCCCCCCTCCTCCCTTTTTTAAAGATGGCGTGACATTAGCTATCCTCCAATCCTCTGCCCCCATGGCTGTTTGAAAGGACAAGTTGCATTCTCCAGTTAAGAGGTCAGCAACTTCATTCTTTGGTTCCTTAATAACTCTTGGGTGTATACCATCTGGGCCCGGTGACTTATCTATATTTATCAATTTGATCTAAAACATCTTATTCATTAACCATTATCTGACTTAAACCCTTAGTTAGGCAGGGCTGTTTGGGCAGCGGTATCTGCCCAAGGTCTTCTGCCGCGAAGAAGTTGTCCCCCAGTTGCCAAGCACATCCACAACATCAGCAGAACGTTGCACCAGGCCCCTGGAATCTAACTGTTGACCCATATCGCAACATGGCAACAGGCCACATTCAAGCCAGCCCCCCCCCCCAGCTTACCTGTGGGCCTCCGCACCAGTATTTCGGCCCAGCCCTGGGTCAGAAGTGGGACGTAGGCCGCCAGGTTGGCCTTCTCCTGAGCCGCCTGAGCCCCGGAAACCACCTGCTCAGTCCGCGCTGCAGGAGAGGAGCTGTGCGACGCCTGCTGGGGCCCTGGGCCGCCTGGGAAATGGGAGGCCGGGTTGTCCAGTGCGCCAACGCGCAACGCATGGCCACCTGTGCAGCAGAACAGAGGCAGAACAGAGACGGTCCTTAAGAATGTCCTAGGAGGAAGCCGTGTCGCAAACCGAGGAAGTGGGCGACGCCACGAATATCGCACACTCGTTTCTCCTCTAGTACATGACAGCGTCAGAAGAGCCCGGCTGGATCAGGCCAAAGGCTCACAGTGGCCCACCAGATGCCTCAGGGAGTACACAAAACAACAAGGTGCCTGCATTGCACCTGGCATTCTGAGGTAGCCCACTGTCACCTGTGATGGACTTTTCCTCCATAAAGCTGTCCAATCTCCTTTTAAAGGCATCTAGGCCTGGCACGATCACACATCCTGTGGCAAGGAGTTCCACAGGTTAATTGCCTGCTGGGTCAAGAAATATTGCCAGTTCTAATCCACAGATAAGTCGAGTTTTATCTGTGGGGGGCCTATTGCCTCTGTGGAGGCCACTCCAGCAAGGCACAGCCACTGGACGTTCCAGTCCATGCAAGCTTACTCCCTCCCTCCAACTTACCAAGGCTGCTCTAGCGGTACACACCCTCTGCAGCTCCAAAAACAAAGGTGGGTACTTTTGTAATGGCCCTCTCTTCCCCCTCACTGAACTCGGAGCACATTCGTCACTCAATTTACTGTATACGCCCGTGCATTTGTCGAGCCAGGCTTTTAGGATCAATTCTAAGACTTCAATTTCTTGACTTATACGCAAGTATATACTGTGAACATCCCAGAAATAAAGGGTTTCCACCTGGAGCTGGGGGGGGGAAGCACTGACACCTGGTGATCCTCTCTGGGGAAAACATAGCTTCCCTGTACACCCCCACACTATGGGGTGCTGGGGGGGGGACGGACACAGCCAAAGTAACGCATGGACCGGCTGGCTGTTGGAGAGGTTGTTGACACTGCATGGACTCGGAGCTGCACACGGCCCTAAATGCAACGTCAACTCAGTTTTGTAACTGAAAATGGGCAGGGAACCAGCGGCACTGTCAAGGCACCGGTCCACAGCCTCACAGCCGTGCCGGGAGCCCCTGGCAATTTCCACGGAGCATCAGAAAGACGGCTTCAGGTGTGGAGCAAAGCAGCCGCCCGATCTGGAGGCTCCCTCAAAGACGCCGTCCCAGCCAAGAGCCAACCACACTGACGGCAGCCTAACTCTTGCAAGGGGGTGGGGAGAGGCTCCGCTCAGCGGAGGACGCATGACAGACCAGCAGTCCCCGGGGCCTGCACCCCCCCAGAATCGGGACCTGGCAGGGGGCCTTCCTTACCTGACATGGACCGGACTCTGTTGCGGGGTCCGCGGACCACCTGCGGGCCAGCCTGAGACTCCAGTTTGGCGGGAGCCTCTTTGGTCTGCCGCACTTGCAAGACGTGGTCCGAACTGGGAACGCAGAGCAGGGAACACAGTCAGTGGAGAACGGCCAAGGCAGGCGACACTCCTGGGGGGGCGGCCTGCTGCCTCTTAGTTTCCGGGGAGGGGCCGAATCCGCATGCAGAAGGTCTCGGCCGCTAGCTAAAAGGGGCCAGGAGAGGAGAGAACCCTTTCCCCCAAGCCCAGAAGCGGCAACGCCAGAGGAGGAGAGGAGCAGGGGAGACAGACAGCCCGACACCAGTTGCAGGTCATCTTGCATGTCGGAATGGTTGCCCTCACCCAGCCCCAGTCCAGCACAAAGGTTAGCTCTCGGCAGAGGTGGGTGAAAACCGTTTCATTTTTTCTGCACGTTTCGGCGTTTTGCAAGGTTAGACGTGCAGAAAGGGTGCTTAGTGGCTTTTAGGGGCTTTTAAGTCAACTCCCACCCCATCAAATCCAACATCTTGGTCTTAGGAGTCACAGTTTGCTGCCTCTGCCACCCGCAAAGGTGTGTTAAGAACACAACACTCTTTCCCGCAGCCTCCTGCCATTGTCCTACGACACGCATGTCCATTGCAAAACAGGTGTGAGCCTTACCTGGCCTGCTCCGAGCTGTTCTCCAGCTCCCCAGCGTCAAGGCCCAGAAGTGACCGGGTTCCTGTCCCAACACTGGTGGTGATGGTCACCAGTTTGTTGCCCACCAGCCAGGTCTTTGTCCTCCCTCCGGCCAGGAGAAACTCCCCCACGGGCGACCTGGAAGGAGCGAGACGAGACAAGCCACGATGGGACGCTCAGCCGCATCCAAGCAAAGGTCCGTTCCCTTCATGCTTCCCTCGCTGGCACGGCCCACCCTAAGTCACGCGTCAAGGCAAACAGCACAGCCCACCCCCAGACAGCGCCTGTTCCTGAACACAGTGGTGTAGCTAAGGAGGAATGGGGTGTAACTGCCCCAGGTGGCAAGCTTTGAGGCGGTGTCAAACCGGGGGGGGGGGCCCTGCTGGAGAAAGAAGCCCCCCTCAGGCATCCGGGAGGTGGTTTGAGGATTGGGAAGGCCGCACAAGGCAAAAAAAAAAAACCCCTCCGACTCAGGGCACAATCCTAACCTGGAGTTCGGCCGGCACCGTTAGGCCAGCAAAGTTTGGCTGACACAAGGGACACTGTAAGGTATGTTTGCACCATTCTCCATGTGAAAGAGGCCTGCACACAAATGTGCACCGTCCTCCCTGACTCCGAGAGCGGTCCAAACGCCACTCCCTTGTATTTGGCATTCTGAGGTAAATTTCTGAGGTAAAATTCTGAGGTAAATATGAGGCAAATAAAGCAAGGTCTGGCCGGTACAAGGGACACCGTAAAGCATGTTTGGACCACTCTCTGAGTCAGAGAGGCCAGCACACAGACGTGAGTCTCCCTGACTCTGAGAGTGGTCCAAACTCACTTTACGGTGGCCCTTGTGCCGGCCGAGCTTTGCTGGTTTAATTGGGCCGGCCTCCCTCCAGGTTAGGATTGCGCTCTCAGGCACGTCTGCCTCATTTACGTTTGACGTTGGGGAGACGTTCCACCAAAAACCATTACGATTCCTTCCCTTGCACCCTCCTAAGCCACACTTGACACGCAGTTCTTATGAGCCCCGTGTCCTGCCTCACTGCGACTACGAGGCCCGGCATCCCTTGCGCTGCAGTGCCCCCAAGGCGTTGCAACGCCCCCACTCGGAACCCATCCTGCACTGGGTCTCAGGGAAGCGCCTCAACCTTTTCGGCACGGCTGTGAAGTTGGAGAAGACGTAGCGGGCCATCATGTCCAGGCACGTCTCGGTGAGCTCCAGGTGGAGGTTCTTCAGGCTGTCGTCCGCTTGGGCCATCGAGTTCTCGTCTGCAGATCCCAGGCTGGAGCTCGTGATGGACGTCTGAATCCGGCTGGAAAAGGTCCGGTGGTCAGAAAGGCACCCTAGTGGAGAAGCGCTCAGGCAGGCAGGCACCGAGTGGTCTCGCAGGCATGCAAGCGGTGGCGGGGGGGGCTCGGCTGTTTCTGAGGGGCACCTCGTTCTGGAGGCTCTGTTTAAGCAGCTCCCCAAAGCCGATGGAGGGGCTCACCTTGAGACGCGGGCTCAGGAACAAGGCCCCCTGCAGCCCACGGAATAAAGGGTGGGGAGGGACAGCCGAGTGTTGGCCATTTCACTGGCTTTGAGCCGTACTGCGTGGCCACACCACTGTTAATGCAGGGGGGGAAGGCAAAAGGGGGGAACACACTTGCTGGGGAGCTGGTGGTCAGGCGCCATTTACAAAAAACAACAACCCACCTCCCAAGAAATATTAAATTGCTGGTTTGGAGCTGAAGCAGATCACAACTGTGCAAAATACCCAGGACATATTATATGCATTTAACCAACTAGGACAGTGACGGCAAACCAACTTCAAACCCTGGTTTCAAACTCACTAACCATGGTTAGTGTCAGCATAGGGTTCACCCTGTAGGTCAAGTCAATGCTGAAAAGAGTATAAAGCAGGGGCAGGAGGAGTGTGGGAGAATAGAGTGTGGGCAGGAGGTTGTAGTCGAGAGGGTTAAAGCCTCCGTTTGCCTGAAGATAACGTCCAAAGGTCGCCAGTTTGGGATCACCGGAAGTCTCCGGGAGCGGCAGACCTTGTAAACTGCGACTGATCAGAGCTGAGCTACAGCTGCCTGTGAGAGGGGAGTTGTGCTGGGCCAGCCGCTTCTGTGGTGGGAGCAGAAGCTGCTTATCAGCCAGCAGGAAGGCAAATTGTGTGGCCAGAAAGAAGACTACACCATGAAAGTACTATCTGTATGTTGTATGCTCTTGAAAGATAGAACTTGCTTGTAATTTGTAAAAACCTTTGTGTTTATGAATAAAGCCTGCCTAAGTAAACCGCCTTGAGTTAAAGTCAAGAGGAGTAATCTAATGACCTAAGAAAGATGGTATATAAATATGGGCATTATTATTATTATTATTATTAGCATTATTATTATCCTCTGGAAAGTGGGGGGTGGAACCACACACGTTCCTGATTTACAAACAGATGTTTCCGTTGGAAAGGAGTGTTGTGCCTGCAACTGAGCACGAACGATGCACGCTGGGATCTCTCCACAGCTCTGCAATGAGGACTGTGCAAGTGTCCCGCGCTCAGCACACCTGATCACCAGCGCGTCACTTTATATCAAGGGGTCTCTGGCTTCCCACGGTAAAAAAAAAAAAAAAGGTTAGCATCAACCCCATCCCATATAGCTGTCTGGCAAACAGTCCTACGAACACAGCGCTTGTCAATGTTCCTGGGCCAACGAACCCTTCACCGCGTGCTTTTGGAACAGCCCGCATGTGGCAGCGGCCTCTCGGACCCTCCGCAACATCTCTCGGCAGTTTGGGCAAGCGAGCAGAGCAGACCCATGCCAAAAAGCCAGCAGGTTTCAGCCCCAGGCATGCAGCAAAACACTCGGGCAAGCTCACACGGCGGGCAGCCCCGATTCTATCACTACGAAAGCCATGCGCGAGGCCCAGCATGCACCCCCCCTCCCCGTCAGCGCAAGCACCGTGGGCCAGCAGGGGCCCTCCCCTTCCCGAGAGGCACTACCTGCGGGCAGCCTGGTCAGACACACTGATGCTGCGGGAGCGGAAGGCATCGACAGCCGAGGGTTCTTTCAGCTCTTTCACGGGAGGAGAGTTATTCAGGCTGTGTCTGGCACTTTTGGCCGACTTAAAACTACTGGGGTGGCAGGAGCACCAGGACCCGCCACAGAGCGGCGTGGATGGAACCAGGGAGGAGGAAATCATTGGAGGGGTGGGCGGAGGTTGAAAAGCCGTGAGAGTCCCGGAAGACGATGGGGGTGGGGGGGAGAGAGAGAGAGAGGATGCCAAAAGGGGGGGGAGGGGAAATTAAACACAATAAGCAAAACTCAAAAGCAAAAAACACACACAGAAAACATTTCAAACACAAAAACAGAGGCCAGCAAACCACCCCACCCTCCCCAGATTGATAAAAGGTCACAAAAACCCATCGAAAGTGGCCCAAAGTAAAATGAGAAGTGATTGGAAATGGCAGTAGGAATACTAGAGCGCATGAAGGGAGGTCTCTCTCTCTCTCAGCACCCGGTACCTTCCCCAAGCTGAACACCCTATGAACAGTCAGTCTTGGCTCACCCTTGCTCATGTGACAGAAGGCTCTAGTTCAACTTGCCCCAACCCCCCCACTTCCAAAATCCCAGGCTGAACGGAATACGGAAGCACCCTCAACTCTTACGCGGGAGCGCAATCCTAACCTGGAGTTAGAACAGGGTACGCATGCGAAGTTCCTAACCTGGGTATGCATGCGAAGTTCCCAGGGGGCAAGGACAGCGCAATGAGGAACCAACCCCCAATGCCTGTTCAGATCTGCGGCTCCTGCGTGGAGGGGAAAAAAAACCTCCCACTCCCGGCGCAGTGCCCTGAAACCCGGAATGGCAGGGCTGGGGGTTCTGCCAGACCTTGTGCTCCTAGGTTAGAGGCAGTGTGCAGACAAGCAGGGGGAGAACTTGGCGCTGGAGTGAGTGTGAAGCGGATCGTCCTGGGATTGAGAGAGGGAAGCTGCAGTGGTTGGACCGAGGTGATAGCAGATTTGGGGCAGGAGGCACCCAGCATCCACTGCCCCCTTGAAGCCTTCCTGGTCTGTCACTGGGGCAGCCCACTTCGGGGGCTTCATGGATGAGCAGCCCAGCCTGGGGGACTACCTGTGGTGGGTTAGCAGCTGTGTTGTCCAGGATGCTGCCCCTCGCTGGAGCAATGCTGGAGAAAGATGTCAGGCCCACATGCACACGGCTTAGGATTAAGGGCCAAAAATGCATGTGAACGGGGGGAGGGGAGATCCAAGACCCCACTTTAAGGGCACATTCCTGGGGATTTTTTTAAAAATGGATTTCCCAACTACACGGGCTGCACAAACCACAGAGGCCCAACCGAAGATATCCTCGAGGAGGGCCGAAGCTCAGCTACATTTCTCCTAAAACTTGTGGGGCCAGGCAAGGAGGACACAAGCGGCCAGCCAGAACCAGTAGTATTCCAACGTGGCAAAACAAGGACAACCAAAGTGGCGAAGTGGTGGTGATGATGATGACGACGACGACGACAGAAGACACAGAACAAAAGGAGAGGTGCAAATGCAGCAGAGCCGGCTGGGGGAGGGCGGCGATCCCATTTGCCACGCACGGCCGGCTCAGAGGTCTCTGCTGCCTGGGCTTTCAATCCCGAGAGAAACAGAAGTGCACGTGGCGCGTGGCAAGCAGGGGATGTTCCCAGCGGCATCATGCTGCCGGAACGCTGGGCGGGAGGAACGGGTGAGCGGCAGCCCGCCCGTTGCGTTCCGCTCTGTTTCGCCGTCTTCCCCGCCCCCGCGGGAGGAACAGATGAGTGGCAGCCTGCCCGTTGCGTACCGCTCCATTTCGCACGGGGGCGGGGAAGACGGCGAAACGGAGCGGTACGCAACGGGCAGGCTGCCGCTCACCCGTTCCTCCCGCCCAGCGTTCTGGCAGCATGACGCCGCTGGATGTTCCTTTGAAGGGAAGAGGCACCTGAGCACTTCCAGACGAGGAGTAGCACAGCCGGAAGTGCTTTGGGCCAAAAGACGGAAGGCGGCAGCCTGCTCAACGAGGCAAGCGCTGCACTTCTCGCCAAGGACAGGCGGGGGCAGTCTGCTGGGCCACCCCAGCCTCATGCTCCACCCAGAGCCACCACGCTGGCTTTTAGAAGGGTCCAGGCGAACTAAAGAGCCATCCACATAAAACTCGCCCGTCTCCGGCAAGCTCCAAGTTAACAGCTGCCTTTGCGAAGGGCAGGCACAGAGCAGAGAGGCAGGGATTCTGCTCCTTGGAGCCAGAGGTGGATCTACAGGGAGGGCAGAGCTCTAAGTGGTGCAAGGAGCCTTACCCTGTCATGCAAACCCCTCCTCTCCCTTGCTGCTGTAGCCAGTAAGCAACGCCAAGATGTTGCTGTTCCCTGTGAGGATTGGCTAAAACGGTGCAGGAGAGGAGTGAGTTCCACTGCAAGGTCAGGCTTCCTGCAAAACTTAGAGCTCTGCCCTCCCTTAGATCTGCCTCTGCTTGGAGCAAAGGCAACTTAAAAGCCAAAAGGACCACCAGCTGACAGTTTACAACAAGCCGCTTCAGTGCTGTTCGACTGTCGTCTTCTTGGAACAGAACCGCCGAGCGTTCGCGGAGGTTTTCGCTTTTCGCTCCCTGGCACTGAAGGCTTAAGCGGCAAGTTAAGTTTCCGGGCTGGTACCAGCAGCCTGTGCAATGCCCCAGGGCCAGCGGAGGTGTCGGCTGCGGGGGGGCCAGCATGGCTGCCACTCGGCCATTGCAGGACGGGAGAAGCGGCGCCTGAGCAACTAGAGCGGACAACCACTGAAGCGGGGTGGGGTGGGGCTTTCCGTGGCATGGACGGGGGGGGGGGGCTGCAGCACCATCAACGGCGTCGCTAATACAAAGCTGAACTTTGGGGTTGCCAAGAGAGGTTGCGGCAGGCCTGAACAAGGTGACCACTGGGGAGGGGGCTGGGGAAAGACAGAACCATGGAGGGGCCCCCATCTAACCACTGCTTAGGGGGGCCCCCGGCCCAGGGGCACGATAACAATGCAGGAAATGGATCAAACTGCTGCAGGGAGCAGCAAGGCAGCCCCCACCCCCGCACACGCACGCAGGGGCCACTCACCTCTTGGGCCTTTCGTTCAGGCTGGTGCTGCGGGCCCGGAAGCTGTCCTTCTCCGGGGTGTCGTCGAAGGAGAGGAGGACGTTGGACCGCAGGCCCTGCCGGGAGAGAGGAGGCGGGAGGGAGGCCTGGCGGTGGGGAGGCCGGGAGGGATGCCTTGCCGGACCGCACGGCTGCTCCGACACGGCCCCTCTGGACAAAGCTGCCACGCCCACCCCGGGCCCGTTTTCCGTCCTGGTCTAGCAGCAGCCAGCCTGGTGTGGCTCCAACAAGGCTTCCAAACCCCGCTGGCGTTAGGTGCTTGTGAAGCTAGAAGGGGGCTCTCTCGATCCCCCGGCTCGGCATCCACGGAGTGGAGCGCCCACAGGGGCAGACCCACACTGCAGGGGGGCCTCCCGGAGGCGACCAGCAGCCCCTCCCAGCTCACACCAGCAGCCTCCACTTGCGTCTGGGCTGTGCCCTGAGGGTTGGGAGAGTTAAAACGGATAAAAGGAAGTACTTTTTTACCCAGCAGGTAGTTAATCTGTGGAACTCTTTGCCACAGGAGGTGGTGATGGCATCTGG
This sequence comes from Lerista edwardsae, assembly GCA_029204185.1. Lineage (NCBI taxonomy): Eukaryota > Metazoa > Chordata > Lepidosauria > Squamata > Scincidae > Lerista > Lerista edwardsae. Next base: position 598,084 of record JAJKFI010000147.1, on the reverse strand, counting down.
TCTTGATGCCTTTAAGAGGGGATTGGACGGATTTCTGGAGGAAAGGTCCATTGTGGGCTATAGGCAATGATGGGTTGTAGCCTCCTTACACTAGTAGTAGGCTACTTCAGAGTACCGGGTGCAAGGGAATGGCAACAGGATCCAAGTGTCTTATCCAACCCCTGCTAACTGGATCCAACCCCTGCTAACTGGACAAGAGGCACTTTTTCCAGTGGTGTTCCTCTTATATTTAGCAGGGGGAGAGTAACTGTCCCTCTTCACCTCTGCGCAGTCTTTCTAGTGGCTGTTGCTGGCGGTCTGCCTTTTTTTAGATTGTGAGCCCTTTTGGGACAGGGAGCCATTTAACTTTATTATTACTATTTGCCTGTAAACCGCTTTGTGAACTTCGTGTTGAAAAGCGGTATATAAGTACCTGTTGATTGATTGATTGATTGATTATTGTCTCTTGCCTCTCTGGGGCACCTGGTGGGCCGCTGTGAGATACGGGAAGCTGGACTAGATGGGCCTTTGGCCTGATCCAGCACAGGGGCTCTTCTTATGCTCTTGTGTGTGTTGGAACACCCCTGGGGCGCAACTGGAAGCTGCCGGCACCAACGGGACGTCTTCCTCCTGCACCCGGGAGCTCCTCCGGAGGCCGAGGCAACCTGCAGGTACGTCATCGCAGTGCCACGCTGGCGCCCCCCCCCCGCACAGATCCCAGCACCCACGGATTACGGTATCCGTGGTCCCAGGACGGATCCCTTGTGGACACCGAGGGGTCCCTGCCGAGTTTCTGGAGCTCCTCGAGACAAGTGTGTGTGTGGGGGGGGGGGGAGAGCGAAAGCAGCAACACATCCCCCAGCGTGGTGCCACTGCTGGGGGCGAGAGGAGCTTCGACCTACTTACGAAGGGAACGCGGGGAGCCCGGCAGACGCCACCTCACCGCCCCCCCCCCCCCCCAGCCAAGCCTTGTCATGTCGAAAGGCAACGACTGCAACCCTTTTCCGGGTTTGTGATCAAAAGCCAGAAGTGAGTCGCAATTGTTGTGTGTGTGCAGGGCTCCCCACACCCCCAGATGAGGAAGTAGAGCAAAGCCCGTCGCCCCCAGCAGTGGCACGATCCTGGGGGGTCATGCTGCTGCCTTCCCCCTTCCTCCAGCAGCCCCTTAAGGGGGAAGAGGCAGGGCTTCTTGGGCATCACCACGCCCCAGTTTGAGAGCCGCTTGGCCACTGCATGGTGGTCCTCCAACTATTCCCCCCCACCCCGTGTTAATCCTGCCATCGCTGCTCATGAACAAGGAGTAGCGGCCAGGACAGGAGGCCACTGAAGAGAGCGTGGCGCTGCAGTGGGTCGTGCCCCCCCCCAGCAGAGCATCACCCGCCGCCACTCTGCCCTGCCCCCCTTCTCCCACCGCACCTCACTCTCGCCCGACGCACACAGCCCAAGAGCCGCCTACCTTGGTGATGTAGGGAACGAAGTCTTTCCGGAAGGGGAGGCGACACTTGATGAACCACATGGCAATGACGTGGTGGGCCAGGCAGACGATGTACTGGTTGAACCTGCAAAGAGGAGCGGGGGGGGGGAAAGAGCGCTGGCCCAGAGGTCATGGCCGAGACGCCGAGACGCCGCAGGATTTGCCCGACAGGCCGGACCGCAGGCAGGTTGCACAGAAAGGGAGTTCTGCCGCCACCCCCCCCCCCCCACGGAGAGGCAGCACCCCAGAACACACTGCCGGAAGCCCCCAAATGGATCGCGACAGAGCGTGAGCCACTTACTTGGAGGGGTTTGTGTAGGGAAGGGAAATGGCGAAGACGCTGGCGTACTGCTCAGCGGCAAAGTTCCGGTAGAGGTGCGGCAGTCGGGCCAGGGCTGAAAATGCAGGCGCAGGCAGGGTCAGGCCAGCTCACCGGCAACACGGCCAAGCCAGGCTCGATTCGCACACGCAGCCCCCCCACCCCCCACCCCAGGTTTACACAGGAGGATGCAGCAGGTGGTGAAACTCACCCACACCCCACAGGGGAGACTCTCGCGCACACCGAACATAAGAACATAAGAAGAGCCCTGCTGGATCAGGCCAAAGGCCCATCTAGTCCAGCTTCCTGTATCTCACAGCGGCCCACCAGGTGCCCCAGGGAGGCACGAGACAACAAGACGCTTGCATCCTGTGGCCACTCCCTTGCAACCGGTACTCTGAAGTAGGCTACTACTAATGTAAGGAGGTTGCACAATCCATCATTGTCTATAGCCCACGATGGACTTTTCTTCCAGAAATCCGTCCAATCCCCTCTTAAAGGCATCAAGACCAGATGCCACCACCACCTCCTGTGGCAAAGAGTTCCACAGATTAACTACCCGCTGGGTAAAAAGGTATTTCTGTTTTAACTCTCCCAACCCTCAGTTTTAGCGGATGCCCCCTGGTTCTGGTGTTTTGAGAGAGGGAAAAGAACATCCCTCTATCAACTCTATCCCTTCCGTGCATTATTTTGCACGGAATCATGTCCCCTCTCAGGCGCCTTTTTTTCTAGACTGAAGAGCCCCAAACGCTGCAGTCTTTCTTCGTAAGGGAGGTGCCCCAGCCCCGTAAGCATTTTTGTTGCTCTCTTGCGACAAAACTCTCGCACACACCGAGCCAGGCGGTTCTCTTCCCCCGCGGCATGGCAGCCTGCCCCCAGTTCGGAGTGATGGGCCTGGGTCCACGTGCCCAGGGGGACTCAGAGACATCCCCCTCCCCAAATCAACACTACACAACAAGCAGCTTTCAAAACCAAGATGGCGGCCTAAAGCAGACGGCCAGAGGGCGCCGTGGCCTGAAAAGGGACAGCCACTCTCCGCGCCGGTCTGAGCTTCTGAATGCCCCGCTGAGTTTTCAAGAGGTTTGCCGAGAAGGAGCCTCTCTGGGGCTTCCCTCCCAACCCCAGGACGGGAGCAGAGCCGCGCGACTTACTCGAGAGGAACTCCAGCAGCGGAATGGCCATGTTGGCCGTGGCCGAGATGTGGGTCAGCTTCACGATCAGCACGGGCAAGGCCTTGATGAGGATGTCCGGCATCTCCACGCTGCAGATGGACAGCGCCACCACGCACTGGTTGGCGCAGCGGTAGATCAGGCCGTGCTCCAGGCAGTAGACCATCTCCCGCTGGGTGGAGGGAACAAAACCACCGTGAGAGAAAGTGACAGCAGTTGCCGTCACTTTCTTTCGCAAAATCCTGGAGATCCCCAATTTAATTAGGTCTTCTACTATTTTCACCTTCCTCCTACCTTTGCCTGGTTTCTTACTTTTAAGTTTTGGCTTAAATTATATCTAAATTCACAGCCTGGTTCACTTCTTTATGATTTACTGAGAGATCCATATATTTCTTCCTGGGATCGGCTGTTGGATAATAAACTTGTTTCCATCGGTCTTTCTTTAGAATCTCTAGCTGACCTAAGTCTTCCTAGAGCGTACTCACTTATCAAAGACAAACTTATATTAACTGAATTTAATCATTTAAGTAGTATGTTCAACCCAACTTGTTCCCCTCTTTCTCATGGACTGACCCCTTCTTTGGCTCACCCCCCAAACTATTTTCATTCTTCAACCAATCCGTATTGCCTTTATGTTAGCCCGGTTTAATATTTTTCCGTCTGCGGTCCACTTTGGTCGTTTTCTCCATATTTCTCGAGAAAAAAGGCTCTGCCTTTTCTGCAAAGAGACTCCTGATATGTTGTTTCACATTCTTTTTTGTTGTTCTGCTCACCTTTCTCTACGCAATTACTTTTTAGCCCCATGGATTTCGTTATTCTCTTCTTCCCGTGTTTCTATTCTTTCGGTATTTATGAAAGACGATTGTGGTTCTTTGACTTAGCTGTGGCTAGCTTCCTGCAAGAAGTTCTTAATAGTACTCCAGTCTCCATTGGCTAGAACTGCCTGTGTGTGAGTGTTATGTGTCATTATCGTGCTTTGCTGACGTTTTAGCTATGTTATTTATTTTTCTATTAATGCCAAATAAAAGGTTTCAGAATCAGAATCAACCACGGTGAGAGCAGAGAGAGGCAGGCAGGGAAAGGACAACTCAGGTGGCTACTGTCAGCAGGACTGTGTTTGATAGCCATCTAAAAATAAACAAGACAGAACCCTGCAGGGGTAGCCAGGGACACCCCATTTCATTCCGATTGTGCCCATGCTCGCCTATTCTGCAAAACTGGTCCTTCTCCAAGCTAGGCCAAAAGAACACAGAGCCCAGATGTTGGGAAATTGAAGTAAGGCCCTGGGAATTTACAGGCCTGAATGGAAAGGCCTATCACTAGGCCTTGCAGACCAGCAGCGCTAAGTGCTTAGTCATTCTGACTCTGCTTTAGCCTGGTAACAAGTTCACGTGATCTCGGGTGGAATGTTGGAGACTATTTAATCAGGCCCAGGAACACTTGTTGCTAGTTCTGCTTTCTGTTTCTCTCTGTGTGTGTTGCTGCTGCTGGACTTGCAGAAGTTGTTTGCAGAACTTGCTGGAGCTGCTATTGGAAAAGCTTTACTGTATCTGTTATTTGTTTGCTGTTCTTTGCTGCAAGAAGCCTACTTCTGGAAATACAGAAGTTCTTGCTACACTAATTGTCGAATAACATGTTTGCACTAGATTCCAAGATGGCTGCCTAGCAGTGTCTCTCGGCTTTCTGCTCCGCTAAACTCCCTATCTTTATTATGCCACCTACTTTGAGGAAGGAAAGATTGCGAACCAGCCCTGCTAAAGGAAACACTAGAGCTGATGGTGCCAAAAAGCGAAAAAAACCTTGCCAGGATTCAAAGAAACAAACTCCCATTGAATCTTTCCTGACAGTGTGCCCATCCCCTCCCCCTTCTGCGACTGATTTCTCCAAAGAGGTGAGCGTTAATTTATCCTTATCTTCTACAACTAATGCTACTCTAGCCTCCCCCAATGCCTCGATAGAAGAGGTACTTGAGAATAGGAGAGATGAAAGAAATTACCTCAATGAAGAGAGTTTGTCTTTTCTTCGTGAATATTTGGGAGTTGAGGAAGACTCCCCCTCCCCTCTCCAAGCAACACCAGCCCCAGAACAAAAGGCTGGGGATGCGTGCCTTATCTCCGCAAAAACTCTCCTAGTGATCCTTGAACGCTTCTCTAAATTTGAAGCTCAACTCCAGTCAATTAACTCAGACATACGGAGATTAATGACAATCTGCGAAACTTCTGCTTCCAACTTGAAAGCGCAGACGAGCACCCTTCCCCCTTCTATCGCCGACAAGGAGCCTCCTAGCCAAACTGCTGGAGATTTATGGCTTGAAGACAACAGAGTTTTCTCCCCTGTGAACATACATCTAATATGGTCTCCCAAAGACATTCTCTTAAATATACCACATAGGGATGCTCACTTATGGTCCAGCAAATTTAAAATTCTTACCTCACTATCTCAATTAACAAGGCAGAAAATTGGTCCATCTCTCTTGTCTGATTGTTTCTACCTGCCTTCTGCTAAGGGCTGTAAAAGACTCCATCTTACATTTGCTTCCTTGACTTTATCTAGATCAATTTTAAATGTGAGATCTAAACTGAACTCATATGGCATACAGGTACAGAGGGTTTTCAAGCAAATGGGGCCCCAGATCAGATTTCGTCTGAAACAGACCTCTGATCGTATCACAGCTTGCTCTACGACCCTCTGCTCAAATGGACAAAATCGAGACTCCCTGGATCTCCCTTTGTCAACTTTTCCTCATCAAATAACCTCCAAGCCTGCTGACGCTCAGATGCTCTCCCTGAATAATGAGAACATTGAGAAAGTGAACTCACCTATCCCCTTGTCATATGAACATCAACTTTTGCCAGAGGTCCTCCCTCTGCCACCACATACGGAGGAGCTCCCCCTGTCACTAAGAACATCAATTCCTAATGCCTCATTTAATTTGACAGACAAGAGTCCAGACCAAGATCAGATACATTCCTTAAGTTTTACCAATCCAGCAAGATTATTGCCCGTATCCACTGACAACGGACCCCTGCTAACTAACAGCACTAATCCTTGCTCATCTCCTCACTTACAAGATCCTCAGCTGATACTTGAGACATCGACTATAGAGAACGAACCTCTGTTGGTTAAAGGGGAACACAAGCAGATATTTCCATCCATAGAAGCTTTCTACAAAGGGACCCATATATAGTTCCAACACCTAGTTGCCCAGAGGAAGCCACAGGTGCTGCTCAATCTCCTTGACTAGTCCGTAATAGTCTCAACCATACCTCATCTACCTTGACAGTCAATTTCTCTAATCCGCATGGAGCCTTGAGAATGATATCCTGGAATTTGGCAGGTTGGCCCTCCAAACAGTACAATCTTGAATTTCTTGAATTTTTAAGTAAAGCAGACATTATCTGCTTACAGGAAACTTGGACTACAGATACGATATATTTAGAGGACTTTCAAACTTTCAACCTCCCATCCTTTAGAAAGAACAAGTTTGGCCGACTGCAGTCAGGATTGGCAACACTGATTAGGTCTACTGTGAAAGCTGAACTAGTTGAGGCTTGCCAGGACCTGAGCAGTTATTTGGTGGTACGTTTATCTATAAATAACATGTCTATTTTTCTCCTCAACGCATACCTGCCGCCAAATGCTCTTAAAGCTCAACAAGCACTTATGTGGAATCATCTGACGAAATGTATAGACAAAATTCAGAAACAATTTCCCCAAGCTCATCTTCTAATGGCCGCGGACCTCAATGCCCGGGTAGGCCAAGGGCCAGAAGTGTTCCAAAAAATTCTAAAAGGAGGAAATATGTCCACCCTTCCTCAACATTGCAATGCCACCAGATTCTCCAAGGACAAACGCTTTAACGAGGCCGGTGTCCTCTTAGCCACCCTTAGCATCCAAGCCAACCTTACTTGGCTCAATGGTCTTTCAGAATTCACGAAAGCATCTGAATTCACATACGTATCTGCTACAGGATGTAGTGTTATCGATTACATAATAACTTCATTAGATCTGTTGCCATTGGTGTCAAATTTTGAGATAGGGGACTATAAACTAAGTGATCATCTTCCCCTTTTACTGGCACTGGATATACTGGTTCCACACCAAATACAACCTCCCGCACATCTAATTGGCCTGGACCAATTTATCAAATTTCCTTGGCACAGTTCTACCCTCAAAGAGATCCAACAGCTTCTGGGAGTTCCTCGCTTCAATGAGCTATGGTCTTCTATGGACCATCCTCAAACAACAGTAGACAGATACGAAAAACTCATTGGTGACATCATCTCCAATGTTTCCCCTTCCCCGACTGAGACCGTGGACTGCCCAGGGACTGGGACCCCCTCCTGGTTTGACAGAGACTGTAAAAATCTAAAGACGCAAACCAGAGCCCTCTTTAAAACCTTTAGAACGTCAGATTCACAAGCTGCTCTGAGAGACTTCTTATTAGCTAACCACCAATTCAAAGAACTGATCCAGCAGAAGAGAAACTTACACCTGAAAGAACAATGGAAAAAACTCATACTGGCTTCATCCCAAGCAAATCCCAGAAATTTTTGGAACATCATAGCTGGGACATTCAGGCATAACACTGCAGACCCCAAGCTGGTACCTATACATTGCTGGAAGCAACATTTCAGCCAATTATTCAATGACACATCGGTGCCCTCTGATCCGCTCACAACTATTTCGACTAACCCACCTTTGGACTGGCCTCCGATAACTGAGTCGGAAATTTGTGACTTAATTGCAACATTAAAACCGGGCAAGGCCCCAGGATTTGACAACATTATCCCAGAATGGCTGAAGGCGGATCCTGCCTTTTGGTCTCCTATTCTCGCCAAGCTCTTCACTTCAGCTAACTGCCACGGAGTATTACCAGGGGCCTGGAGGAAGTCAATAATAGTTCCGATATATAAAAAAGGCGACAAGAGTGCTCCAGAGAATTACAGACCAATCAGCTTGCTTTCAGTGGTCGGAAAGCTTTATTCTAAGACTTTGCTAGCTCGCTTAAACGACTGGATCGAGCAGAAGAACATCTTGGGCCCCGAACAAATTGGTTTCAGACCTGGAAGTTCTACCTTAGACCATTGTATTATTTTAGCTCACCTAATCTACAAGTATACTATTCACATCAAATCTAAATTGTATGTTGCTTTCCTCGACCTCAAAGGAGCGTTTGATAGCATAGATAGGAATTTACTTTGGTCCAAATTGGAAAGAATGAGAATGGATTGCAGCCTGCTGTATCTAATTAAGAACTTATACTCAAAAACATCTTGCCAGGTTAGGTGTTCCTGGAAGGGCCATTTATCTGAAGAGATTTCCACCAACAAAGGGGTCAAGCAAGGCTGCATATTGGCCCCCTCGCTGTTTAATCTCTTCTTGAATGACCTGGCTCCAGCCTTGGCGGAGGTGGAGGGCCACCCCCCCAAGCTTGGGGACCTTAAGATATCCATCTTATTGTATGCTGACGATGCGGTTATTATTTCCAGAACGCGCTTGGGGCTCAAAAGATTGAGGAACAAGCTGCAGCTAAATTTCCAAAAATCAAAAATTATGATCTTCGCAAGATCTTGGAAACCGCATAAATGGATTTTCAACGGCCACCTTATCGAGCAAGTGAAATCCTTCAAATATTTGGGGATCCTGTTTTCCTACAACCTTTCTTGGACTAGTCATTGGAACATGTTGAAGGCGGCGGCTTCGATCTCAATGCGGGCTATCCTGAAATTCTTTTATAAGAATGGAGGCTCGTATGTCCTGGCTGCCCTCAAGGTGTTCAATGCTAAGGTTCTTCCCCAAATTCTATTTGGAGTACCGTTGTGGATAAAATCATCTAACCACCAGCTCGAACAAATCCAAGCAGTGTTCCTGCGTAAAATTCTAGCTGTTCCAAACTGCATGCCATATTCAGCCCTGTGCCTGGAGACGGGCCAGTCTATGATTGAAACACTAGCTTGGCTACGCACTTCAAAGTTCTGGCTGAAACTCTACTTTAATAACATAACCAGCAGTTTATTGTTTCACTTCAAGAAAGGCTCTCTCTCGTCAGCTGGCTCCTGGGAGTCTAAAATCAAGCAACTAGGCATTGATGTGGACCAACTAGGGGCGGTAATGCAAGCAGAAGCCTTCCGACAGATCAAACAAAGGTTGCTGGACATTCAGACTCAGACTCTCTTAAGCACAACCAATAGATCTGGTCACTCTCTGGCATGGAAAATCCCTTTTGAAAAAGGTAAAACTTTGAACTACCTCCAGTCCTTAACCAACCCTAATGAAAGAAGGGCCCTTACGTTGGCCCGTCTGGATGCCATGCCCTCTGCAGTTCTATGGGGAAGGTATAGAGGCATCCCCCAAGAAGATAGAACATGCTCTTGTTCTTTGAGCACAGTTGAATCCTTGCCGCACATGATCCTACATTGCCCTTGGATCCATACCACCTCAGACTGTTTGCTTCCTTTCTGCATAGCATAGTTGAATTTAACAATAGACGAAAGCCCACTGAACTGCCATTGCCAGAGTGAATCTATCTGGTCTAGAGACAGCAAGTGTTTTACATTGTTTTAATTATATTTTTAAGTTCTGACCATAACATTGCTGTATGTTTTAACTTTTGAGATGCCATTAAAGGTTTTGACTGACTGACTACACTAATTGTCTGAGTGATTCCTTACTAGAGTTCTTCAACCTTGGGACCTTCCTAAGCCTCATAGCTATAGGTTGCTTTGCACTTTCATCACCAGCCCAATTGACCCCGTGGCAAATTCCGGTGGGTCCTCCTAATGCAATACCTGCTTGCTTTTGTCCAGGTAGCTGTGATAAGAGATCAAAGCTGTCAGCACCGGGACCACGGCCAGGTGCAGGTCGTTGCGGGAGAAGCCGTCAGGGGTGCCCCGGAGACCCTCCGTCACCTTTTTGTCCGTTAGCTGCAACGCAAAAATGGTTGAAAAGAGTCCAAGCAGGTGAACAGAGGCACCATCACTTGCGTGCATAAACAGCCTTACAAGTGGGGCCCCGTATCTGCGGATTGACCCCCTGCGCACACACCCAGGACGCCCATTAATGTTCTTGAAAGGAAAGCTTACTGGGAAATGTTTCTTGCTTCAAAACAGGCCACTAGAAGCATTCAAGCTTACAGCACAACCAGAGCGTGCTGCTGGCAGCCTGAATGCCTGACGAAACTAACGTTAATGCTAAACAGGAAGTGGACGTTAACCGCTTCCTGTTTAGCGTTAGAGCTAGTTTTGTCAGGCATTCAGGCTGCCGGCAGCCTGGTCTCTTCACTCTATAAATTTGAATGCTTGCAGCAACCTGTTTCAAGCAAGGCTAATGGATGCACACACACCCAGTACGCGGATAACTGAAATCATGGGTACAGGATCTGCAGAAACGGGGGCACGGATCCTGCCTCCATTTCACCATCAGTCCTTTTGAGTCGTTCGGCCCTCTCAACTGCACTGCCGGCTCCAGTTCTTTGGCTCCTCCTGACAAAGTGATGCTCAAAAGCCTTTCAACTGTTTTAACAACCCTTCTCTGTTACCTTGCCGAGCGCATTGCTAATCTTTTGGAAGTGAGGCAGCCTGAACGGTCAAACTCCCCTAAAAACTCTCCTATAAAGAAAGATGCTCCAAGGCCGGGGGTGGGGGGTGGAGTGGGCAACCAAGGGTAGTTCAGGTGATGGGGCAGGAGCAAAAGCCAGAGCAAAGGTCTTAGCAGGAGTCAGAAACGCAGCAGGCTGTTTGTCCCACCTCTCAGTCAGGGATCAGCAGGTCTCTAGCAGGTGCCTGGCGAGCCTCTGCTTGAAGATCCCCAGCAAACATGAATCAGAGGGGGATGAGGAGGTCATAGAGTTAGAAGGTACCCACAAGGTCATCTAGTCTAACCCCCAACCTGTAGCAGGAAATCCTCCTTGCAGGTGCCTGTCGAGTCTCTGCTTGAAGAACTCCAGCGAGGGAGAAGCCGCCACTCTCCCTCCAGTGGCAATCTGTTCCACTGCTGATCCGCCTCAAAGGGCAAATTCTTCCTGAAATTCTTAAAGCATTTCCCAAAATGGGCTTCCCAAAAGGGTTCCCAGCAACACAAGGGCCACAGCCATAAAGCAGACAGCCACGGAAACCCCTCCCCCCCCCCCGCACGGGCCTCAGTTGTAGAGGAGGGAGAAAAGGGCAGTAACAAAACACCCGGCTTTCTGCACTTCCCATTTTTGTAAAACAAACCAACACCCCTTGAAATCTGCAAAACCAAAACCTATTATTTGGTTTTTACTTATTTAATTGGGGAGGTGTACATGGGTTATGTTAATAAAAAGCCGAGACATCACCCTGCCAACAAACGTTCGCCTAGTCAAAGCTGTGGTGTTCCCAGTAGCAATGTACGGCTGTGAGAGCTGGACCATACGAAAGGCAGAGTGCCGAAGAATAGATGCTTCCGAATTATGGTGTTGGAGAAGACTCTTGAGAGTCCCCTGGACTGCAAGGAGATCCAATCGGTCAATCCTCCAGGAAATCAAGCCTGATTGCTCCCTGGAAGGACAAATCCTGAAGCTGAAGCTCAAGTACTTTGGCCACCTCATGAGAAGAGAGGACTCTTTGGAAAAGACCCTCGTGCTGGGAAAGATGGAAGGCCAAAGGGGAAGAGGGCGGCAGCGGAGGAGATGGTTAGACAGTGTCACCGAAGCGATGAACATGAAATTGGGCGAACTCCGGAAGCTAGTGGAGGACAGGGAGGCCTGGCGTGCCGTGGTCCAGGGGGTCGCGAAGACTCGGACACGACTTAGCGACTGAACAACAACACATGGGTTATGAGAGCATCTGCTAACAACATACCACCTACCCAGCACACTTTCAATGCTGTTATAATTTACAGGAGTGCCCAATATACACGAGGGATAGGTTCTAACATGTTTAACCCCTGCTAACTGGGCAAGAGGCACTTTCTCAAGTGGTGTCCCTCTTATATTTAGCAGGGGGAGAGCAATTGTCCCTCTTCACCCCAGCACAGTGTCTTTCTCGTGGCTGTTGCTGGTGGTGTCCTCCATTCTTTTAGATTGTGAGCCCTTTTGGGACAGGGAGCCATTTAACTTTAATGTTATTATTTGCCTGTAAACCGCTTTGTGAACTTTATGTTGATTGATTGGTTCTCCCCCCCCCCGGTGGAAACCCAAAACCACAGATAAGAGGGAACCCTATGTAAAGGAAAGAGTCCCCCCCCCACAGGAAGAAGGTTTTTTTAGTGACCCAAAGACAGAATGAAGGAAGTTAAGAGCACCCCAGCTCACTCTGAAGATAATTGAATTGGCAGATACGGAGGCCCACCTATATAATGTAAATTTTGCATAAAAACACCTAACCCCGTCCTCTGCACTTCTAACTTTGAGAGACACCGAAATCTATGGCAAAGTAGACCTGCTTTCTCCCACCCCGACCCATCTGATGCTCCAACAGTACGGGGACAAGGCCCTAGTGGAGAAGCCGCGGAGGCTGGGGCAGGAAGCAGCTCCCGGAAGACGCTCCTACCATCGAGCAGAGGGCGGAGGAAAGCTGGTCCACGCTGCAAGGGGAGGTCAGGTAGAGCACTTTGTACTGCAGGGACTCTGGCAGCTTGTTCAGAACCAGCTTCAGCACCTTCCAGTCCATCTCCTAGAGGGGGAGGGGGAGGAAGCACAGGTTGGGTTGCAGCTGGGGGGGGGGTTCATGTCTGGGTCCGTAACTCAAGCTTCCAGCTGGCTGGGGGGAACCCGGAATCTTCAGACTTGGAGGCAGTGGTGGCACCCAATGTACCATCAGGGGGGCAGTGATGTCATGCAGGGGGAACGCGGGGGAACTCAGTTCCACTAGTTAAAATGAGGGCTGACTCCGCCCACTTCACTCTCCCTCCTCCCCCCTCCCAATTCCTCTGCAAAGAGCTTTTCTTCTCGGTTGGCCGGCACTCAGAGGGTTAAAGGGAGTGACTCCGGATTCCTAGGGGGGCGAAGGCGGTGATGTCATTCAGGGGGAATGGACCAGAATGGGCGGTCCGGATCCTAACGGGCTCTGTGGCTGGCTCCGGGTTCCCGACAAGTGCCAATCAAAAGTGAGTTCCTGTTCCTAAATCATTCGAATGACACCACTGCAGGGGGGTGCTGTTTGGGGGGGGGGGATACCACTGCAGGGCAGTGCCCCAGGACCCTCTGCAATCTAGTGCTGAGAGTGGGTGCTGTGGACCAGCTGCCCAGCACAGATATGGTGCCACATTCAAATCTTCAGAGAGCAGGACTAGGAACGAGCTCTTCTATTACACAGCGGTTCCCAAACTTTTTAGCGCCAGGACCACTTTTTAAAGTGACACTCTGTGGGGACCCACCTAGCTTTACGAGACTTAGGCCGCAATCCTAACCTGGAGTTAGGTCTTCAAGGTTTGGCCGGCACAAGGGACAAAGTATGTCTGGACCACTCTCGGAGTCAGAGGGGCCAGAACACAGACATTCGCCCTCCTCCCTCGCTCCGAGAGTGGTCCAAATATGCTCTACGGTGTCCCTGGTGCCCGCCAAACTTTGCTGGCCTAACCGTGCCGGCCTAGCTCCAGGTTAGGATTGCGCTCTTAGGTGATCTAAAACGGTGATCTAGAAAAAAATAACATTTCTATTTACTTACAAATAATACTTTATTTGTTTACCAAAAAAAAACCACCCAAAACCTTGATCCCTTCCTTAACGAGGAAGCCCTAATGAACCGCCTCAAAGCTTGAAGGGCTTAGTCATGTGACCCAGCCTTCACCTGCCCCCCCTCCCACTCCCTGTCATTGACAGACTTTGGGGGGGGGGGAAACAGAACAGAAAAAAAGATGTTCAGACATTGATCTCCCTATATTTACACAAGCTTGCCAACTGCAGGAGCTGAGCTGTCTGCGGGGCAATTAGCAGCTATCTTGCAAACTGCAGGAGCTGAGCTCTTTGCAGGGCAGTTCGTAGCTGCCTGATTACTGAAAAGCCTCAGGGCTAGAGGCAACCAGTTATCCAATCTTTTCATCACCCTTTTTTTTTCACTGGAGGGACCCACCAGAAATCGGGGTACGACCCACCAAGGAGATCCCAACCCACAGTTTGAGAAACACTGTTCTATTGCACGAGGTGGACTTGCTCATAAGCAAGGCCTACAGAGCAAAAGATAAGGGAAGCTACTGCAAAGAAACCAAAAGGTTAAAACCCAAATGGCTTCTCCTGCCTCTCCCTAAAAATCGACTCATGAATTTACGGGAGACGGTTTCGGGGGCACAGTGACAGCTGGCAGAATGGCTGTGCCACGCCGTGGAAAACGAGGACTGTTCCTACTTGCAGCACCAAGCGCAGTTTACAGCCGCACAGTTACGGCAACATGAGCCAATTCAGTAAAGGTCAGGGAAGGCAGAGGCATTGCCTGGGGTCCGGGGCGTCACCCCCCCCCCACTCACTTGCTTTAAGCACTGCAGGAGAACGCCGAAGAGCAGGGAGTAGGGGAGGTGGCCGGTCCGGATGGCGGCCCCCTGGGCAGGCACGCTGGGGCTTCCGGAGGGCGGGGAGAGGGTGCCCGCCGGCTTCTTCTCGGAGCTCCGTTTCTCGGGTTCCCTGTTGACCCAAAAAGAAAAAGTCACCGTAAGAACACAAGAGCAGACTTGACCCTACCTAGCAGGGGTCACTCAGATGCCCCCCCTAAAAGCTCTGGAGCAGAAAGGCAACAGTCCTCTCGGATGGTGCTCCCCAGCAAGTGACATTTGGGGTACGCTGCTCCTGGAAAGAGATGCTTTGCACCAGCGCTCACAACCAACGGCCACCAGCAGACCTCTCCGCTTCCGGGAAACGGTCTAATCCCCTTTCAAAGTCAGAGGATAACACATGCCACGGTACATAAGAGACCTGCTGGATCAGGCCAAAGGCCCATCTAGTCCACCTTCCTGCATCTCAGTGGCCCACCAGATGCCTCAGGGAGCACACAAGACAACAGGCTGCCTATATTCTGCAGCCACTCCCTTGCACCTGGCATTCTGAAGTAGCCTACTATTAACGTAAGGAGGTTGCAAAACCCATCATTGCCTATAGCCCATGATGGACTTTTACTCCAGAAATCTGCCCAGTCCCCTTTTAAAGGCATCTAGGCCAGATGCCATTACCACATCCTGTGGCAAGGAGTTCCACAGATTAATTATGCGCTGGATATTTCCTTTTATCTGTTCTAATTCTCCCAACACTCAATTTTAGTGGATGCCCCTTGGTTCTAGTGTTGTGAGAGAGGTAAAAGAACCTCCCTCTATCCACTGTATCCCTCCTGTGCGTAATTTTGTACGTCTCACTCATGTCCCCCCTCAAAGCGCCTTTTTTCTAGACTGAAGAGCCCCAAATGCTGCAGCCTTTCCCCATAAGGGAGGTGCCACAGCCCAGCCATCATTTTTGTCGCTCTCTTCTGCACCTTTTCCAGCTCCACTATGTCCTTTTTGAGACATGGCAACCAGAACTGTACATCCTGTAGTAGCCAATTCCATACGGTGGCAATACAACGAGCGAAGAAAACCAGACTCTCTGTGTCGGTCCCAGACTGAGTGCCCACCATCGGATGACCCCCAAGAGCTGGACTTGCAGGAGACGGGGGTACCCTCCACATCACGGAACACCCTGGAGGAGGATCACGAAGGCCCCCATGAGAAACGGCTACCGTGAGAAACGTACATGAAGTCGCAGAGGCAGTAGGGGCTGAATCGCACCAGGCCGTCTTTAGTGGCCAGGCCCAGCCGATGGAGAGAGTCGGCCCGGAGAGAAAGCAAGAAGTCAAACACCTAAAAGAAAAAAAGGGGGCCGGGGGGAAGAAGTATCATTATCGGGTTTCCCCAGAGCATCTCAACAGCTCCAACGCAGACGACAGGACATGCAAACGCAGTCAGTTCCAGCTCACCTGTGGGTCTGCTAATCCGTGGAGAGCAGGTTTGCCACTCACCTGGCGCGACCCACCAACAGTTAAGAACATAAGAAGAGCCCGGCTGGATCAGGCCAAGGCCCTTCTAGTTCAGCTTCCTGTATCTCACAGCGGCCCACCAGGTGCCCCAGGGAGGCACAAGACAACAAGACGCTTGCATCTTGCTGCCACTCCCTTGCACCCGGCACTCTGAAGTAGCCCACCACCTTTGTAAGGAGGTTGCACAATCCATCATTGCCTATAGCCCACGATGGACCTTTCCTCCAGAAATCCGTCCAATCCCCTCTTAAAGGCATCAAGACCAGTTGCCATCACCACCTCCTGTGGCAAAGAGTTCCACAGACTAACCACCCGCTGGGTTAAAAAGGTACTTCCTTTTATCTGTTTTAACTCTCCCAACCCTCAGTTTTAGCGGATGCCCCCTGGTTTTGGTGTTTTGAGAGAGGGTGTTCTTGGCTACCTGCAGTTGTTCACTGCATCCAAAGGGGTGCTAAAAGCCTTTGCAGCCTCCTAATCGGAACCGGAGCTGCCATTTCAAAAAAATGTTTTTAATCCTTATGGCTATGAACACACCCTTGAAACCGTGTGGGGCGGGGCCTGTGGCCGAGCCAACTAAAGAAGTGGCTGAGTCAAGTTCCCAGGGCTTGGAAGGGTAAGGCAGCCGGGCACGCGTTGGCACACTGCCCAGCCACTTCCCTCTTCCCAGGGTGAGCAAAATCAGTACCACAGCCAGCAAGCACATCTGGACCGCTCTCACAGTCAGGTGCACGTCTGTGTGCCGGCCTCGGACTCCGAGAGTGGCCCAAACCACCTTGTGCCAGCTCAACTTTGCTGGCCTAACTGTACCAGCCTCACTTCAGGTTACGTTAGGTTGTCAATTCTACCAGGGTATCCGTGAAAAGTTTATTCTCCCCCTAACCCTGCATCTTCGGATATCTAGGGTAGGGGAGCTTGCCAAATGGTTGCTTTCTGACAGTAATGAACAAGCGACTAAATCCTGTGCCAGTTGTTTAGCGGCAGCGGTCAAAATCCGCAGAGTTTTAGTAGCCCAAGAACATGATTACCAAATTCAATGATCGCGGTTTGGTTCTGAAGACAGGATGTCTGAATTTTAATCTTTATCTCCGTCATAAATGTTTTATTTATTTGTTTATGATGTGTAAAGTTGTTATGTTTGTATGTTTATCTGATCTTGGATCACAATAAATTGAACTGAACTGAACTTCAGGTTAGGATTGCGCCCTGAATGAGGAGAGCAATAAATGCGTTTTTTTAAACGGAACCGAGCAGGGCTCCTCCGACGTTCCCGCGGGGCTGGGGAGAGCGGGGGGGGGCGTCTCACCTGCAGCCTGATGCTGCTGGCGATCGGGAGGCTGTACTTGTGCCTGTAGTGCAGCTGAACGTGGAGGACCAGCATCTCGTAGACGCGGACGGCGTGGCTGGCGGGGAGGCTGTACAGCTTGGTCTGGAAGGCGGAGAGGAGGGCGGGGGGTCAGGCGGGCAGCTCAGCCCCAGGCAGCACGAGCCGGAGGAGGAACGGCACAGCGCTCCCCTTCCCCACTCACTCGAGGAACCGGCACTCACCTGGAGGATGACCAGCAGGCCCAGCACGGCCGTCTTCACGTCCTCCAAGGAGGCGGAGTAAGAGAGCAGGTCTCTTTCCTCCAGCTCGGCCGGAGGCAGCAGGGACCGGGATGCAACCTGCGGGGGAAGCGACAGGGGGCCTTGCAGAAAGCCGGAGGCTGCGGTGGCAGGGAGAGCCAGGGCAAGGCTGGCAGGGGTCGTCAGCCCCACTTCTGGGGTCACGCAAAAGCTCACTTGGGGCAAGAGGAAAGTGGATCTGCAACGTCTCCACCAAAATTCTTTCCCTTGCAAGCAGCAGGAGAAAAGCCTTTGCTTTAGACTAGCGCCCCCAAGGTCGTCCTCCCACCACGGAGCCCACTGCAGAGATCGTGGGTGGGGGGGATGTACGTACACCAGCACAACTCCAGGACTGAATTAACACAAAGCTCTAACGCTGGTCAGCAGGAAGTGCATTTAATTCTCTCTCTCCCTTTCTCAGCGGCACCACTCGCTCTTTGGAACTCCTTGCCTCAGGAAGTCTACTAGCCCCGTTGTTCACAGAGCATAAAGCAGCATCTGTTTCAGCAGACCTTTGCTCTGGGTGGCTGTTCAGGCTTGCTGGCTTTCTCACACGTATGGTGGGTCCGCCTTTGATTTCAATACCGCCTGACCCAGTAGGGCTCTCAGGCAGTGGTGTTATTCTACCGGAACGCTGGGCGGGACATCCGGGTGATCGACAGCCCGCCCGTCGCGTTCCGCAGCGTTACACCGTTTGCGTGACCAATTACGCCGCTTGCATACAGTACGCAAACGGCGGAACGCTGCGGAACGCGATGGGCGGGCTGTCGATCACCCGGATGTCCCGCCCAGCGTTCCGGTAGAATAACACCACTGCTCTTGGGTCGTTAGGTTAACGTCTCCCGGATGCAACCAGAAGGCACTTCTGGTTCCCACCGGCCACTTCCGGTTGTGTCTGGGAGGTCCTTAGAGAAGGCTGGGAAGTAACTCAGCTAATCTGCGGAGCCTGCCGAGTTCAGGGCACAGAACACACCCAGAGGGTTCCTTGACATTCCGGGGCATCCGGGGGACAGCCGCTGCCCCCACAACCCCCTCACCTTCTCGACGATGTCCAGCAGGCTGTTGAAGTAGTGGCTGTTGCAGCCCTCAGCCAGGTCCACCAGCAGCTGAGTGGCCAGCTTGCGGACTTGGCGGTCCTTGTCTTCAGGGATGTGTGCCAGCTGGGAGATGACCACCAGGTTGATCAGCTCCTCCTGCAACGGGGCGCAAGATTCGGGCGAGTTGGCAAGTGCGCACCGGGGCTGAAAGTCACTTCCTGGATGAGCTAGCCAAACCGGCACATGAGTTTGCAGGCTGGGTATTAGACGGGTTGTTTTTTTTCCCCCCAGCATCTTAGTGGTCATTTTAAAAAAAGCAAGACAACCTTCTAGTCCTCAAGGATGCAAAGATCAACACTGAAAGGATGCAAGTGACAAAACTGTCTGGGGGCAGGAAGAGGCTGAATTAGACATGAGATCCACAGTTTTTACCATAATACCCTTGTTAACTGGGCAAGAAACACCTTTCCAAGTGGTGCTCCTCTTCTATTTAACAGGGGGAGAGTAATTGTCCCCCTTCACCCCCGTGCAGTGTCTTCTCTAGTGGCTGTTGCTGGGGGTGTTCTGCGTTTTTTAAGATTGTGAGCCCTTTTGGGACAAAAAGCCATTTAACAACTACAACTACTATTATTAGCAGCAGTAGCAGCCTGCAAACCACTTTGTGAACTTTGTGTTGATTGATTTTGGTTAAAAAAGAGCACGACTTTCCACCCCAACATGCCAGCCAAGACTCCCAACTCTGCCATGCTGCCCCAACAACAAAGACCCACCTCGTAAAACTGCCTGTTGACACTCAAGACAAAAGACAACACGTGCAGGACTTTGATGCGAACCGCACTCCGACTCTCGTTCCTGGGGAGACACGGGGGGCAATCACATTTTGGGGGGAGGGAGGAAAGGGGGCAGAGAGAGCCCACTGCCTCCCCTTACCATAAATCACACCAGTAAGATGCAGCATGAATTAACTTAAATACATGAGTTTTCTGACGGCAAAATCGGGAGCTACTTGGACAGGAGAGAGATGCGCTTAAGAAATAATTAAGTGCCTAAACAGAAGCCACTGTAATAGCCGGACTTAAAAGCAGGAACAAGGTGCAGAGGTTTTGTTCTCTTGGGGGATTCCCTCGACTGGGCTCATGGCTAAAGGTACAGAGGGTTGGAAGTCTCCGGCACCCACCTGAAGAATCTCTCCATCAGACCTTGCAGCTGGTTGATCCAACCGTCCTTTGCCGGGTGGATGGACTGAGCTTTGTAGGTTATCAGGTTCAGAACTGAAGCATCCTTTGAAACAAAACAAAAAGGAGGGAAAGTGCTAAAAAGGTCTCCAAGTTCAACCAGAAGGGAGGTCCCGACGGCTAGTTGTAGCCCCCCCCCCCCAGGGTGATGCAGGGAAGTTGCCCACAGCAGAACCCCAGGCATATGTTGAACCATTATTGATCTAGAAAAAGAGATACCTAGGGGAGGACTTGTTGGCTTGAAGCTCAACATTAAAAAAAACTAAGATCATGGCAACGACTCCCATCACTTCCTGGCAAACAGAAGGGGAAGAAATGGAAGCAGTGACAGAGTTTATCTTTCTGGGCTCCAAGATCACCACAGATGGTGATTGCAGCCTTGAAATTAAAAGATGTTTAGTTCTTGGGAGGAAAGCTATGGCGAACCTAGACAACTTAATCAAAAGCCGAGACATCACTCTACCGACAAAGGTTCGCACAGTCAAAGCTATGGTTTTCCCAGTAGCAATGTATGGCTGTGAGAGCTGGACCATACGAAAGGCAGAGCGCCGAAGAATAGATGCTTTCGAATTAGGGTGTTGGAGAAGACTCTAGAGAGTCCCCTGGACTGCAAGGAGATCCAATCGGTCAATCCTACAGGAAGTCAAGCCTGATTGCTCCCTGGAAGGACAAATCCTGAAGCTGAAGCTCAAGTACTTTGGCCACCTCATGCGAAGAGAGGACTCTTTAGAAAAGACCCTCATGCTGGGAAAGATGGAAGGCAAAAGGAGAAGGGGGCGGCAGAGGAGGAGATGGTTAGATAGTGTCACCGAAGTGATGAACATGAAATTGGGCCAACTCCGGAAGCTAGTGGAGGACAGGGAGGCCTGGCGTGCTGCGGTCCATGGGGTCGCGAAGAGTCGGACATGACTTAGTGACTGAACAACAACAACAACAACAACAACAACAGGGAGGACACAATTGAGACGTATTAAATTATGCATGGGGTGGATAAAGTGGACAGAGGGTTGTTCTTTTTCTTCTTGTCCAACACCAGAACCACAGGACATCCAGTAAAATTGAGTGATAAGGAGGGTTACAAGACCCTGTACAAAAGGGCTACAAAAGCATTTTAACTTCCAGTATAAACTTGTGTATAAGGGCAGGAGCTAGAGGGGCCAGGTTTCATCTGCCTTGCTGCATGGTTATGGGTCACAGGCCACTTAGAGCTTGCAGAAAAGCAGCTGGCAACTGTTTTAGGTCAATAAAAGCAAGAAGCTCCTTTCTAGGTGCTGAGGAGCATCTACGGATCTGACAAGTGAGCAATCCAGGTGTAAACCAGGACACCTGAGGGGGCCGTGACACACTCACAGGGGTGCCCCTGATGGCCCCAACCTACCCATCCCAGCGGATCCAAGATGGCGGCACCCAACCCTCACAAGATTTGTGACAAGATGGTGGGTGCCGCCATCTTGGATTTCATGCAATCTCATGAGATCCAAAACAGTGAAGTTTGACTGAGCTGGGAAGAAGAGGCCGCAGGGGCATCGCGCCTGAGGTAAATGAGGGAGCCGCTGGGCTAAAAAAATCCTGCATAAAACAGGAGCCACACTTGGCGCTCTCCAGAGGAACAGCAAGTCGGGTCTTAACGGATTTCTCAAACACCCCCAACGCTTACAGGCCTCTGATCGGCACATCTCTCCACAAGCTCAAAATAGCGCTCTTTGGAGCCATGGAAGTCGTTCTGGTCACACAGCTCCTCCACGGTGGTCAGCAGGTCATGGACGATGGATTTCAGCTCCTGACTTTCCAGGGTCTGAAAGGCAAGGTAAGCAACTCAAAGAGCAGCCCGCCGTCTCCCCCCCAGCCCTGCCTCTATCATCCTCAGCATCTCCGACTGACTGATACAGAGGGCGGGGTGCCCCAGAGGGCGGGGTACCACAGTGGGCGGGGTGACTGATACAGGGTCGGGTGCCTCCTTGGGTCCTGTGCTACAGGAAAAGGCCAGTGACTGCCTGTTGTCTGCACAAAAAGTCTACTGTGCAGGTTCCTCGAAGCTGGAAGGACGTGCCTTCTGGCTTTATTTAGAGGGCCGACGCAAACGAAGATCCTTTCACTTACATTGTCGCCTGCACTTGAAACAGGAAGTGCTGCACATCCAGGTTTGAGGAAGCCATGCGCAGAGCACAGGAAGGGCCCGGATGATCCAAGCTCTGCTCGCTCTTACTGGGCAGGTAAATGTGGACCACGTAGGCAGTGTGTGGAAGGGAGGCAGGGGAAGAGGGCACCCCAAATCCTCCGCTGTCTCACCCCCAACTCCTGCAGTCTGCTGCTGATGCAACCCACATGACTTTGCCTCAAAGATGGGCACCCCGAAAGATAAACAGACAGACCCCCCTTCTTGACTGTGGCATCTGAATGACAAAAACCGAACTGGTTTACCCAGCTAAAAAGATTCCTCTGTGAATTGTGCCCTCTATCCGGCTGTTAAAATTCTTCCTGACTCCTGATCACAGACCTGGCTCCAGTATTATGGCTAGCCATAATAGGTTATGGGCCCAGAGAAACCTTAACATTCAAGCAACTTCAGCAACGTTCGGAGTCACGAAGAAGGCTACTGTGTGTGGCGAGACTTTGTTCAGCTGTATGAAGTGGGATTGAAGGCAGAAAGTGAGTCATGGACTCTGTCTTGTCGGTACCCAGATTTATGATCCAATGCCGCAACGGCAGTAATTATGCAACCTGGAGTCAGAAGGTTGAGATGCTACTGAGGAGAGAAGCTGTGTGGCAGGCAGTGGAGCACCCTCCAGAAAAAAGTGCACAGATTCCAAGCCAGAGGTGCTGCTAAGTCAGAACCAGAAACATACATGGCATTTGCATACACAACAAGCACAGCGGCATCATGCAGCTGGAACGCTGGGCGGGAGGAATGGGTGAGCGGCAGCCTGTCTGTTGCGTACCGCTCCGTTTCGCCGTCTTCCCCGCCCCTGCGGTCTCCAACGGCGAAACGGAGCGGTATGCAACGGGCGGGCTGCCGCTCACCCATTCCTCCCGCCCAGCGTTCTGGCTGCATGATGCCGCTGAACAAGCACATGCACAAGAACAAATGGGTCAGTTCCTGTCTCCAAGGAGCCGATAACCTCCATTTTGACGGCACATGGAATCTGTGCTCGAGACATCAGCTGTGCCACCAACCATTGCCATAGCTGGGGACAGTGAATTCTATTTCTGGTGTGAAGCTGAACTCTCAGGTCTGTTTTGAAGCTCTGCCAATTTGATGGGGCGACACCCCCACCCCATGTTCTAGCACACAGGTATAAAGTTAGATGGGAAAACACTTTTCCTGTCCGGCTGACTGCTCCACTGGTCTCCCCCAGGTGCACCTCCAAAACTGGCTTCCTGCTTACCTGTAGCTGCTGGATGAGCCTCTCAATGATGTCCAGGAGGATGTCCCAGGTGACGGCCTGGAGGTCCTTCCCGTACTTTTTGATCAGTCGTGTTATGGAGAGGACGATTTCGTAAGACACAACAGCGTTGGGAGACGTCATCGCCTGGAAGGAAAGGAGCCCCCACCCCACCCCGAGGATGGAAGTAGGAAACTGGAACCTGCCTCAGTGGAAGAGGACTCGGATCTAGTTTGCTAGTTCCAACAGGCTGGGGAAGCACAACAGAAATACGTTTTCATTCATTCACACATAACGGAGCCGACATCTAGCTGGAGCCTTGCTGTGTCAGGCGCTGTACAAAAATAATGCAGCTGCCAGAAATGCTTTGCAGACAAATGGCAGGGTTTAGAGAGAGCAGCTCTCTCTCCGTAAGCAAACGGGGATCTTTTGAGGCCCTGCGGGTCAGAACTGGGCATTCCACAGGGAGAAGGCAGCCAGGAAGGAAGAGGGCTACACAAGGCTCCGACTCGTCCGTCCGTCCGTCCGTCCATCACTCTCTCTCTCTCTCTCTCTCTCTCTCTCTGTTTGATGGCTCTTTTTGTTTGAACTATGCTAGTGGTTCTCAAACGTTTTAGATGGGACCCACTTGTGAGAACGGCACTCGTGTTGGGACCCACCGGAAGTGACACCATTAACCTGGAAGTGATGTCAGAGCCAGGAGTGACATCATCAAGCAGGAAGTGCTGTCATTGTGTCATAATATTGGGATGCAAACTGGCATTCTTGGACTGCACATCCCTGACAGAAAGCAATATTAGGCAATATTAGGGAAAAAAATATTATGCAAAACAGAGAGCTAAAAAAAATTTTTTAAAGCCTCACTTGAAAATTCAGCCTGTGAACAGTCACAAAAGGAATATAGCAAGAGTAAGGTCTGCAGCTTCCAAGATGGCGGCTCCCAGCCTTCCATGACCCACCTGACACCATTTGAGACCCACCATTTGAGAAACACGTAACTATGCCATTTTAACGTGTCGGATTCCATCTATTTTAAAATTACTCTTATTGGCTTGCTTCCAAGCCCTTGAAAGCATTTGGCTGAATGATGGGATACACATCTTTAAAATTAACAAAAAAACGGCACACATGGTCCAAAGAAACCTGGTAGATTTCACTGCCAAGTCAGGATTCGAATCTGGGTCTGCAGCTGGCATCTGCAGGGTGTCGGGCTTACCTTCAGGAAAGAGGGGAGTACCGACGTGGGTGAATTTTTGAGGGACTGCAGCCTGTGTGCACCCCACAAGGCCATCCCCACGAAGAAGACAGTTCCTCTCAGCAATGCCGCATCTGCCATGTAGGCCCTGGAAAGGGACAACTCATTCATTACACAGGCTTACAAGCATTCTGTCGTCTTAATAGTTAGATATATTACTGAGTGTGTTCGGGGTGCAGAATCCCAAAATGGCATTCGGTCTTCCCAGTTGGTCCTAGTTTTGGGAGCACTGCGTAGCCAATTATATGTCAATTCAAGCAGCTCCCTCACAAGGAGGCCATGGTGTCAGTTTCCTCGTGAGGAAGCTGCTTGAATCGGCATATAAGGTGGCTACACGGTGCCTCCAAAACTAGGGCCAATTGGGCAAAACCCAACGCCATTCTAACCCCTGCTAACTGGGCAAGAGACACTTTTTTCAAGTGGTGTCCTCTTATATTTAGCAGGGGGAGAGCAACTGTCCCTCTTCACCCCAGCACAGTGTCTTTTCTCGTGGCTGTTGCTGGGGGTGTTCTCCATTCTTTTAGATTGTGAGTCCTTTTGGGACAGGGAGCCATTTAACTTTAATGTTATTATTTGCCTGTAAACCGCTTTAATAATAATAATAATAATACATGTATTTATATACCGCCTTTCTTAAAGTCACTAGATTTCTCTAATGATTACAACTCAAGGCGGTTTACATAGGCAGACTTTTCACAAACCCGAAGGTTTTTACAATTTACAGAATGTTCTATCTTTCAAGAACCACACTCAAACAGATCTTTCTTTCTGGATTTAGCCTTCTTTCTTTAGCCACCCGTCTGCCTTCTGCTGGCTGATAAGAGGCTTCCCTGCTCCCACCAGAGACGCAGCTGACTTCAGCACACTCCTCCTCCCACGAGGCAGCTGGAACTCAGCTTGTAATCAGCCGCAGTTTTCAAGGTCTGCTGCTTGCAGAGACTTCCGGCAGTCCCGAGCTCATGACCTTGAGATCTTCAGTTGTTATCTTCGGGCAAACGGAGGCCTTAACCCTCTCGGCTAAATCTTCTGCCCTTTGTGAACTTTGTGTTGAAAAGCGGTATATAAATACTATTGATTGATTGATTGATTGATTCTTGGATTCAGCATCCTCAAAGTACCCTAAGTGGATTAAACATCCTTGGCAATTTTGTTAAGTGCCCTTTGTAGGCCTGTGCTGTGGTAGCGTTGCATGTTTCATCGAGGCTGTCGGTTCACAGGACCCAGGCCTTTGGGCTGGCCTAAACTGACCAGGAAAAGAGATCCCGGCAGCAACTCAACTTGGCTTCCTCCCATGGGCCTTCAGGGTCCTCAAGTCGCAGAGTCCCACCTGTTTGAGCAAGCGGGAGGAGCCACCTGCTCAAAGGATGCCCTCCTTCAGTGAGAGAGAGAGAGAAGAAGTGGTTCCAGCAGGGGACACACGCAGTGATGTCATGCAGGGGGTACGCGAGTACCGGCTTCTAGGATTACGGCTGGCCCCGCCCATTCGCCCGCCCACTCTAGACTCCGCCCCCTGCGACGTTTGAATTTCCTGCACGTTTGAGTTGCCTGCATGTTCTCAGAGCCAGGCAGGCAGGCAGGCAGCGAGCGGAGCCTTTCCTTGCCTTGCCACTGAAAAATGAGTTGCTCTGGGGTTTTAACAGGATGCCAGGCCTCCTTCACATGTTCTGGGGGTGCTGTGGAATACTGTTGCAACTGTTGGGTCAGTTTAAAATCATCTGAGGCCTCAAAAAGGGCTTTTTTCATGTCCCTTCCTGCCACGACCTCACTTCCGGCTTATGACGTCACTTCCGGTGGGCGGGTCCCGACACGTGCCAATCAAAAGTGAGTACCTGTTCTTAAATCATTTCGATGACACCACTGGACACACGACTCACCTGTCCTCCATGATCTGGCACATGTTGTAGATGGCGCTGTGTCCCAGGTGAGTCCCCAGCAGGTTGCGCATGAGCTGCAGGGCAAACGGCAGAGCAGCAGCTTTCAACGTGAACCTTCTGCATGGTGGCGTTGTGCAGGGGGCGGCGCTGGGAGGCATACTTCCAGGGGTGCGCCCCTCACCTGCAGGAGCTGCGCCCCATGCCTGCTGCCTCCCCCCAGAGGACTGGGGACGCCGTGCATGGTCTCCCCGGCCCTCAGGAGACCTTCTGGAGCCCGAACATCATAGGACAAAAGTGACAATTTTGGGACATTTTCTGAGACCTTCTGGAACCAGAAGCGACAATTTTGGGTCTCCGGGAGGCCTCAGAAGGCCAGGTGTGGCTCCCCAGCTCTCAGAATGCCCACCAGGGGCTGCCCTCTTGAAAAGAAAGGGGGTAGGAGGGGCAGCCCCCAGAGTGGAGATGGGGGGCCGTGACCGAGAGTGGGAGGGGGCAATTGTGCCTCCCCTCCCTGCCCAGCACCCAGAGGGATTTCCCCGCCTCGCACCCCCCGAGGTACGCCAGTGCTTTTGCAGAACCCTCACAACTGCGCAGCAAAAATCTGCTCAGTTTTGCAACAAGGACGTTCTCAGAGCTCTACACCCTCTCCCTGATAATGGAAGGAAGTGGGCAGGAACCCACCTCTCCGCCAAACCCCAAACAAACCAGGCCAAACTAGGCACTTGACCTCAATCGCAGGACATGTATGAAGACAAGCAGGGTCGGCTCTAGCAGCTGCGGGGCCCAATGTGGGGCATTCCTGCGGGGGCCCCCATTCACCAAGAAGAGCGCTGTTCGTGCCACGTGCAAAGCATGGCATGTGGAAGTAGTTGGTGGCCCACCTTGCGCTGCTCAGAGGCAGAGGCAGGTGGGAGAGACAGAGGCAGGTGGGAGAGTAAAGCTGCTCTGCTCGCCCCACTGACTTAGAGCCCATTGAGATCCCAGCTGCAGCCACAGGCAATGTGCTCACCCTGCTAGTGCGGGGCCCCCTGAAGTGCGGGGCCCAACGTGAAGACATTGGTCACCCTGGCTGAAAGCCGGCCCTGAAGGCACGAGCCCTGAGAGAGGGACCCACCTTCCAGCAAGGCTCGCAGAGCTCCTTCACATTGATGGTCCGGCACAAGGTGATGATGAAGACGGGGAGGGTCTCGGAAGGCAGGCAGTTGTAGCAGACCACCGCGTCCAGCACTTGCAGGGAAACCTGGGCAGGACAAGGGGGAAAGTGATTCCCTGGCCGGGGGGGGGGGCTTTTGCACATCCTCCGTCTATACCGACACAGTTTTACACGACGCTCCCTCAGCCGGGCTCTGCAACCTTTGATCTCATCAGATCAAGATGGCAATGCCCAAACCTTGAGAGATTTGGTGAGGTCCGAGATGGTGGTGCCCAGGGAGCAGCCCCAAATGTGCCCCTTGACATCCCCCACACCCGCATTGTCACTGACCTCAATGTCGACTGCGGAAGACGTCTGGACACACAAGAGGCAGATCATGCTGAGGAAAGAACAGCGGGGTCAGCGGTTTGGTTTTTAAGCACACTGGCCCACCACCAGACCCTTCACTGTAGCATTGCTAAGATCAGGGACTCGGGTCTGCATAGGAAGTCCACCCTAACCATCCCAAAGTCATGAGGACTAGTGGCCTTACCCAGCTGTCCTGCCATCCTAGTTAAGTTCCACTTTTCTCATGCTTTCTCAAGCTTTTAACTTTTTTTTTCTTTCTAAATAAAAAAAATTCAGGGTGGCCTCTGGTACCTGTGGAGGCGGATCTAAGGGGGGGCAAATCTGTAAGTTTTGCAAGAAGCCTTACCCTGTCATCAGTGGCGTCATTCAAATGATTTAGGAACAGGAACTCACTTTTGATGGGCACTTGTCAGGAACCCGGAACCAGCCATGGAGCCCGTTAGGATCCGGAACGCCCGTTCTGGTCCGTTCCCCCTGAATGACATCACTGCCTGTCATGTCAATCCCTCCTCTCCCTTGCTGCTGTAGCCAGTCAGCAACGCCAAGATGTTGCTGTTCCCTGTGAGGATTGGCTAGAACAGTGCAGGAGAGGAGTGATTTCCACTGCAAGGTAAGGCTTCTTGCAAATCTTACAGATTTGCCCCCCCCTTAGATCCGTCTCTGGGTACCTGTATATTGCTTATTGCTCTTCTTTTTCTGTTGACACTATACTACTGTTTTTATCCCTGGCTATACGATTGCTTAAACTGACTTTTGCTGCAGACCCTGACTGTTTTTATATATTGGACTATTCAAAATGTTTTTTTACTGTAGGTTTATAAGGAAATATTTTTGTCAGTTGCCTCTGGCATTTTCCTGGGCAAGGGAAAAGCACGACAGAACGTTTTAAAAATAAATAAGTGCAACATCACAACATAATATACATGTTGTATCTTACAAGTGCACCAAATGCCTTCTGGACAGCATTTCCTGCAAAGAGCGAAACATCAACAAGGGACCGCCTCCTTCCATATAATCCTACCCTTACTCTTAGATCATCTGGGGGGGGGCCCTTTTGACTGTGCCGCCACCAGGAGAAGTGAGAGGGGCGGCGGCCAGGAAGAGGGCCTTCTCAGTGGTGGCCCCCCAACTTTGGGATACCCTCCCCTTAGAATTGAGAACTGCTCCCTCTTCGTTAACATTTCGGCGGGGGCTGAAGACCTTTTTATTTCAAAAAGCTTTTAACTGCCGGCTGGCTAGTTCACTTTTATATTTTATACCTTATGACCCACAGGGCTTGTTGTTTTTAAATTTTATTGCTTTGTTTTAATTTTGTTTTATTGTATTGTTTTAATATTGTTAATATTGTTTTTAAATTGTTTTTTGTGTTGAATTTTATATTGTAATGCCGCCTTGGGTGCCTTCGGGCAAAAAGGCGGGATAGAAATCTAATAAATAATACATAATAAAAATAACAACAACAACAACAACAACAACATCAAAGACAAATAAAGGTCATATCAGGGGTCTCCAAGCTACGGCCCGAGGGTCTCAACCAGCCCGCTACAAGATTTTATCTGGCCAACAGTAACATTATTTTGTCAGAGCATTTGCTAATGTTTGACATTTTCACCCATTATATATCATTTCTCAGTTTACGCATGGCATCGTTTCTTTCTAATTGTCACATTTCTCTTTTGCTCTGAATCATATCCTGCCGATTACGAAAAAAGATCCAAGCAAAATATATTCATTCATTTAAATTTAATTCATGCATTTATATAACGATTTTGAGTTTTTTGGTTTTTGTCCATGAAAATCTGGTCTATGCAGAAGTCAGGCTGACAGTTTCGACTCTAACCAGGATTCATTCCGAGCTTGTTGCTATGCCCTGTTGTAAAATCCAGGCACTCTTGCTTATCAGAGGCCATTGCCATGCACCATTCCTATGCGAGCTGACCTGTAGTTCGGAGGCAGAGAGAGAACGCTCTTTCTGTTTCCCCCTTCCCCTCCTGAGAACGCTCGGAGATAGCACAAAGGGGGGCCTCCTCGAACTGACAGGCAGAACTGCATACCAAGCTAATGAGAGGATGCTTAGAGTTAGCAAAGGGGAAAAGCTAATGGGAAAACAGCTTTTGCACAAAGCAGCAACAAATGGGTGGCCTTCAGGTGTAAGGTGAGAAGACCACCAGCCAATTAGATGCTCTGTATATGTAGTAAACCTGCTCATACATATGCTAATAATGTAAAACAAATATGCAATAAAGGGAGGCTGGGACAAGGAGGTTCTCAGGTTTTTTACTCCAGACCAAGCTTGTGTCCTTTGACTCTTTCATTCTCTCCGGAGAATCCCTACACAAGCTAATGGGAGATTTGAAGCCAGGGCTTACTGGACCATGTTGGCAATATAATCGTCCAGGTAGCAGCTGTTGAACTTGACCAGGTTGACCAGCACCAGCAGGAACTCCGAAGTCAAACCAACATCCATCCACTGGAGGACAAAATCCGCTGAAGAGGAAGCAAAGAGGGTTAAAATGCAGCAGGCATCTGAGGCTGTCTGTTATGGAAACGCCCCTTTGGATCAGGCAAAAGCGACTCGCATTTTCTAACCTCCAGGGGTTCACAGAAGTAGCAAATAGCCCTTTTTTTCCCAAGACCCATCAAAACGTTCGCCTGCTCCATCGTAAGATGAAACTATTGCCTCGTTGGATCATCCTAAGGCATTTCATTTGGCTCCTCAGGCAGGCTACAGAGCCAGACAGCCCTCCTGGGACTGTACAGTGGGCCCTCGGTATCCGCAAGGATCCATCCCGCAACCACGCGGATACTGTATTCCACGGATAATTAAATCCGCAACTGGATGGTCTCAGAGGACTTCATGGACGCGGGGAAGCCTCCTGAGAGGCCACCACTTGGTAGAACATCAAGACAGTACAACATCAAGACTCGGTACAACATCAATTTCAGGGAAATTAAAGTCAGGAAACGTGGCAGGTCTCGGTAAATCCCCACCAGGAGCAAGAATTCACCACCATTACTGTTAAATCACGGCTCGAAATCGTTCGGCGGCAGCCTACCCAATTCCTCTTCCAAGTAAGTGATGTATTTCCCGTTGTCCGTCAGAGCCTTGAAGACTTCCAGGCGCTCTTGCAGGTCTTCGTTGGAAGGGTAATCCTTGATCACCTTGAAAAAGTGAGCCCGGAGGATCCCCAGCCTTTCGCCCTTGAAGTCGGGACGCAAGAAAAACCACGCTGGATCAGGCCGGCTCGGGAGTTCATTCCCCCAGCGGCCCCCATCCAGCGGCATCATGCAGCTGGAATGCTGGGCGGGGGGAACGGGCGGGCTGCCGCTCACCTGTTCCTCCCGCCCAGCGGGGCAGGGAAGACGGCGAAACAGAGCGGTACGCAACGGGCAGGCTGCCGCTCACCCGTTCCCCCCGCCCAGCATTCCGGCTGCATGACGCCGCTGCCCCCATCGGCTGCCTCTGGGAACACCCAGGCAGGCGAGAAAGGCGGGCTTCTCTCCAGGAGCTTCCCCAGCCACTGGGATTCAGGGCAGACCCACAGTTTGGGGAACTCTGGATGCAAGGCTGGGCACATGTGTGCTGCCTGTCCCCACTCGCTTTCCCTTACCTGCCCTTGAATGATGGCCTTCAGGAGGTGCAGCACAGCATGTCTGGCCTCAGCTGGGCGGTCTGGCTGCAGCATGTCCGCCACCGCCTTCCAGATGGCCTCCACCGCGTG
The DNA here is from genome assembly GCA_029204185.1 of Lerista edwardsae. Classification (NCBI taxonomy): domain Eukaryota; kingdom Metazoa; phylum Chordata; class Lepidosauria; order Squamata; family Scincidae; genus Lerista; species Lerista edwardsae. Next base: position 566,575 of record JAJKFI010000147.1, on the reverse strand, counting down.
CTGAGGGTACAAAACACTCCCCATTAAGCCCAGCCCTGCCTCGGGTCCTCAGAGGATGCCGTCTCCTTCCTTTCATTCCTGATCTCCTCCCTCCCACAAAACATTCCCTGCCTTCCACAGTGTGTGTGTGTGTGTGTGTGTGTGTGTGTGTGTGTGTGTGTGTGTGTGAGAGAGAGAGAGAGAGATTAACACACTTGCCTTCTGAGTTGGTACTGAAGTCAATCTTGCGTGCGTGCTGAGAGTTCTACTATAGCACTACCAAAGCACTACTATAAGGACGGAGAATAAAAATCCAACCTTTTCTATTGTTACGCAAGTCCTTTGGCTAAATACTCCCTTGGTAACAGCAAATGTTAGTTTACACGCTCAGCTAATTTTGATATTTCAGAGCATGTACAGTATGTTCATTTTTTTTTTTTAGTGCTTGCTTTAGGAGAAAGCGACTGCTAGACACAGTGGGTCGCGAGCCAATTTTTGGCGGGTCTCAAAAAGTTTTTGAAACGTTAAAATAAAAAACCTTTGCAAGCACACTCCTGCTCAGACCGCAGAAGAAAATGGTGAGCTGAAATGCTAAGCTCTGATGAGGCAAACTTCATTCCCTCAAATTAAAATGTCAAATTTTCCCATTTTCCCTAGTAATTGACATGCCACAGACTAGATCGTGTGTGATCCCAGTTGCAGCCGTTTGTCTGGGCTGGAGGCCTCTTAACATAAGAACATAAGAAGAGCCCTGCAGGATCAGGCCAAAGGCCCATCTAGTCCAGCTTCCTGTATCTCACAGCGGCCCACCAAGTGCCCCAGGGAGGCACGAGACAACAAGATGCTTGCATCCTGTGGCCACTCCCTTGCACCCGGTACCTCTTAACTAAGCACATCTTGCGCTCCAGTTTCAGTCTTCTGCGTTCTCTGGAATGACTGTACAGGACTGAAGGGACAGTCCTTGAACTTCTTTTCTAAGGAGGGGCTAGAAAATGACTACACACAAGTATTATCTGCAATGTCTAGAACAGCGTCAGGAGCACAGGTCCCTCGTTATTATTAATTAATAAAATATGGTTTCTGTCTAGAACTTGGAGTTCTACTTTCCGCAGCTCTCTGGCCAGCTAAGCCTTCTGTGTTGGGGCAGACCCACCTCTTCAAACTTCTTGGTTTTTGCAACCTCGCAGATCTGGCCGATGGCCCGGATCCGATTGTTCAAGCCACATTCCAGGCTCAGTTCCTGAAAGCAAAAGAGAGGAGAGCGTTAGACAATCCCAGGTCATTCACAGCCCAATTATGTCACGGGGTAGGGTGAGGCCAAAGCAATTCCTGAGCATAGCGAATTTAGGAGAAGGTAAGTGGAACCTATGTCTAAAAGAACATCCCCCCTTTGGGATCTCGGCTCAAGTACAGGGAGGCCATTGCTTGCTTGCTTGCTTGCTTGATAATATTTATTGGCCGGGTATGAGTACCATTGGATTCAGGACCCACGGACTTGACTTGGAGCACAATCCTAACCTGGAGTTAGGCCAGCACAGTTAGGCCAGCAAAATTCGTCTGGCACAAGGAGTGGTTTGTCTCCACTCCTAAATATAAAGTATGTTTGGACCACTCTTGGAGTCGTCGTCATCATCATCATCATCATCATCATCATCAATCTTTATTAGGCATAGTATCAGAAAAGATAACCATGGAACACAATAATAGTATTAAATATAAAGGTAAATATGAGATAAAACAATACAATAAAAAATACAAGGGAACACTCAGGCATCAGTTGTAAAGTTGGTCATCTCTGTTCCACGTCTTGATATTATAACAATAAGAAAACTTGACACTTGGCTTAAGGCTGCCACATTGTTGGAGGCAAGCAGCCGACGTACTATAGTAGTGTCTTGGTTGCACTTTAAGTTAGCCAAAAGGGGGGTTTGAATCTAATATCCTCATAAAGAGGACAATAAATTATAATATGAATTAATGATTCGACGACCCCCAACAGACAAGTACAGTTTAGAGATAACAACGGCTGTCGAGAAAATCTGGCCTCCAACTCACGAGAGGGAAAAACATTACATCAAGCCTGTGAAAGAACACGACGATATTTTGGATCATGCAAGTATCTAGGACATTGACCTAAAACAAGTGGTAATTGGAATTTACTCCACTCTTGGAATTCCCCTCCACTCTTGGAGTCAGAGAGGCCAGCACACCGACGGGCACCATCCTCCTTGACTCCAAGAATGGTACAAACACCTTTATGGTGGTCCTTGTGCAGTGATGTCATGCAGGGGGTACGTGGGGGTACGCGAGTACCAGTTTCTAGGATTACAGCTGGCCCCGCCCATTCGCCCGCCCACTCGTCGACTCTGCCCTCTGCAACGTTTTAATTTCCTGCATGTTTGAGTTGCCTGCATGTTCTCAGAGCCAGGCAGGCAGGCAGGCAGCGAGCGGAGCCTTGCCTTGCCTTGCCACTGAAAAATGAGTTGCTCTGGGGTTTTAACATGAGGCCAGGCCTCCTTCACATGTTCTGGGGGTGCTGTGGAATACTGTTGCAACTGTTGGGTCAGTTTAAAATGGTCTGAAGCCTCAAAAAGGGCTTTTTTCATGTCACTTCCTGCCACGACATCACTTCTGGCTTATGACGTCACTTCCGGTGGGCGGGTCCCGACACATGCCAATCAAAATTGAGTACCTGTCCTTAAATCATTTAAGATGACACCACTGCCCTTGTGCCGGCCAAACTTTGCTGGCCTAACTGTGCCGGCCTAACTCCAGGTTAGTATTGTACCCTTAATGCTGGTCCTCACATCTGGAGGGCGTTACTTGACCTCCCAGGTGCAACAGGAAGCACCTTTGAGTCACGTCTGGAAGTCCTATCAAGACCAATCCATGGATTTCGGCATCCACGGGGGCCCTCAGAACAGACTCCAACTGCAGTGTCAAAAAACACACAACCATCGTGCCCTTTTCACTGGCTGATGACAGAACAGTTGGCACCAAGCAAACACAAGATGTTGGGGGTAGTCACAGGGCAAGGACAACCTTCCATGATTCTGCCACCTGCTCTATGTTAACCTTTGCCTTCTCCACGGTCTCCAGGCTTCTAATCTCAACACAGAGTGCCAACAGCACCACTTTTTACCTTGAGTATTTCTGCAGTGATGATAAATTCCGTCTGCTTGCCTTCCGATGACTTGGAGTTCGGCCGGGACTGCCCAAGGCCCAAGAGGCTCTTAAACTTCTCCTTCAGACCAGGATCTTTGCCCTGCGGTTTCGCCATCGTGGACTAAGAAAGCATGGAGGACTCTGGGAGGGCGACAAGACCCGAGAACTCTCACTAGTGCTGTTAGCAGAACACAGTCAATGCAGATATTTCTCAAGACAATCAACTGGGTGTCAAGCCCACCCACACCCAAGATGTACCTGGAGCTTCCATCCTTCCATTCAACAGCTCCATCCTGTTCCCTGGGGAGGGAATGCAGGAGGAGGGGCTGTAATTGCAGGGGAAATCCATTAAAATTGAGTGCCACGTGGGCTAGAACAGACAACAGAAAATTTTTCTTCACCCAGTGTGTGAACACCCAGAGTTCCAGTCAGTGGAACTCTATGCCACTGGATGGGGGGCTGGGGTCTAGCCTAAATGCCTTTAAAAGAGAACTGGACAGATTTCTGGAAAAAAAGTCCATCACAGGATAGAAGTCGTGGTTCTAGAAGGAGGCTATCTCTGAATGCCAGGTACATGGGAGCTGCAACAGGAAACAGGTGTCTTGTGTGTTCCCAGATGCATCTGGTGAGGCGACGTGAGACACAGGAAGCTGGACTAGATGGGCTTATTAGCTGGACTAGATAGCCCTTTGGTCTTATCCAGCAGTCCTGTTCTTATGGGATCACTGCAAATAGGTTTAGGGAGCCTGAGAGAAGGGCTGCTAGAATTCTCCATTTTTTTCCACTGCTAAGCCTGACTAGATACCAGCATCAACGGATAGTATATTATGTGCATATTATAAAGTACATATTATGTACTTCATAACAAAGGGCCAACAAATGGCAACTCATAGTACACAACACCTGGTGCAGAACTCTCAGCGCGCGCGCGCGCACACACGCACACACACACACACACCATAAGATTGACTTCAGTACCAACTCAGAAGGCAAGTGTGTTAATAAAAGTAAATACTTACTTACTTATGACTCTATAACAAAAATATAAACAAGGTCAACACCTATGGCATCCTTGGCATACTCAGCACATTATGCTCAAATTTTCTTAGCAGCTGAGCAAAATGTTACAATCCTGGAGGTCACAAGAATCCATATTGTGTTCTGCAGAACTGGCAAATCAGCAAGGGAAATTATGAACCCATTTCTCAGATGCTACTATGAAAGACTCCTGAGCCCCTAAGGAACCCCCTAATTGCCCTGCTGGGTAAAGCCTAAGAACAGTTACTCTCCACTCCCGAAGTTGAGCTGTATTTTCTCCGCTTTGGGGCACATGCTGAAGTCCTTTTTCTTGCAACGATCATGTTCATGTTTAATATTCTAAATTGTTCAAGGATTTTTGCTTTCAGACCAACAACATCAAAACGGCACATTGTTCTATGGACTGATGCTCTGACTGTGTTGCCCAAGGATTAGCCAACAATTATCAGGCATTATCAACCTGATAATTAGCAGTTCTCACCAACCAACTTGTATCCATTTAAGCAAAAACAGCCAAAATTACTCATCAAATCTATCACCACAGACTTAGGAAGGAACAGTACCAGTCCAGCTGACCTTGGCACACTGGCTTCTATGGAGACCAACTGGCCTGAGAATTTTATCACTGTATTGGTTAAAACGTTGTACTGTTTGTGCATCTCTTTGGTTTTGTGAATGTTATTAACCACGTTGGGAGTTCACCGGATGAAGGAAAGCCAGGCGGAACCTTTATTCAATAAATGTCCATAAAATAACAAGAGTGACTATCTTGCTCATAGCAGTCACGGTTTGTGTTTTTGTTTTGCAATAAACACAGAGAGCGAGTGAGAGAGAATGAATGCTCAACCCTTATCCAGACATCTGAAATCCAGACATATTTGTCCAAGACTATTAAAAAAACAACAACATTCTAACGTGCAAACACAATAGTCTTGTGCTCATTCCCATGCAAGGGCTGCAAGTTCTATTCTCTGCAGGCCAGCAGACACCCAAATGGTGAACAGAGCAAAAGGAAACATGTCTCATTACATTTATGCAGTTGCTCCAAAATCCAGACCCAGTCCAGTCCAGATAAGGGATAATCAGCCTCTCGTCTCTTTCGGTGAGTGAGTGAGAATTTATGTATCTGCACATTCTGGGTCACTCAACTAAAAATAACCAGAATTCTTGCATTAACACTGATTGAATAAGGCCAGTATCTTGCGCATGGTTGTCGGTTTCATTCTTTTGCATTACCTTGCCACCCTTGGGGAAAACACACACACATACAAGGCAACACCAAACTGATTCCCCAAACCAGAAGGAACCAAAATGATGCAACAAATGTGTTGATTTCAAGGAACTGATATTTTTGCTCATTTGCACTCCTTGCATTTTGCTTGGAAAAGAGGGTGGGGAGGAAATAACAGGCGGCGGCGGCGGCGGCAGCTGCAGAACTCCTGGGGGCCAGAACTGGGAGGGGGGAGAGGGGGTTAAGCCTCTATTTCCCCCCTCCACATACCCCAACCTGCCCCCACCCTCTTTAATACCCCCTCTTTCCCCCCCCCATGGTCAACCCCCCCCGCCCCACTCACCTTCCCGCAGGCGCTCCTCCCCCTCCCGAACACGCCCTCCAACAGGCTCCCCCCGCCACCCTCGGTCCCTTTAAGCGGAAACGTCACCGGGCTCCGCTTCCGGGTTGGGGCGCGAGGCGGCGGGCTTGGGCGCCGCGGGGGATTCTGGGGGTCGTAGTCCCGGGCTGCGGAGCCATGTGTGCCGGGCGCGGGGTCTCCTGCAGGCTGCCGCGGCGCCGCCGGACTGGGGGTGAGATGCTGGCGGGGGCGGGAGCCGGGCCGGTGCGGCTGGGAAGAATGCAAGAGGAGGAGCAGGGGAGGCCTGGATTGATGCTGCATTGTTATTAATCATTATTAATTGATTATTAATAATTACTAATAATATTAGCGTCCTCTTTTCCCAGCGGCGGCTGGCGCTTCCCGCTGAGGTTTTTCCCCCCTTTCTCTCTCTGCAATCCGCATGCGTTGCATTGCATAGGCAAGGTAACGTTGCACGCGCAACTGCTGCCCGCCTGAGCCCGACCGACCTCCCTCCGCCGCAGGCCGGCGGGCTCTGGCCGGCAGCGGCAGCAGCATCCCTGCAACGCTCTCGCCCAGGACCAGGAGGGGAGCCTGGACGTGCCTGCCTGCAAGGCAGGGCTCGGCCAGTGAGCTCCCGCCTCTCCCTGTCCGTTGCCTGCTCACCTGGGACCAGCTCACCTGTGCCCGAGCCTCCTAGGGCTGCCGACCCTTTTCCCGGGCCCCCCTTTTCTGTCCTCAACAGCAGCCAGCCTGGCATGCAAAGCCCATGCTGCATGTATGGATGGCTCACATGGATGTCATGTCACCCTGTACTATGTATGTGTATACAGCACTTCCTCCAAGGAGCTCAGGGGGGCGCTGTCATAGTTCCCCTCCCCAGGTGCAGGGGAGTGGCCGCAGGATGCAGGCGTCTGGTTGTCTCGTGTGCTCCCTGAGGCTTCTGGTGGGCTCCTGCGAGATGCAGGAAGCTGGACTAGGTGGGAACTTTGGCCTGATCCAGCAGGGCTGTTCTTTTCTTCCCTTTCTCTTCTCCCCGCAACAGCCCTGTGAGGTAGGTGAGGCTGAGAGATGGTAACTAGCCCAAGCTTTGTGGCTCAGTGGGGATTTGAACATGGATCACGCCTAAGTCCAATTCCCAAACCACAACCCCAGTGTTTCCCAAACTGCGGGTTGAAACCCACTTGGCGGGTCAGGACCCAATTTCTGGTGGGTCCCGCAAAGCCCCCAGTGAAAACAGAATGATGGTGGAAATATCATGGCGTGGTGGCGCAGCGGGTTAAACCGCTGCTGCTGGGCTTTCCGACTGGAAGGTTGGGAGTTCAAGACTATGCGACAGAGTGAGCGAGCTCCTGTACTGTCACTTGCCCCAGCTCCTGCCAACCCAGCAGTTCGAAAGCACCTAAAAATGCACGTAGATAAATATATGCCAATAAAGGTTTTTGTATTGTATTGTAAGTAGATAAATAGGGACCACTTCGGTGGGAAGGGAACGGCGTTCCGTGCACTATGGTGTAGAGTCATGCCGGCCACATCACAGAAGCTTGTCCTCTGACAAACGCCGGCTCTACAGGCTTAGAAACAGAGATGAGCACCGCCCCCCTACAGTCGGTCACGACTAGACCATCCGGTCGTGGGCAAACCTTTACCTTTAATTGCCTCAATCAGAGAGCTTCTAACTGCCCTGCAAAGAGCTGAGCTCCTGAGATCACCTGTTTAAAAAGTCTCCTAAAACTAGGTGGGTCCCAGTAGAGTGCCATTGTTAAAAGTGGGCCCTGGCGATAAAACATTTGAGGACCACTGCATTAACACCATTCTGGCTTTCATGCAGCCGCTGAACTCAGTGGGACTTCTGAGCAGCTGAGTTTGCTCCAAGAAAAACACAAGTAAAGAACTGGCATGTTTGCACTTCTTTCTGGTTAGGAATGCATAGAATAGAATTGCCACCTTTTGGGGTTTTTTTCTGGGCCTGGCTGCTATGCTCTGCATTGATCTGTGCTAGAGATTGTCCTTTCTAACCTAGAAAGCAAACTGCGAAGTCAAGGAAAATGGGGGGGGGATTGGTTTTGTGGCTGCTTGGAGGATATTGGCCGTGCAAATGGGCAGGATGTCAGGTGGGCTCTTTGCAGCTGCACAGAGGAGCCGTGCCCAGCGCCTTGTGAAATGTTTGCCATTTGCTAAAATCCCTCTGGAATCCTCTCCAGCGGGCAGCGAACCCCCCAGCGCAGCAGTCCGCCCCCCAAAGAGACTTTTACGGAGGGCAAAGGTCAGCCTGGCCTACGAAGCTCCGGATCGCCCTTGTGCAGGGGAAGCGGACGAAACCGAGGCCACTAAACCAAAATGGGAGCCGCCGAACTGGGAGCGACAGCTGGCCAATATCCGGGAAATGAGAGCCGAGAGAGACGCCCCAGTGGATCAGATGGGGGCTGGGAAATGCTTTGACAGTGACGCACCCCCAGAGGTGAGCAAGTTGGGGTTTATCTCATTTTATCTCATTTTCCACCAGTCTTTGCTTTGGGTCAGCCTGCCTGGCTGTCTCTTGGCTCATAGTGTCAGCTTTTGATCGTCTGCACTGGATATTCCCTGCTTCTTTTATTTTGCCTTGATAATTCAGAACTGCAGGACTAAATTCAATAGGTCAAGGTGGGAGAAAACTTGTTTTTTGGTAGATTTTGGTGTTTTCCAAAGGTAGAAGTGTAGAAAGTCGTGTTTTGATTCAAAATGTACACTCTGCTTATAAATAATAGTTGCTTTTAAAGTGTACTAGGTAGGCGATCTAGGTGGCATGGTGTCAACAGTGGCAGCCACAGTTGTGACCCATTTACCTCCTCCATTCAACAATAAACAAAAACAACATAAAATTATTTTATTTTTTGCAGATTTCAGGCTTGTTTGTTTTGTTAGCAAAAATGAGAAAGTGATGTTGTGTGCTTTTGTTCCATTATCACAGTTTTCTCCCACCACTATCAATAGGACTTACTCAGTGGTGTCATCTAAATGATTTAAGAACAGGTACTCACTTTTGATTGGCACGTGTTGGGACCCGCCCACCGGAAGTGACGTCATAAGCCGGAAGTGAGGTCGTGGCAGGAAGGGACATGAAAAAAGCCCTTTTTGAGGCCTCAGACCATTTTAAACTGACCCAACAGTTGCAACAGTATTCCACAGCACCCCCAGAACATGTGAAGGAGGCCTGGCATCATGTTAAAGTGACCCAACAGTCCCAAAACCCCAGAGCAGCTCATTTTTCAGTGGCAAGGCAAGGCAAGGCTCTGAGAACGTGCAGGAAATTCAAATGTTGCAGGGGACGGAGTCGACAGGTGGGCGGGCGAATGGGCGGGGCCAGCCATAATCCTAGGAACTGGTACTCGTGTACCCCCGCGTACCCCCTGCATGACATCACTGAACTTACTTCAGACAGCCCTAGGAGTGCAGTGTTAGGTCCAACGCTAACCAACTTTCCGGCACGGATGTAGCTGTGCCAATGGGGCATGTGCTGCATCCTGCAGTTGTGGGACGGCAGTCACAGAGCCCTCCTCTAAGGGAATGTTTGTTTCCTTACCTCAAAGCTTCATTGCCCCTACCCCAGTGCTAGAAGGCTGGCTAGGATTGCACCCTTAGTCTTTTAATACACTTAACTCCTTTTTATTGCTTTTTAGGGCCCGCTCAGCCTCGATTCCTCAAACGGCGGGTTGCCCGTTGTTCATTTTGACGTGCACGAGTAGAGATTCCTCGGTGGGAATCCCCTTTACAGGTCAGGGAGGGAGGGAGGTTTCTGAGCTGGCCTCTCCCTGCCTGGCTTCCCCCATCTTGGTGGCACCAAGAGAGACCTACCAAAATTCCCCAAATGTCCTCCAGACCCGTCAGAAAGGGGTGGAAGAGCTCACACTAATGGCTTGGACATATGCCTGTTTTGCGCTTTGTGCATGCTCATCTTCACCATGTCCAGCCTAAGCTGTTCAGCTAAGCTGGGGTGTGTGTGTTAGTGGCTCTTTTCGCAGGTTATCTAGTCTGCCACCTCCATTCTCCCTGATGTTAACTCTCCATCCCCTTTTGGCCCCCACAGGTTAGGCGCTACCAGGTTCTGTTGTCGCTCATGCTCTCCAGCCAGACCAAAGATCAGGTGACTTCGGCGGCCATGATGCGCCTGAGGGAGCATGGCCTCAGTGTGGATCGCATCCTAGAGATGGACGATGGGACTCTTGGCCAGCTCATTTACCCTGTGGGGTTTTGGAAGGTGCGTAATGGATCTCTCTGTGTGTGTGTGTGGGGGGGGGGAACATCAGTGGCATAGCTCAGGGGGACAGGGGAGTACATCAGCTGCCGCCCCCTGGCTGGACAAAGAGGCTCCCCCTCTGGTGTCTGGGAGGTGGTCTGAGACTGGAGAAGGCCGCAAGCAATGCTATTTTCCTTCTTGCACAGCACCAGAATCAGGGGACATCCGTTAAAATTGACTGGCAGGAGAGTCTGAACAGATGAAAGGAACACACATACTAAGGACACAATCCTAACCAACTTTCCAGCGCCGCGGTAAGGTTAATGTGGCTCTGAGGAACAGTAACAAACATTCCCTTTCCTTGAGGAGGCCTCCGTGAGTATTGTTCCGTGACAGAATGCAGTGCAGGCCCCATTTGGCACAGCTCTGTCGGTGCTGGAAAGGGGGCTAGGATTGCACCCCGAGACTTTCATAGCTGGAAACTAGAAGCTAAAAACTGCAAATTGAAAATGTCAAAAACTAAAAAGCTAAAACTAAAAGTGGAACTATCCAACAAGCTAAAACTGAGAACTAAAAAGCTGAGAACTAAAACCAACAACTGAAAAGCTAAAGACTAAAAACTGTTCTAGTTTTCGTGGTTTAGCTTTCAGTCCTTTTAGGGTTTCATTTCTTTATGCAAAGAAAATGTAGAACCTGACCGCCTTTTAATTGTTTTAATTAAAACGGCTAAAAGGACGCATTTATTGACTCAGTGTGGCGTTAACCCAGGGAACGCCTTGCCACAGGGTGTTGTGATGGATGTTGTGTTGCGCTGGCCTGGACTCCTTCAAGAAGGGATTGGACAGATTTCTGGAGGGGAGGAAAACCCCTCCAGAGTTATGTCCCTTTGGGCTTGGGTTGAGTTATTTGTTTGCCCGCCAGACCCGTTAACCGTGTCCTTCTCTCTCCTCCACAACTGCAGAACAAAGTGAAATACATCAAGCGGACCACGGCGATCCTGAAGCGCGACTATGCCGGCGACATCCCCAAGACGGTTGCTGAGCTGGTGAAGCTGCCCGGGGTCGGACCCAAGATGGCTCACCTGGTGATGGACGTTGCCTGGCAGGACATCTCGGGAATCGGTAATGCCGTCCTGCTCCGGAGGAATGGCCCGGCTCAGCTCCTTCAGGACAGGCAGGGAACCAGCTGCCTCACGGTCCCTGGGACAGCAGGGCTTCTGCATGACAGCCTGCAGTTCTGTGGCAAGGGGGCGTTAGGCCTCCCCCCCCCACTTCCTGTTTCCAGTTCAGCCCAGAGGCGGATCTACAGGTAGGGCAAAGCTCTAAGTGTTGCAAGGAGCCTCACCCTGTCATGTAAACCCCTCCTCTCCCTTGCTGCTGTAGCCAGTCAGCAACGCCAAGATGGTGCTGTTCCCTGTGAGGATTGGCTAGAACGGTGCAGGAGAGGAGTGATTTCCACGGCAAGGTAAGGCTCCTTGCAAAACTTAGAGCTCTGCCCTCCCTTAGATCTGCCTCTGGTTCAGCCTCTAGCATTTCCTCATGTGCCCTTCTTTCGATCCCCTCCATCCTCTTCGTCACTTTCCCGCCTTGGTTTGCACTTTCCTCTCTGGTTTGCTCAGCTCCTCCTTAAATCTGTAGGCCAGGATGGTCAAACATGAAGCCTGCCATCTTGGGTACAGCTCCTGGAAGCAGTTTAATTGGCCCCCATTCTAACTGATCTCTCCCAGCATGGTGCTTGGGTTCCCTCGTATCTTGAAATTATGAATAAGATGTATACATTTTTTTTTCATCTATCATTGGCAGCTAATGGGTTTCTAAGTGTTGATTTCTGGCCATCATTTGCTTAATGATGTCACTTCCTGCTTAATGATGTCACTTCCGGCCGTCAGCAGGAACCATGAATGCTGTTCAGCCCACTCCACGAAAGGAGTTTGACACCCCTGCTGTAGGCCTTCACTTGAGCTGAGCCCTAACCCTGAAACCTGCTTCACAGCTGCTTGAAGGAGCAAGGGTGTCTCTAGGCATGTGCAGTTGGCCACCAGAGTGACAATGCAAACCCCAACCAGGGTTTCAGAAGCAGAGGCTTTCAAGTCAGAAGGCATTGGAGAGGGTTTTGGGGTGTTTTTTTCTTTAGAGGCAATAGCTTGTTTTAATGCACTGTGACGCTAAGGGGAAGGGCTGTGGTGCTCAGTGGGTAGATCAACTGCTTTGCACGCAGAAGGTCCCCGTTTTAGTTCCTCAGTGGAGCAGGAAAACAATTCCTGCCTGGAGAAGTGTTGGCTGTGCTAGAAGGACCAGGAGCCGGACTCAGGCTGGCAGTGATGGGCTGCGATGACAGGTTGGGCCAGCGACAAAGGAGCAACTGACCACCACTTGGCCACCACCCCCTATTTCACAGGGGAATAAGCAATCGCCTGAACAAGAGCCCTGCAGAGTAGGCCAGCGCAACTCTTCCCAGATTGCAGGTTCAGTGCTAAGTCTGAGCAAATCCAGTTTTGGTTGTGGTCCAGGTGAGATCAGAACTGGGCACCTTCCCAACCCTTATCTGCTGGGTCACACATTGCTCTCCTCGTTGCTGGTGCATCCAAACAAATAGTCGCGGCTTCTGCACAGTCTCTCTGTGGGGACTTTTGTCGCCTTGGCCCCAAATCCCTGACTGGGAGTTTGAAGCTGCAGAGCCCTGCAGTGGGCAGAAGGTGGCACTGTCTTTCTTGCTTTGAGCAGCCTGGCATGCCACAGGGCACAATCCTAACCTAGGCTGGCACAGGTAGGCCAGCAAAGTTGTGCTGGCACAAGGGACACAGTATAGCACATTTGGGTAACTCTCAGAGTCAGGGAGGATGGCGTATGTCTGTGTGCTGTCTTCTCTGACTCCGAGCGTGGTCCAAACATACTTTACGGTGTCCCATGTGCCGGCCAAACTTTGCTGGCCTGACTCCAGGTTAGGATTGCGCCCTCAGTCTCCAGCACAATTGTGCACATATTTACTCTGAATTAAGTCCTATTTAGTTCACTGGGACTTGCTCCCGGGAACGCAGCCTTTAAGCTTTTAGTGCCCGGCTCCAGGCCTCGGTTAGGGGAAGGAGACAAAAGTTGGAATTGAAGCTGGGAAGAATCAGAAGTCCAAATCCAAGAAAAGGCCAATGGGCAGACACATGGCACAGCCCCATGCTGCAAGGCACAGACCATGAGCAGGTGTGCTGCCAGAAGTATACCTGAAGCCTCAGTATCCACCGGGATCCGTTCTGTGTCCTCCTGTGGATACTGAAATCCATGCTTAAGGATGCAGTCCTACCCTGGAGTTAGGCCAGCACAGTTAGGCGAGCGAAGTTTAGCCAGTCAAGGGCCACCGTCAAGTGCGTTTGGACCACTCTTGGAGTCAGGGAGGATGGTGCACGTCTGTGTGCTAGCCTCTCTGACTCTGAGGGCGCAATCCTGAACTGAGTTAGGTCAGCATAAGCTAAGCCAGCAAAGTTTGGCCCGCGCACGGGACACCGTAAACTATGTTTGGACCACTCTCTGAGTCAGAGAGGCCGGCACACAGACGTGCACCATCCTCCCTGACTCAGAGAGTGGTCCAAACGTGCTTTACGGTGGCCCTTGTGCTGGCCAAACTTGGCTGGCTTAGTTTATGCCGGCCTAACTCCAGGTTAGGATTGCGCTCTGAGAGCGGTCCAAACATACTTTGCGGTGGCCCTTGTGCCAGCCAAATTTGTGCTGGCCTCACTCCAGGTTAGGATTGTGCCCTAGATCAGTAGGGGGCGGCGGTGCGATAATTTATCTGGGCGCTGCACCTGGCTTTCCAGAGGGCATGTATGGCCTCCTCAAAAGCTTCCAGGATGCGACTGACATACATACATGATTGAGACGTACAAAATAATGCATGGAAGGGATAGAGTCGATAGAGGGATGTTCTTTTCCCTCTCTCAAAACACCAGAACCAGGGGGCACCTGCTGAAACTGAGGGTTGGGAGAGTTAAAACTGATAAAAGGAAGTACTTTTTTACCCAACGGGTAGTTAATCTGTGGAACTCTTTGCCACAGGAGGTGGTGATGGCATCTGGTCTTGATGCCTTTAAGAGAGGATTGGACGGATTTCTGGAGGAAAGGTCCATCGTGGGCTGTAGGCAATGATGGATTGTGCAACCTCCTTACAAAGGTGGTGGGCTACTGGTACCGGGTGCAAGGGAGTGGCAACAGGATGCAGGCATCTTGTTGTCTCCTGCCTCCCTGGGGCCCCTGGTGGGCCGCTGTGAGATACAGGAAGCTGGACTAGATGGACCTTTGGCCTGATCCAGCAGGGCTCTTCTTATGTTCTTATGACCAGAAGTCCCTTTTGGTTTGCACTGCAACTTCTGGTTGCATCTGGCGATCCTCTGAGGCCCATCAGCCGTGGCTCAGCATCTGCAGACACGGAAATCCGCGGGCGCCAAGCCCGTGGATAAGAGTGGGCCCACTCTCAAGGGAGAGACTGCGTGGTACCCGGAGAGAGAGGCATTCAGGATGTGTGCCAGTTTGGTGGGAGGAGGAAGTCTTCTCACGCCCAAATATGGTGGTGTTTTTCTCCCCACCCACCACCATCCTGACCCCAACAATCTCCAGGTGTGGACACCCACGTACACCGCATTGCCAACAGGCTGAAGTGGGTGAAGAAGGAAACCAAAATTCCGGAGGCAACGAGACAAGGCCTGGAGGAGTGGCTGCCCAGGTGAGCATTCCGCCCTGCTCTTTGGATGCTGATTGCAACCTGTAGAAGCAGAATGATTTTGGGCAGAATGATTTAGCCGAGAGGGTTAAGGCCTCCGTTTGCCCGAAGATAACAGCTGAAGATCCGAAGGTCGCGAGCTCGGGACTGCCGGAAGTCTCTGTGAGCGGCAGACCTTGCGAACTGCGGCTGATTAGAAGCTGAGTTCCAGCTGCCTCGTGGGAGGAGGAGTGTGCTGGTCAGCTGCGTCTCTGGTGGGAGCAGGGAAGCCTCTTATCAGCCAGCAGAAAACAGACGGGCGGCTAAGAAAGAAGGCTAAATCCAGAAAGATCCATCTGTATGAGTGTTGTTCTTGAAAGATAGAACGTTTCTGTAAATTGTAAAAACCTTTGGGTTTGTGAATAAAAGTCCGCCTATGTAAACCGCCTTGAGTTACAGTCATCAGAGAAATCTAGTGATCTTAAGAAAGGCGGTATATAAATACATGCATTATTATTATTATTATTATTATTATTATTATTATTATTATTATTATTATTAAAAGCAAGTACTTTTTCACCCCAGTAAAAACCTAAACAGCTCTAATGGAGGTGCAAGGGAGGGGTGGAGGCCATGGAGATCCGGGGGGGGCGGGGGCCCTGGAAGAGATCCCCTGCAGATATGGGACCTGCATGGAGCTCCCGTGAATTAAATTCCTTCCTTTTGCTCCCCCGCAGGGATCTGTGGAGTGAGATCAACTGGCTGCTGGTGGGATTTGGCCAACAGATCTGCCTGCCAGTCAACCCGCACTGCGCGGAGTGTCTCAACAGGGACATCTGCCCAGCTTCCAGGAAGCAGTGAGGAAGCCAGCTCTGACCTGTCCTGCAGGAGGGGCCAATCTCCTGACCTTTGACCGCCCTGAGGAGTGAGACTCTGGTGAAAGTGAAGACTTGGGGCCTCCCGAGGTGCTGTAGCTGATCCTGGCTACAGAGGCTTGTGCAAGCGGCATTTGGACCCTGTAAAGGTACTGGAGAAGCAGGAAAGGGCTGTTCCTCGCTCTACATCCCTGCACTGATGGGAGGGGGGCCAGCAGCAACATTCCCTGGTGTGGCATCCCAGCCCGTACTGGAACACGGTTGTGTGCAATCGTAGAAGCAATTCAATAAAGAGAGCGTTTAAAACCGCCAAGACCGTCAGCTTCTTTTGGCAGCTGGAAGGAGGCGGGAAGGCAACACAGAACGGGCTCCCTTCTCACGCGTGCCGGGCTCGGCCTGCCTCGAGGAGGGAGGAAGAGCATTTGCCGATGGGGGGGGGGGCTCGAAGGTTTGCAGTGGGGCAGAGGGAGGGTGTGCCTCCGCAGGCGGCGCGATAGAAGAACTGGCAGCTCTGGTGGTTCGCCTCTCCTGCAGGCTTGAACACTGCAGGCTTGATGCCCCCTGGTTCTCTGAAAACACCAGAACCAGGGGGCATCCTCTAAAACTGAGGGTTGGGAGAGTTAAAACAGATAAGAGGAAGTACTGTTTTACCCAGCGGGTGGTTAGTCTGTGGAACTCTTTGCCACAGGAGGTGGTGATGGCATCTGGTCTGGATGCCTTTAAGAGGGGATTGGACGGATTTCTGGAGGAAAGGTCCATCGTGGGCTATAGGCAATGATGGGTTGTGCAACCTCCTTACAAAGGTGGTGGGCTACTGGTATCGGGTGCAAGGGAGTGGCCACAGGATGCAAGCATCTTGTTGTCTCGTGCCTCCCTGGGGCACCTGGTGGGCCGCTGTGAGATACAGGAAGCTGGACTAGAGGGGCCTTTGGCCTGATCCAGCGGGGCTCTTCTTATGTTCTTATGTTACCAGCTGAGCTGCCTGCAGCTGATCAGGAGAGAGATCTTGGGGTGCTGGTGGACAACCCGATTGACGTGTCGACCCAGCGCGTGGCAGCAGTGAAGGCCAATGCTTGGGATAATTTAAAAGGGGGGGGTGAGAATAAAACGGCCAGCATTATTATGCCACTGTACAAATTGATGGCTACATCTGGAGTACTGTGTACAGTTCTGGCCGCCACATCTCAAAAAAGGTACAGGGGAACTAGAGAAGGGGCAGAAGAGAGCGACCAAAAGGATGACTGGGCTGGGGCTCTTCGATCAGGGAAAAAAGGCGCCTGTGGGGGGACATGACTAGAAGAAAAGTCCATCGCAGGTCACAAGCCACGATGGGTATGTGCAGAACTCCTTATTTTAGAAGCAGGCAACCTCAGAATGCAAGGGAGTGGCCACAGGCTGCAGGTCTCTTGTTGTCCTGTTGTGGTCTCTGAGGCATCTGGTTGGCCACTGTGAGATACAAGAAGCTGGACTGCATCTCACAGCGGCCCACCAGATGCCTCAGGGAGCACACAAGACAACAAGATACGTGCATCGCGCTGCCACTCCCATGCATCTGGCACTCCGAGTTAGCCTACCTCTAAAATAAGGAGGTTGCACCACCCATCACAGCCTGTAGCTTGCATGGACTTTTCTTCCAGAAAATCCCCTTTTAAAGGCATCCAGGCTAGATGCCGCCGCTACCTCCTGGGGCAAGGAGTTCCACAGACAAAGCATTTTCCTTTCTTCTTAGCTAGGCAACTGACGCAGCTTGCTTAATTCTCAAGCGTGCCTTTGGTTTTGCCTTTATTCGCCTCCTGTTTGGGTTTAACCCTCAATAAGGTTTTTGTCTTTATTGCTTCGCATGTCTAATCTGTGTCAGCTTAAAAATGGGCTGTCTCATTTCTTTAGCCTATCCACCATCCCGGCACCACCTGTCTGGTTGCCCACCCCCCAATAGACTTGGGGGTGACAGCCATCTACTGCTCCAGTTTCCAGACAAGAACACCAGAGAGCGGGTGCATTCCGAGGGGCTGCACCCCAAAACTGTCTGCAAAGAAAAAGCAGAAGGGCATCTATCAATCCATTTCTTCCCCCCACCCCAAGGGATTTTGGAAAGGAAGGGGTGCGTGTGCTAAGCCCAGAGAAATTCTGCTCAGCCAGCAGATTAAACAAAAAATGACCTGGCCAACGGCAGCCCTTCAAGGCTCGCTGTACATGAGAAATCAGTTTTATTATTGACATTTCAGTATACATTTTTTTTTTTACAATGCAGATAAACAGGTCCTGCCGTAACTTTAGTGTGTCTCTAAGTCAGGTGTGCAGAACAGAATTAAGTGTAACTTACAGAGCTTATAGGGTGGCAGAGAAACAAGAGTCAGACCACAAAGCATTTTAAAACGGCCAGGAGTAATTCCAAGGAATATGCAGAGAGAATCCCTTTTGGGAGAGGGGGGGGGGAACCCACCACACCTAGACTGTTTAATCCTTGCATTTCAGTTGGAGATAATTCAGGTTCACCTTCTGCCCCCCACTGTCTCCCCAAGCGCTCACTTCACACATCCATCAGTCGCAATTTAGAAAGCATCATTAAGGCAATTGAAAACCATGGCTGCAGGTTTCAGCTCATTTTATAGCAACAGGTGTGCACCTGCACCACTCTGCCTCTAGTGGGCGCTCACACATTTTCTTGGCTCCATTTACAAAACGGGCCAAAATAGTTGCACAAGTATGGGGGCAATAAAACAGCTCTGATGACCAAAAAAAAAAAAAAAAAGCCTCTTTCCACGCAAGTTATCGGCACGTTCTCGACCCGCAGTTTCAGCCGGTACAGCCAAATAAAATGCATTAATTAAAAATAATTAAGCCCGGCAGAGTTTGCTTTCCCAAAATTTGCTTCTATTCGCAAACCTCCCAAGTCCTCCTAGAATCTGTAGTCCCCATCCAACCAGAAGGATCCAGGTGTGGAAACAGCCAATGGAGGTGCCCCACCGCGCACCTGGGCTGCTCGCAAGTAAGGTGATGGTGCCTTTGATACACTTCCCAAGGCTAGCTGGCGTCTGTGCGCGACCTCTGAAACAAAAAGGGAGAGGGGAAAAAAATCCAAATTCTGCAGGTTGAAGGATGCAAAGTAACCATATCTGCACATCTCTACTTCGGCATGGGTCGAGATCTTGGCAATGGTTTAGTTTCTAAAAGTATTTGGAATTCTGCAGCGAGTTTTGGCAAGCATTGGGTGGCAGAGACAAAGGAGGCAGTTCCACGCTCTCCTCAGCTAACAACTATGCTAGGAGAGCTACTTTTTCAAAATATATGGAAATAATGAAAGGGAAAAATAAGGGAAGCACCCCAGATTCTCTGGCTCCCGTCCTAGGCGCACGGCATGTAGCTTGCAGTGTGCGCATAACCACAGGACCAAGAAATCAGAAAATGTTTAGAGATGTTTAGTCTCTTTTTGGCAGCAGTGGTAGACTGTAGAGCGCATGCTTGGATGCTCAGGAGCTGGACAAGGCCAACCTCACAGGGCTGGGAAGAGCTGCCGCAATCTCACAGCCCCCCCTTCCTGTGGCAAACTGAGCTGCTTGCAAAATCACTAGTGGACGTTTGCTTGGGGAAATGCAGTTGCAGGCTTTGAGGTGGAAGACTATACCACCATCTTAGGTGAAGACTGTATCACAATCTGTTTGGGACGTCCCCACCCTGCTTCTCTCGGCAAGCCTTCTGCCCACACCCCAAGGCCTTACGAAAAGGTCACCCTGCAAAGAAAATCTACAGAGGAGGGGGTGAAATCACCCACCCCGCTTTGCCAGCCCCCAACTGAAACAAAAGAATGAGCTAAGGCACCTTTTTTTCCACCTTTTTTTCCCGTTACTTGCAAAATGTACACAAAGCCCTGGAGTGTATCTGTTTCAAAGAGGTGCGTCTTAACGTCTGAAAACAACACTTTCCCCTCCTGCTTAAATACTTATATACATTGTACATGTGTTCCCTAATTACCCATATGTCATGCCCCTGTGTGAATCTCATTTACATGCCGACTCCCTCTGGGTATGCAGATACCCTTAACAGTATCTGCTAAGACCGCCTCTGCCTTCCTAATGCAAAAGCAACCCTCCCCACCACCGAGGAGAGAAGAACTATGGGGACACTGGGAGCGGGCCCTACCCTGGTTAAAAGAGTCAGTGCCCACATCATGAAGGCAAAGGCCCTCAGGGGCACCCCTCCTTCGAAGATCTTCCACGGAGCGCACAGTAGAGGCATTAAAGCACACGGAGAGGTTATCAAGCTGACACTCGAGTGTCACGGTCTAGAGCAACACACCTGACTCAGGTCAGCACTTCCCAATCTTGACAGTGCCACGACACGCCTCGCCCTCCGCCTTGGGTCGCAGAACCCCTGATGCAGCGGCGTCATGCAGCAGGAATGCTGGGCGGGAGGAACGGGTGAGCGGCAGCCCGCCTGTTGCGTACCGCTCCGTTTCGCCATCTTCCCCGCCCCAGGGGCGGGGAAGACGGCGA
>JAJKFI010000147.1:536051-546155 GCA_029204185.1 Lerista edwardsae | reverse complement strand
GAGCGGTACGCAATGGGCGGGCTGCCGCTCACCCGTTCCTCCCGCCCAGCGTTCCGGCTGCATGACACCGCTGCCCTGATGGCAGCAGGAAGGCCTCTTCGGGGTCACGGCAGACTGGCGACCCACTCTACTGCCTTCTGGGCCTCAAGAGTGGCCTGCAGAAGCCTCTGAAAGCCTCTCCCGGTCTTCGAAGGCCTTGGAAGGCCAGCAAAGTGGGGCAACAGCCCAGCGTGGCCCAGAAGAAGCCTCTCCCCCCACGAAGGTCTCTCCGCATGCTTTGTGCTGCCGGGAAAAAGGCAGGCTGATTAACTGCATGGCTGCAGAAAAATGAACACCACTAAAGCATGGTGTGTGTGTTTTTTCTTTTTAAGCCCTGGGAAATAGCAAAACAACTGGAGATGAAACTTGAGTGTCCAATTTGGAGAGGACTCGGTCAGCTTGCGCCAGCTTTGGACACCCCTCGCTTGAGCCACCACCAAACAGATGCCCCAAGCAACTGCTCCAGGAATGTCAGTGGGGGCCCCCCTTCCCGGATACAATCATCATGCCTTCCCACCAGCCTTGCTAAAAAGGGTTATTTCCAGCTTCTTGTTACAACCAAAATTAATTCAGATTAGAATTCTTTATAAATGTCAAGATTCATGGATGGAAGTTTTTTTTTTTTTAAGCCTCCCTGTCCCCAGGGAATTGGCAAGACTGCACACTTTCCACAACTTTCCAGCAATAATTGTGGTATTCTTACAGCACAAACGCTTGCTAGGCTAAGGGATTTTTTTTTCCAGTTAGAGCAGTTGTGCTAAAATCAGGAAACTGGGGACGGAGGAGGTGCGAGACACAGGAAGAAAATAAAAAAGATTGACAAAAAAGGGGTCTGTTCTGTGCTGGGCTTCAAGGGAGAGTGTTCTCTGTGATAACGAAAAACAGATGAAACTCTCTTCATTTCCCTTTAAAAGAGAATATCCACACTTAAAAGCCGCAGAGCAAATCACGGAATGCTCAGCCAACCCACGGATGAAGATGTTAACACTGCAGGGCCAGAAAGATGTGAAAAAAATAGGTTTTGATTAAGGCAGGGGTCTCCAAACCTTTCAGTACGAGGGCCACATTGTATATGTTACACATTTTTGTGGGCCAAAAAAAATCCGCTTTATAAATGAATAAAGTAGTTTCACTTGGTTGTTCTTTTGTAATCAGCATAATTCAGAACAAAAGAGAAATGTGACAAAGAGCGCAATCCTAACCTGGAGTTAGGCCAGCGCAGTTAGGCCAGCACAAGGGACACCATAAAGCGTGTTTGGACCACTCTCGGAGTCAGGGAGGATGGCTCAGGTCTGTGTGCCGGCCTCTCTGACTCGGAGAGTGGCCCAAACGTATTTTGCAGTGTCCCTTGCACAAAGAAACAATGCCCTTTAAAAACTGAGAAATATAATGAGTAAAAATGTCAAACGTTAGCAAAAGCTCTGACATAAAACGATTGCTGCAGGCTGGATAAAACTGTGTGGCAGGCCAGATTTGGCCATCGGGCTGTACTTCGGAGACCCCTAGATTAAGGGTTAAGAAACTGTTCTAGTTGGGGTGTTAAAATGTTTTAAACTCTTTAAAGGGGGAGGGGCCCTATAAATGGCCCTATCAATAATATATTCTAAATACTGCAGGTTAAGTGACCCGAAATGAAAACAAAATACTGTATACTCTCTCTCTCTCTCTCTCTCTCTCTCTTTTCCAGCTCATTGCGCTGGAGCTTCAACGCAGAGCCCTGAAGGGACTGTCTCTCCCTCTCTCTTGCAACCTACGGACCACTTTTGCAAAATAAAGAGAGGCTTGGCCAAAACTGGCCTTGTAACAAAGCAATGCAGCAACCCTATGGACAAAGCGGAGCATGATGTGCTTTGGAGCTATGCCCGTGTGTGTGTGTGTGTGTGTGTGTGTGTGCTTGTAGGAGGAGTGCATCAAGGCGTGCATCTTGCCAAAGTCTTGTTGCAGGGCAGGGGGAGCTGGAAAGAGGGGAGGCGTTACTTGACTGGCTCAGAAGTTGCTGAAGATCTCCCGTTTCTTGTTCCAGTCCATCTGCGGAGCTCGCTTGTTCACCCGTTTGGCGCGCACTTTCTCTTTGGCTTCTGCGGCCGTCGGACTCAAGTTCAAGCCGCTTTCTTCAAATGGATCCTTCTTCTCTCGCTCTCCCACCTAAACGGGGGGGGGGGGGAGGACACATGACGACAAACAGATTCAGCAGAGAACACAGGCTGGAAGAGGCAGAGGCATCACCAGGATTTCCGTCCCCACCAACAAAAAACCAGTGGCCAACTTGACAACACTCACACAAACTGAATCACAGTGCAGGTGGAGACTTTTTATCCGCAAGGGTTTCGTTCACAGGAGTCAGCTGGGCTCGGAATGAGGGATTTCCCGCCCACTGTCCAGACGGAAGGCCTTTTAAATGCCTTACAAGGCATGAAAAATGCAACTTCCAGTTTCCCCAGGAAACCAGATGTTGCATTTGGCCAAACGGCCATTCTGAGGCATGCCAAGGCCGCCTCAGAACAAGGCTCTTGGTTGCCTCTGGAGGCTTCAGGTTGAGCCGAATTTGGCTCAACGCGGGTCTCAACGCGACTCACGTTGAGCCAAATCCACAGATTAAAAATCCATAGATAATTAGGCTCAACCTATATTGGAATTAGCTCTGATAGATCGAAATGAGAGTTTACCCCTACTAACACCGTATTGGTTCCCTGCGGTGTCTTAATAACACCTCATTGGCTGTTGGAACAGTCAGTCTCATTGGCCAGTTTTGAGTTTTTAAAAAATCCACTTTTTGTTACATAAGGCAGTTGTGTTTCCCTTTTCTGGTTACTTGGCTATAACCTTTGATAGGATACAGATATTTCAACCTGGTTTGTTTTGTTGCATTCTGCATTAAATTCCCCATCGAATGATATAACATGATGGTATTATTCATAAACATCAAAATTTTCACCGTTTTGGCCATTAGTGGTGTCACCCCTCCTGAATGTGTTACCAGTGTGGTTCACACACCCCTAGCGATGCCTCTCAGAGGAGACCTTGCTTTGTAGCCTCTGCAGATAACTTTTGTCTTGAAATTGGGGGGAGCAAAAAGGATAAAAACCGGGCTAAACTCTTTAGCAGCCTTTAACATTTATCTGCCCAGAAGTTCTTTCACTCAGCCAAGGTTTGCAGAGTCAAAGCGATGGTTTTCCCAGTAGCAATGTATGGCTGTCAGAGCTGGACCATAAGGAAGGCAGAGCACCGAAGAATAGATGCTTTCGAATTATGGTGTTGGAGAAGATTCTTGAGAGTCCCCTGGACTGCAAGGAGATCCAATCGGGCAATCCTCCAGGAAGTCAAGCCTGATTGCTCCCTGGAAGGACAAATCCTGAAGCTGAAGCTCCAATACTTTGGCCACCTCATGAGAAGAGAGGACTCTTTAGAAAAGACCCTCATGCTGGGAAAGATGGAAGGCAAAAGGAGAAGGGGGCGGCAGAGGAGGAGATGGTTAGACAGTGTCACTGAAGCAACGGACATGAAATTGGGCGAACTCCGGAAGCTAGTGGAGGACAGGGAGGCCTGGCGTGCTGCGGTCCAGGGGGTCGCGAACAGTTGGACACGACTTAGCGACCAAACGAGAACAACCAGGCATGGCACACTTTGGAGGGCAAAAAAAAAAAAAGGGGATTAGCCTTTCGTCCCTTCCAAAGAGTCTGTGCGTGTGTGTGAACTGTTAGAACTTCATTAGAAAACCAATATTATACCTAACATTAATTGTAATCAAGTAGAATATATAAATCTCATAACCAGACTTTTCAATAAATAACCTGTACCCTAAACATCCCTACTTCATTCACTACATCATCGTTTCCAACCATTCAAGTTCAGTAGCATTCCTAAGTCCGCCCCAACACTGACAGAAGCTGTCGCTTTCCATTTCCTTTATTCTCCCTCCTCTCGGTTCAGTGTAACAAGTTAAACTTTAAACTGCCAATAAATATCCCAGCATGGGTTTGCCTGTATACTAACTGATGGACCCCATTCTGTGGTTTGAAGACGGGAATTAGATATTGGCCACAGGTCCAGCAACAGGGTAGGGCAGTGTTTCTCAAACTGTGGGTCAGAACCCACCAGTGGGTCGCGAGCCAATTTCAGGTGGGTCGCGGAGCACCTAGGGCAGCCATCATTGAATAAATGGAGAGAGGGGCACTAGAAAGGGGAAAGACTGTGTGATTATTTTGCTTGTGTCAGGGTTGTAAATTCAGGGTGCAATCTCAACCTGGAGAGAGGCTGGCACAAGCAACTTGTGTGTTACAGCTCAGGAGTGTTGCAAGTGCACCCTAAAGCATGTTGGCACGACTCTTTGAGGCTGGCGCACAGCACAAGTGGCTGGTGCCAGCCTAACGCCAGGTTAGGATTGCGCCCTCACGGCTGAGAAATAACCCAACTTGTTCCTGCATTTAGCTGAGAGGGTTAATGCCTCTGTTTGCCCGAAGATAACACCTGAAGATCTCAAGGTCGTGAGCTCGGGACTGCCGAAGTCTCTGCGAGCAGCAGACCTTGGAAACTGCGGCTGATTACAAGCTGAGTTTCAGCTGCCTCGTGGGAGGAGGAGTGTGCTGAAATCAGCTGCATCTCTGGTGGCAGCAGGGAAGCCTCATCAGCCAGCAGACGACAGACGGGTGGCTAAAGAAAGAAGGCTAAATCCAGAAAGAAAGATCTGTAGGAGTGTTGTTCTTGGAAGATAGAACATTCTGTAAATTGTAAAAACCTTCGGGTTTGTGAGAAAGTCTGCCTATGTAAACCGCCTTGAGTTCAATCATTAGAGAAATCTAGTGATCTTAAGAAAGGCGGTATATAAATAAATGTATTATTATTATTATTATTATTATTATTATTATTATTATTATTATTATTATTATTATTATTATTATTATTCTCAGGAAAGCAGCAGGCTTTGACGGCGTCACAATGACGGCACTTCCAGCCATGACATCACTTCCGGTGGGTCCTGGGCAGACTGTCGTTCTAAAACGTGGGTCCCAGTTTGAGAACCACTGGGTAGGGGGATAGGGGGAGTGTCCTTGGCATCACTTGTCCCTCTCAAAGTTGTCTGCCAAGAAAATCAAAGCCAAGTTCACAGTTACTGCAGGTTCCTGTCCGCCATCTCAGCTACCCCTAAGAGGACAAGGAGCCAACCTAGCAAAACCGAGTTCAGGCACCCGGCAGAACCGAACTAATACTGTAACAACGCAACGCGGCTCCGGGCGCAAGCTAAACAAAACCAGCGAGGCATTCCACTCCCCCAGTGTGGAAAGAATGTGCAGTTCGAAACTCCAGCAGACCAAGAACCAGTTCTTCAGTTCTTTGCTAACAGAGACCACACCAATCTGGAGTCATCCAAGCCTCTCTGTGGTTCCTTGTAAAGCAAATTCTCCCTCTTTCTCTAATCAGGGCTTGCATGTGTTTTTTTTCCCCCAATAAAAGCAGGGGAGGGAAGGAAATAAATAACTTGCATTACATTTCCCTTTACATTTGACTGCAATTAGGTGCTTTAATGGAAAGGGGCGCCGGGCGCTTTTGTGCTTGTGTGTGCGTGGAAAACATTTGTGTTTCCTTTGAATCGCCAGATTCCTAACAGCTGGAGCCTCTTTCTTCCTGGGGGGTCCCCAGCGGGATAAATAAAAGAAGACAGTTTGACTCCGGCCACCTCTGGGGTGGAACCTGACAGATGTTTCCAAGCTTGAAGTCACAATGGGTGATAAATTAAGAACAGAGAGAAAAGGAAAACGGGGTGGGGGTGGGGGGTAGAAAGGAGTGGGTGGGGAGGGTGTTTCTGGGTTACCGGGACAGCTGTGGGGGATGGGGGGGGAAGACAGCAGCAAGGACCAGAAGTCAAGAGAAGGGAAGAGAGTCATCTGAAAATGTGAGTGCTTGCCCATAAGCGGGAAGAAATGGGAAGAAATAAGAGCGGCATATTTTGCGGTGGACAGCCTTGCATGGGAGGGACTAGAAGCTTGGAAAAAAAGATTCAGCAGTGGCCTAACTAAGGAAGGACTTGGGGGATCAATTACCCCAGGTGCCACATCTTGGGGGGTATCGTTAGGGTGCCTTTTGGAGGCCTTCTGAGCTTCAGGAAGGCCATGTGTGGGGTGTTCTGGACATATGGCCTGCAGAGGTTCTTTTTCCCCCCATGTGCCAAATCACTCAGCTGCACCCCTGAGATGCTGTTGTGGAAGAGGAGAAAGGCCGGAGATACCACCAGGTGTAAGATACGGCCGGCAAGGAGGTGGGCGCAGTGCCTCAAAATGTGGGGCCAGATCAGTGATGTCAATCAATCAATCAAGGTACTTATATACCGCTTTTCAACACGAAGTTCACAAAGCGGTTTACAGGCAAATAGTAATAATAATAAAGTTAAATGGCTCCCTGTCCCAAAAGGGCTCACAATCTAAAAAAAAGGCAGACCGCTAGCAACAGCCACTAGAAAGACTGTGCAGGGGTGAAGAGGGACAGTTACTCTCCCCCTGCTAAATATAAGAGGAGCACCACTTGAAAAAGTGCCTCTTGTCCAGTTAGCAGGGATGTCATGCAGGGCGAACGCGGGGGAATTCAGTTCCACTAGTTAAAATTAGGGCTGACTCCGCCCACTTCACTCTCCCTCCTCCCCCCTCCCAATTCCTCTGCAAAGAGCTTTTCTTCTTGGTTGGCCGGCACTCAGTGGGTTAAAGGGTGCGACTCCGGATTCCTAGGGGGGCACCAGACGACCAGCGGGGTGTAAAGGAAAGGCAGGGTGGAGATGCAACGTGGAGATAATGAAAGAGAGGAGGAGGTAGAAGAGGCAGGGGCAGCATTTGGAAGAGGGGAGAGAAGAAAGCGGGTGTCAGAGAGGATCAACACAGCTAGGCATGCCGGAAGGCTCCGGGGGCGATGAGAGCAAGCGAGAAAGAGCGAGAGGGCAGAAGCCACAGCAGCGGGCGAGTCCGTCTTGGGCCTGAATCAGAAACGGCCCCACTGAATCCCTGCGTCCGTTACCTCCAGTTCCTTCTCGGGGCTTTGGAAATCGCTGTGGGATGAAGACACGGATCCGCCGTTCAGCTGTGAGGGATGGAAACAGGGCGCACGTTTACTACGAGAGGCGGCACGTGGGCCCCCGGAGGTGGGGGGAGCGCAGGGGGGCACAACAGGGCCAGCAGGAGGCCTGGGATGGTGAAGTCTTTGCAGACGTGCTGCTGCCTGAGAAAATGGGGTGGGGGTAAAGGGGAGAGGAGCCCGACGGCACAACGGTGGACGAGCCCGTTCTTACTCACACTCGGCGACCGATGGACTGGCGCCCTGTCCTGTGCAGAGTTGGGGACAGCCTCGGGCGCAAGAGGGACCAAAGAGTCCCATCTTGCTGGACTGTTTTGATGTGCAGGCTGTGGCCGGTCAGCCGGCCTCCTGCGCCTCTAGGCTGACAATTTCATCCTCCAGCCCAGCCGTTCCCAAACATTTTCAACTGGCGGCTCCGACTGGACTTAGGACCTCCTGGGAATTTGGCCACGACTCCCCATTAGGGCTACAATCAGCGGCGTCATGCAGCCGGAACGCTGGGCGGGAGGAACGGGTGAGCGGCAGCCCGCCCGTTGTGTACCCAGGGGCGGGGAAGACGGCGAAACGGAGCGGTACGCAACGGGCGGGCTGCCGCTCACCCGTTCCTCCCGCCCAGCGGGGCGGGGAAGATGGCAAAACGGAGCGGTACGCAACGGGCGGGCTGCCGCTCACCCGTTCCTCCCGCCCAGCATTCCGGCTGCATGACGCCGCTGGCTACAATCCTATACATTGTACGGGGCAGCGGGTTTTCGTGAGGATTCCGTGGCTCACAGTTTGGGAAACACTGCCCTAGCCTCTCAGCCTGCAAAGGGGAATCTCAGCTGGGGCAACGCCTGCAGAGGGGAAATCGGGAGACTACAGCCAGGTGTCTCTTTCTTCATTCCAAGTTCCCATATCTCAAGGTAAAATCTTGGCAGGAAATTGCAATGCGTGTCCTGAACAGGTACTCACTCCCTTACCTGGGTTTGTGCCGGGCCGTTGGTCACGGGCTGTGGAACGCCACCTGGAGATAAAGCAGAGGCAATAGTGTGTGGGAACTCTTGGACAAACCGAACTCCTGAGCATGCGCAGAACACTGAAAGTGCCGAGACTGACCCCAATACCCAACGTGGTTCTTTTACAAGGATTTGTCATGCTGAGTCATCCCACCTAGCAAAGACGCGGCACTTTTTTTTTTGAGTATGCGTGTACTATCTTGATAGCATCTTTACAACAGCCCTGTAAGGTGGGCCAGTGGGATTACTCTTGTATTGCAGGGGACGGGGGAGCGGCTAAGGGGGAGGGGATTTGAACTGGAGACGCTTCCATTTGCAGCTCAGCCTTTGAAACAGGTTGGGGTGCTGCTAAACCCCAATGTGTGAAGACATGAAAAATCAGGGAGGGGGGTGTCACGTGGGGTGTCACGCGCTTTGCCCACGGCACCCCCGTCTTTCCAAAATGCTTCCGGGACGGTGCTGGTCATGTCACCTCAGCTTGCTGGAGGCAGGGAACTGGGTTTGGATAAGACACACATTCACCTGCGCACACACACACACCTTGCCATCACTTCAGAAACAGGGGGCGGGGCTGAATGAGATCAGTTTCCCTCTCCCCTGAAAGAAACATGCATTGGGGAGCTGGAAAAGGTGCAGAAGAGAGTGACAAAAATGATTACGGGGCTAGGGCATCTCCCTTATGAAGAAAGACTGCAGCGTATGGGGCTCTTCAGTCTAGAAAAAAGGCGCCTGGGGGGGACATGATTGAGACATACAAAATTATGCACGGGAGGGATAGAGTCGATAGAGGGATGTTCTTTCCCCTCTCTCAAAACACCAGAACCAGGGGGCATCCACTAAAACTGAGGGGTGGGAGAGTTAAAACAGATAAAAGGAAGTACTTTTTTACCCAGCGGGTAGTTAATCTGTGGAACTCCTTGCCACAGGAGGTGGTGATGGCATCTGGTCTGGATGCCTTCTAAGAGGGGATTGGATGGATTTCTGGAAGAAAAGTCCATTGTGGGCTACAGGCAATGATGGATTGTGCAACCTCCTTACAAAGGTGGTGGGCTACTGGTACCGGGTGCAAGGGAGTGGCAACAGGATGCAAGCATCTTGTGGTCTCATGCCTCCCTGGGGCACCTGGTGGGCCGCTGTGAGATGCTATGCAGGAAGCTGGACTAGATGGGCCTTTGGCCTGATCCAGCGGGGCTCTTCTTACGTTCTTATGTTAATCTTCCACTTCCTTCCACTCACAATTTAGTGGGATGGTTTCTGCATGCACATCGTTACCAGGGCTGGCCTTAGGAACTGCAGAGTCTAACTGGACAGGCAGGAAGGCCTGGGAATCGCTTGATCCCAGAAGGCAAAGGAGCAGGGGCAGCATATTCTGAGTCTCCCCCCCCCATTGCTTAAGTGCCTTTATTTCCAAGCTGTGTTAGCTCATTGGCATCTTCGCCCCTTTCATGCCCACCCCCATGCCCACCGGGGGCTGGCTCTCCCCTCCCCCAATCTCTCCCAAGGGGGGGGGGAGCAAATTTTCCTGTGACCCCAGGCAGCACATGGGCTAGGTACACCCCTACAAATGGAAACTTGTTTGTGTGTGTGTGTGGCTAAGCTCTTGGCTCACTGCCAAGGTGTGTAGAATCCTCAGAGCTATAAACACAGGTGAGGATGTGGGAAAGCGAAGATATTCCAAGCACGGAACAAGTACTAGACACAATTTATGAAGTAGCTGAAATGGACATTTTAACTGAAAGACGACGCGAAAATAAGACAGATAAGAGTGGAACGAAATTGGAGAATGTTTTATGAATGGATGGATACAAAATGTTAACCCTAACCAGATTTGTTAGAACATAAATATATAGTTGGTAAGGAAATAGAAACTCTTGGAAGGAATACATAGAATTACTAGAATTAGGAACTAAGCTTAATGAGACACACTGCAACAATAGCTTCTGTCAGCGGCGTCATTCACCCGGTACACTGGGCGGGACTTACCTTTGAGCGGCAGTCCGCCCGTTGCGTCACG